>CM054115.1:131456233-131951233 GCA_028673005.1 Tanypteryx hageni | reverse complement strand
TTTCTAACGAATCCCGTTATTTGCACGGGGGAGGGTTAATTTTATGCCATAGTTTTGGAGGTATATTTAAAACAGCCGATTTTTATTCGAATCCGTTTCGGTACAAGCGGTACTTTTACGCTAAAAAAATAACCACCTTATTTTTAGAATAACGCTGGAGCGAATTCAGCACGTGCTGATTTGAATCAAGTTGGAGCCTCAACTTTACAGTTTAGGAAATATTTGTACAAGTTTTTAAGGGTTTTCTGTCACCAAAGTTCAATAAATCGATGTAAAATTAAAAATACAGTAACGCTAAGATTAACCATGTCGTTTGGGACTCGGATAAGCATGGATAACAGGTAGACACGGTTAATCCGAACGATGGATTTGAAAATTTTCTTAAATACTGTGCAAATTTATTTTCGATTAAGACAAGCTTCGTAATGTATTCAATCTATTGAAGACTGCGACTATGCAAGAGAATTATTACATTTTAAGTATTAGGATTAAAGTGATATGCAGTAAAATTTCAAACATGAAATAATGGAGTTCATTGTACTTGGCCACATAACGTTGCTTATGATCCAACGATTAATAAATAATTAAGTTTATTTATTATGGAGAATTCCTTCACATCGCCCGGACTCTTGGTTAATCCGCATACGGATAATGGTAGTTTTAAATGAGTTCGAAAACGGTGTTACAACTCGGGAGGAAAGAAATCGAGGTATCGATGTACCAATGAGAAAACTCAGTGACCACATCAAGGCAAATTATAAGGAAAAAATTAATATATATTCGTAAATCATTACAAGAATGTATTCAGTGCAAAATCGTCAAAATCATTACGGCGCTGAACACGTCAGTCATGAATAAGACTGCTCACTGTTGGCATATCAGTATTTTTTTTGCGGATTTTTTTTCTGCACGTTTACCTTAGCGTTCGATCCAGGAGGTTATGGAGGTAATGGCGGGTACTTGCGGGCGATGATTGATGTTCGTAGCTCGACGAACGTGCCTAGGATAGGATGTGAGCTCGAGGCCCGTTGGTTGGTTTGCGACCCGCAACTCCGCCTATGGATTAAGGTCGTGTGCCTTTCGACAGTCATGCACGGCGTTTAAAATGAGATTACAGGACGGCGTGCTTCAGAACGGTTAGGGACAAGGATTTTTCAACGAGTGCGCTAATCAGGATGTTTGTGGGATTATTGCGTCTTTTGAAACCTCTCTAAAGTAACTCTAAAAGATCCCGTCTACTTGCGTGGATTTGCATTTCATGATAATCCCGTTAAGGTCAGATGGCGGGATGGTGACGAATTATTTTGTGGGACAGTTAGCTGGGTATTCATTGCACTACCTCTAAGATACCCATCGTGAGTAGGAAAGAGGCGAATCGGCTGGACTCAGATAAGTAAGTTAGCTGGAGATATCGAGGATAAGGATCGTATTATGGCGGCTATCCTTAATAAAATCGTTGATATAATTTAAAAACATTATAATAGTATTATCCAAAAGTGAGAACAAAGGAGGCATTTATGTGGCAACGATAGTTTGGTGATGTGGAGTTTGAATAATATATCAAAATTAGATCAGTGAAAGCTTTGATGTAGAGTGTAGCATTATAAATGTGCGGGATGTGAACTACGAGGAAAGAAAATGCGAAATGATTAGAGGTTTTGAGATGCTGAGAAAACTAGTTTGTTCGAGAGGAAAACAAGTGGTTGTTAGTACTGTAGGAAAAGTGAGGAGTCTAATTAAAGTAATATAAGGGAAGGACAGAAGAAGTGGGCGAGTCAAATTTTAAAAGGTAACGGTGTGTTGAAAGAAGTTATAGAAGGGAGGATGTTAGGAAAGAAGCAAAGGGGCAGGAAGAGGAATGGAGTAATGGTTTTAAATAAAAGGAGCGGATGGGTGTGATAAGATGGATGGCTTTAAATTTTCCGAGAAGCAGAATGCCCTCCGAGTGTACAAGTGATGCACACATTACATTGAAGGTAAGAATATTTGATCGGATTTGGATTGTGCGACGTTAAACACGACAAAATTCATGATTTTTTCAACGTGCCTGTTTTTCGAGGCAAAGAAAATAAAAATTCGCGGTGTAATTCGTTCCAGTTGTTGAACTAATTCAAACGCGAGCTACAAGGTGACGTGCTACGTTCGTTCCGCCATGTTTTTATTTGAGATGATATGTATCAGCCAAACGTAGGGAATCTTTGCCGTGACGTTATCCTTCAGGGAGAAAGAGCAACGAAAGTAATTGCGTCATTCGGCTCGCTTTCGAAAGTGAATCACTTTTGAAGTTCTCTCGGCTTTCTCGTCATAAGACGACCTATTCCGCGCAATTTTATCATTAGCCTTATACGGCGATCATAAAATGACGGACGCGTTTCTTAATCGCGTTTTGATTTCCCAGGCGTCGTGAATTAGTTTCCTTTAGCTCGTTTATGTCCGTTCCTTCGCGGGGAAATCTCAATATTTATCCTCGGCGGCTAGGGTTTCGTATCCTCCTTAACGCGTCTTGGGAATAACCGTCACGGTGAACCGGTGATATACGAGTTGCGTTGGAAATTTATATGGCATGAAGGGCCTCTTTCCCTCGGCCGTATTTGAGCACGTAGCGCCGTGGTGCGTGCAGCGGCGATAGGGATGCGGATTCCATTATTCACGAGGGACGGAGGGTGTTTTTTTATGTGAATGGATTTTGGTGGAAACGTCTAAGGATGGTTATGAAATATTTACGGCGGGAGACGTTATAGCCTGCAAAGATTAACGACGCGTACATTGTGTCAGATTTGACCTTTTTTCATTCGATTTTGACCGCTGTCAATTTTAATACGAGGCGGTCGATGCGCCATCTCTTGATTTTCTAACGCGGGAATTATTATTTTTTTGTTTCCGATAGCCTTCGATATCGGATATTGCTTTTTTTAAATTTGGGTGGCTCGACAGATTAATAAAAGTGTTTTTTTTCGTGTTTCTGATTCGCCGATTGTCAATCGAACCGCGATTAGTCGAACGTCTTGAAGTCGAACTTTTGATCGGTCGAAGCAGACATTGTTACCCCCGTTCACGCTTTCATGCGTCAAAATGAATGTCTTTTACTCTAAATTTCGGTAACTGACCACGAGGTACGAGATATTGAGATTCGACCGTAATTTGTTATCGTCTCTTGAAAATTTCGGGACACGAATGTTTTTTAACTTCGTTTCAGATGTTATCGTTTCTTCTATATCGTCGTCACGCATTTCCTCATGCAGCCTCGGCAAAAATGAATAAATTCAAAACAGGAATTATCGATCTCTTATTATGGCTCGTATCCAATAGATGATGCAGGAGGTCGTTCGATCAGCCATGAAACGGTTGAGTAATACGTCCGTTTTATGTCTGTGGGGTATATGGTACGTAAC
This sequence comes from Tanypteryx hageni, assembly GCA_028673005.1. NCBI lineage: Eukaryota > Metazoa > Arthropoda > Insecta > Odonata > Petaluridae > Tanypteryx > Tanypteryx hageni. Next base: position 131,947,841 of record CM054115.1, on the reverse strand, counting down.
GTCGCTTACTATTACGGCTTCGTTTTCTCAGTCGTTTTTTTTGTCGGGAGGATGCAATATGGATGTAATTTATGCACGCTTCGTTACAAAAATGTTAGGAATTTTTGGCGTGAGAATATGCGTGAGTCAGGTTCGGTCGATCTAGCACGATGCTAATTATTCTGCCGGCGGTATGAAGTCAATCAACGGTCGGTCGCGCTTGGAAATGCTCGAGAACCTATTCCTTTCAAGGAAAGAAATGTTTGAAATTTTTTCGGGGCAGTTAATTAGATATCAGCGGTTTCGTTTAACAGGGCTGATTAACTATTTAAAAACACTATTCCGGAAATGAAAATTACAGTTTTTCAGAGCGGAGTGAATAGACCAATCTCCCTGAGGAACAAGTTTAGTTCACTAAAGAACTATCGAGCTCGTCTTATGGCTGAAAACAAATGAAAGAATAAACACTTCAATGTAAATAATTGAAAAAGTAAGTACGGTCAGACCCCGATTTAGCGGACCCCTATATATTGCCACCCTCGCATGCCGCCCATGAATCGTTGTGAACAAAACTTCCATCTTATGATTACATATACCTCGATTTAGCGCCAATTTCAGTGATGGACAAACGGTGGCGCTAAATCGGGGTCTCTTCTAAGGTATCTCCAATGGTCAAGACGAGGTTATGAAAAACCGCGTGCGCATCTTGGCTGTAGTGCAGCCGTCTTCAGTGGTGATTCACCGAAAGTAGATCCTAGAATTCTTTGCGTCATTGCTGAAAAGCGCTATTATCTTCATGATCTCCGTCCGTCCGTCCGTATGCATATATCAGGGAAGAATTGACTGAACCGATTTCAACCATTGTTACATAGCATATTCACATAAATTAATGGCCAAAATGACGTATTTGGACTGGATCGGCTCACCAGGGATGCCACAATTGCAAAATTAAACTTTTCGGTAATTATGAATTTGGAAGAAATTGGCCGAACCGATTTCGACGAAATTTTGTGCAACATAAAATAACGAAATAACGATTTTTTGTATAGATATAGAAAGCAGGGCTGTCACAATACAAGAAATAAAAAATTCTTCTCGTCCGGTCCGCATTAGAATTCACTTCGGCAATTAATTAAGGGACCCTGTTTGTGAAAATCATCAATGATAATTATTATTGTCGTAACCTCCCTATGAAAAGCTCTCCGACTATAATTTTAGTGCACAAGTATGAAATTTCCTGGGTTAAATTTCGCGGCTCTCTTACATAACAGCTTCGCGGGGGTCGTAAAATGTTTACGCGTCCTTCATGCTACCCATGGGCCGTAGTTTGGCCATTCCTGAGTTAAAGGAATATGACCTCTAGTTTATCTTTCCTGCAACATGCCCTTCGTCTCTTTGTCAGTAAGAGGTCTGCTGTCAGTTTTAGATTGAAAAAACATGAAGAACTCTCTGCTATTAGCAATATTTCTTGTTTAATTTTCAATGGGGCATTTTGACTTAAAGAATTTGGGATGCAGCCGCCACCTAGGAAAGGTTCTACATTGCTTATCTGTGGTAACGATTTTGTTTGCATTAAAAACATATGTACAGTAAGCTACAAGGCAGAGGTGTAACGATAATCGAATTTATAAAATAGGCATCGGCGAAACATAGTATAGTGAAAAAAATAAAATAAAAATGTAGGGGCGCTGCGTTTTTTAAATTAAAAAATATGTTATTAAAAAAATAAAACAATGCATTTTATCGTCCTTGGAAAATCGTTTTCGCGAAAAATGCTAAAAAGGAACTTAAAAATTGGTAAATTCTGTAGTTTTTTTTTTCACCGTCTAAAAGTTGCTAGGTAGATTTCGAAATAAATTATGTCGATGGTAAACGTATAAACCATTCGACAGAGCGATAAAAACATCTCGCGCCGGCCATTCATCATTTCAACGGAGCGTTTTACCAGATTCGCAGTTTTTCGCCTTTTAACACGCAGCGAAAAGAATCATTCTTCTCCCTCTTTTTTGCACGTCTCTTTCATTCCCCTCGTTTTTTCTCGTTCGTTCTCTAAAACGGAAATTTCGCGCAAACACGCCGCCCTCCCTCCCTCTCTCTCTCTCGCTCCACTCTCGTGGCGACGCTTGGCGATCGATCGGTCGCTCGTAGTACGCCGACGTAAGCAGACCGTCGATGCCGCCAATAAAAATAATCCCCTCGATATCATTCACCAACTCGCTCGTTCCGTTTTTCACCTTCGGATAAAACTCCCTTTGAATGAAGGCCAATGTCACGCATATGCCGTGATCTTCAAAGACATGTATCGGCCTTGCGGTGGAAAGCGTTTGATCCCGGAAGAAACGCCGCCGCGTCGCTTTGACGGAATGACGCCGTTCTCCTTAAAGGAGGTGGGGGTCATTGTCTGCCGTCTTCTCCTCCTCCCCTCGTACCTCTATCCACCCCCCACTCCCCTCCCCAGGTGAAAGTTTGATTCGTTTCGAAGCGTGGAAGGGATGTGGGGTGAAGTTCGTGATCGCTGCGGAACTGGGAGGTCAGGTGTTCGATCACTTTCTTTTTGACGGTCGTCTCGTCGAGAGAAACGCGATCGTCTCTCGTTTTTAGTTTGTTTTTTTTTGCGAGTTATGTCAATCGAATGGGACCCACGGCCCTGCGCGCGCGGTGATTTGCAAAAATGCGTTTTTTTTGCGAAATGGCTCGATTTTTTCCCCGGTAGAATTTGCTAACGGAACATGTTTGGAAAGTTAATGGTTTGAATCGGATTGTTTGAGACCATATCAGTATCGTATCCATAACATGATAATTATCCACTCCCAAAGTCTATTGGCAGAGCGTAATGCTTGAAATCCCATTGATAATCAAGATAACTCTGAGCGTTTTTATGACCATTTGAGTATTCTTGATTATAAGTTCAATAATGTGATTATGTGATGTACAGCCTTGCGAATTGTTTTTAATGCGCTAACGTTTAATTGATGAAAATTTTAAAATCTAAACTTCGTGTATACAGTGGCTAAACGCTGATTTGCATCATACGTGATGTAGAATTCCTACGTGTTTTATTTACTAACCAGGCGAAGTATCAGCTTTTATTTTCAGATGTTTCCATTGCATTTTTATTTAAAAAGGACATTTTTAATTTGTTGGCTGTCCGTCCGCCTTAGTAGAATGGAAATTGTTACAGCTAGTGGAGCTAAAATTATAAGGATTTCAAAGTGAATTTCTGCAGTTTTATATTGGTTAAAGCTTACTTTTGATTAACCATTTAATTAATGCAACGCGAATAGTTAATAATAATATTTTCAATGAAAATTCTTATCGTTATTCTATACCTTGGAGCATCTGGTTCAATTCTTTCTCACTCATTTAATCAGCAGTTAACTAATATCAACAGAATGGTTTCGAGATTAACATGTCACTTTTAGCTTGTCCCATTTTAATCCGACAGATGTGAATAATTGAGTGTTGTCATATCTTTCGTGAAGAGAGGAGAAAAGCGAGACAGTCGTCTGAATAGAGATAATTTTGTGTTGTCACGGTGACTGGATGTCTCGCATGTCTAATCTAGTAGAACCTCCATATTTTAGCTATTTGGTAGGAGGATGTCATTCACCTCTTACTGCGGGGGATTGTGTAATGTTTTTTTCGTAGCCGGCGTAATTCATTAAATATAGGTTACGATATTTTCAAATTTGGGGGAAATTAATTTAAGTTTTCGGATGCATGAATTCCATCCAACCGCGTTTATTTGTTTTAGTATTTTCGTTGGATTCTTTTAAATTGACCATAAAAACCGTTATCGACTCTTTCAAGTAAGCGTAATAACAACATGAAAGACGATCCCATAAAACTATTCCCTCGGCCGGATTCGAACCCGCTATCATAGCCTTGGGCCAGGCACACTACCAACCACTATTTTTATTTATTTTTATGGAATAATTGTTTTAGTCATTTTGTTTTTTTTATGTTCAAATTGTTAATGTAGTTAAAATGTAAAATAAAAAATTCTTAGCCCAATGTCGGTGGTATATATTATTAAGAAATAAAAATGATGAAGAAGGTCCGTAACCGTATCAGCGGAGACTTCAAGCGCATGATAATACTCCGTCGAAAGTTCGTAATATCTACCATCAATGATCACCTTCTCGAGGCTTTTATGTGGCATACATAGACCCACCTATTGTATCCGTTAATTTAACATAAGGGATGTATTTGAAGGACAGATCATAATTTTTTATTTTAAATTTAAAATGCGTACATTTTCGTCGCCTGATCGCTAGGTATTTGGTACTAAAGCGGCTTTAATATGTACATAAAAAAGTATGAATCTCGTTTCACAGCAAAGCGGTGGCTTCTGTTCTGTAGATACGTCCGTCAGCGAGCCACCATCAGTAGGCACACTACAGGGTCACTATGGCTGAAATAAGTTTGATTAAATTAAGTGTTGGTTATCCTCTAATAAAATTAAGCGACCAAATTCAATTTTGGTTCTCGTTGGAAAGTTTGCGCCATCACTTAGCGTGGAATCTCAAGTTGGATTCGAGTGACAGCCCCTGGTGATGCGATTTTGATGAAATTAGGCGTTAAAATTCCGCGAACGAATTCGATTTTGTTCGGCGCTTGTGCATTTCTGAGCAGCACTTAACGTGGCTGGTGATCTCATTAGCCTATGAAACCACTGTTTAAAACAAATTGCTTTAGTGTATGCATACGATACGGTGCCTATATATGCTGCACACTGTTAATTTTTGTGTACTATGAAATTTGAGTCGAACCTCTTCGTTAATCTAATGGCTTGTATCTAGTACATTGTGTATGTAAATCTTGTTGCCTTGAAACGGTCAGATACATCGGATTCTATTTACCAACTGGGCGTCTTCAGTGGTGCTTCACGGATCGATTGTTGAAAGTATTAAATTGTTACATTGCCACTGAGGATGGTCACTTTGAAATTCAAAACCGAATCTGTGTTATTCTGCCGTTTCATCAGCCATGCGATGCTAATGTTATACAGCAGTTTTTTCGCATTAGAATAAAACAATCAAATGAATCATTTGGTTCAATCCATAGGCTGAATAGAAGGTAATTGTTCCATCCAATCTAGATCAATCATTAATCTGTTTCAAAAGCTGTGTTAAATTCCCGAATTTTAAAGAAAAAATCATTTATATCCTCTTCGAATTAATTGTGGCCCCTCCGGCGCTCGGGGCGCCGTCTGTACAAGCCTCCGATAAATTAAGACGGTCACGTGACCTTTGTTGCTCATTTGATGAGAGCCCGAGAAACATTGGATGGCGCTCAACGGAGACCTACTTGTAATGTGAGGTGAAAGCTGATTCGTAGCCTGTTGACTCCTACGATGATCTGTGTTTGTATTCCGCGCTAGCATAATAGAATACAGTTAGGCGCCCAAAAATAAGAACCGCTCGCTTTCTCTGCTAACTTTGGAAAGTTGTCTTTTGATATTTACACTTTGGAATGTCTCGTTTATGCTGATAACCTACACCATAACGTGATCCATCGCCCTAGGCTTTAACCTTTAATTTGCATCCTTTCATTAGCTCGCGCACTCGTTAGGTTATCGCAGCCTAATCGAAGGTTTTCTTTATTTTTCGTTTATCGCTACTCGCACTAAATAAGCGGTCGTTTATAAGTGAAAGAAATTGACGCGAAATGGGAGTTAAATTGGTGTCTGATTGGTTAATTTCCCGTCCTTTTAGTTGGCATTATAACCGAGAAGTTCGCATCGTGGATTAGTGGTGATCAACCGTTAACTTCTTTGTCGATTTGAGTCAGTTGATGCAAAAGCGACTTGATACGTTTTCATTGATCTTAACGAAGGGGTCGATTTCAGTTGGGGTCTAGAGGTCTTTGGACTCGCTATGCAGGTCTTAATTTGGCAGAGGGAGATGGAACAGTCCAATGTCCCTTCATGAGACCGTGAATATACTTGTATATATGTATGAGATGTATTTATATGTATTATATATATATATATATATATATATATATAACGGTCGCAATAACAAAACCAAGGAAATATTCAAATGTTTATTTGTGCAAGTACACTAATCTCTAAATAACTAATATTTCAGCTCCCTAGCTCGTCCATAACTACCTAAACACTTATCTACTTATTTAAACTTTAAGAATTTTTAACAGCCCAACAACTTAAAATAACAAAATTTCTATAATTTCGTTTTTTTTTTACAAATTCTACCTTTAAAAAATTTCAGCTTCGTAGCGCATTCGGAAACGCATAAACCTTAGAAAATTGTTTAAACATTTGCGGATTTTTAGCGGCCGCGTTGTTGAACTTTTTCAAGATTTTCTGTTTTTCTAGTTGGGTTTGCACATAATCCTACCGACGTAAAAAATTTCGAGTCTCCAGCTCAACTGGAAGTGCCTAAACATTAGTGGCATCCTCCTCCGTAAGAAGCGTCTATAAACATCTTTCAATTTAGGGATTCGAACCTCATAACCTCGGCTCCATAGCCAAACGCGCTAACCATTACACCAAATCGTTCGTTAGTAACTTCGATGGAAGTTATGTATTTAAATAATAAGCTACGTTTGTCCCTCACGCTCGACCGAGAACTATTTGCGACTGACTCGAATGCTATTTTAACAAACAGTCCGAGTAGGTAGAAGATTTGGAATTTGGTAGGTATGTTTGTCTCTTATAGTAAAAGCCACCTATGAAAAAGAAATTCTCAAAAAATCTGTGTTCAACTCCAATAGATAATTTATATTTTCTGTAAAATAACACGTAAAAATCGATTTTTCGACTTGGAAGCTTTTACTCTTTTGCAAATTAAAATTATAAATAATTGACTTACAATCTTCGGACTTAGAATTTTTTAAAGAAAAATAAATAACGTTTTTATTCTTATCGTCAAAAATCGCCTACGATTCGAAATCGCCCAAGTTCGCTCAAGACAAATTTCAGATTTCTAGCCCTTCTAGAAGGACCTAGGACTTTTATGTGATTGAGGCACAAGTAGCTATATTATTATAGGTATATACACACACTCGTATATATCGGGGTTGCCCAAGCTTTTCGACTTTGCGACCACTGAGTTATGTTTTAGAATATGAAGCGTGCATTAATGTGCTTTTAAAAAATGGAAATGAGCATAAATTAAATCAAAATAACACCAAAGTTATTACTAATGTTTTTAAATACGTTTAAACGGGAAGCAACCAGACAAATTAAATTCCTGGCCGTAGAGAACTCAATTTTAAGCATCGTAGAAGAGCAATGTCAGTCTGCCAAAGTGCATATCGTTACTGTACAGTACACTCGATGTAAGCCATGATTTTATGTTTTTTAACACATGAATGTGAGTATATAAAGCAAAGTAAGGCGTAAAACAATATTAAATGTAGATATGTCTAAGTATGAGGTTTTTCATACAAACATTTTGGTTTACCCGATCCGGATGGGATCTTATAGTATATGTAACGGGCAGTTTTTACATTTTTTAAATTCTTAGGTTGTGGGAACACGGAGAACGGGAAAATCGTAATGCCACCCACGCCATATTTCCGGAACTAGTATTCCGGACCAGGGGTTGTTTCCGGACTTCAGAACTGCAGATTAGAGAGATTCATCTGTGTGTCTATGTATGTATGTGTCGAAGTGTATAGTGTTCCCTTGGAGGAAAATAATTTTCTCTTTATTTCATTATATTTAGCGATTAATTTCGTTTGTTTTTCGAACGATTTCTCGTACGAAAGTGATTTCGCGTCCCTGTCTTAACGGGGAATGTCGGATTCATCTCTTCGGGCCTCGTTTGGTGTCACGCCTGACGAATTGCTAATTGCGAGTCCCGCCAAGCTTAAGGAAATCGCAATCAATCATTTTAGCATATATTAAGGCACGTTAATTATTTTTGGAAAAAATGTTCTCAATTAAGAAACATTCTCCCTAGAGCTACATTTAATCGCGGTTGTGGTTTTCCGAGTGGATTAATCTTATAGTAAGTACTTCTTATCTGTTTTCATCAGTTATGCTGATAAACAAGATTTCTCCGATAGACGTAAGAGCAACAAATTTGTAATATCTTGATCATCAATTGGATCGCAGCCATTAGATTTGGGGGGCAAAATACGGCCCGCGGGCCATATGCGGTCACCGTGAGCACTTGATCCAACCCGCCAAGCTATGCCGAAAATCGATCCGTAAAATTTTGCTCACAAACACATATTTGTTGTTAAAATTACTATAGTAAATATTTAATTTTGAAATTTTAATCCTAAAAACCTTATACAGACTAGATTGTCACTCATATTTTGCGTCATAATATATAGGTAACTTCCGATTTAAACTCTAATCTGGCCCGCCGAAGAATCGGCAAGTACCAATGCGGTCTGCCGAAGGATTAGTAACTACCAGTATCAGTAGCGGAATTAAGGGGGGACCACACATGGCGCACGCCAGGGGCCCCATAAAGTAAGGAGCCCAGAAAAGATGTTTTTATATAAAATCTCAGAAATATTGATTACCTTGATTGAAAAATCACTAAGATAAATTGATTCTTTCTTGCACTGCGATACTTTCACTGCATGGCGCTTCTTATACTGTGGTATTGGCTGCCCTACCTGCACATAAGGTGCACGTATAAGCATTTAGATGCCGGGCTACCATTAGCTTCAGGTGCCCAAGAATGCCTAAATCCGCCACTGACCAATGTGGCTATCTCGATAATTCATTTTTGGGTTGCTTTTATTTACGTCATTTCTGCGACTTAAGGCGATCCCTAGGTCTTCGTTAGTCGGCAAACGTGGTATGTTTTACGTTGAAAATATCTTGGCTGTGAGACGTTAATGCGTACACCTTTAGCATGAAATCGTCAGCTGACCAATTCACCAGGTTGACTCAATAGGTTCGCGTGGAATGTGCGTAGAGCCTACCTCTGGAACCAAGTAATTGCGTTGACCTTTTGTCCAGATGCGAGCAGTGAAAGTGTGAATGCTAGGAATGCTTGTTATCCGATATGGTGGCCAAACACATTGGGCCAGTCGTGTCTAGCGTGTCCGTGGTTGACCAAGCGAAACGCGGGTTCAATTTTTTGCGAAATTTTCTGGATGAAATTTCAAAAGGAAAGTTGAAAAATACTTATCGAGAAATTGCAATCAGTGTGTGATTCTTGCGTTTTATTTTCGTTTTTCATGGCGAAGCCGTTGAAAAATTTTCTAGTGTATATCTATTGGGCGATTCGTATTTCGGAGGAGGAAGTTTTCTGTGGTAATTTAAGCGTCACCAAAGTGGTCGGCTTCTGCGATATTTCGATAAATTTATTTAGAACGGATATTGGCAACGGAATGTATGTAATCTATTCAGGAACTTTTTGTCCTTCATGAAGCGCAGTTGTTGTTCGTATAGGATTTAATAGGAAGGTCGTTCTGGGTTCGTATTGTTGCCTTTCTTTATCTCGGGATGTTGATGTGGAAACGTGCGACCGGAAATGGTATTTAATGCGAGAAGGCGACTGTAGATTCATTTCGATCCAATTGTAATTTCTCTAAATAATGATCGACTTTCCAACGAGACCACAACAAACCAATCCCTTTCTCCTTGCTATTTTAAAAGTATTTCCTTTAATTTTAGAGAAATTGAGCTCATTGTTGAGAAGTATTTTCTTGCCGAAATTTGGCAAATTGATGAATTAGCTTCTTCATTTCTCAAAGAAACTCGTTACCTTTGAAATATCGCATTTCGTTGTTGTGCGGTTAATATTTAAAAAAAATTCATTTACAGCGGACATTGAAAGATTGTGTATATTTATGACGTCTCGTTCATTGAAGCTGTATTTATCGACGGTTATAATATTTTGGTCCGGCATTATATATTAACGTGATAACGTTAAAATGGGTCAGATAAGTATTTTTCCAGGATCGGAGCCAAATTAAAAAAAATTAATTCAGTAGCTTTATACTTTTAATGAAAGACAATATTTGTAGATTCCAGAATCGATCTGAGGTCAGGGTTTCAAATAAAGCCTTAATATCTCTATATCTTCCAGGATATATAGCATCAAACGGTAATATTCCAGTTTGTGTAATGTTTTTTTTCTACCTTGGCTCTGTTGTTTTCTCGCTTAGAGTGACGCTTCGCACGTATTTTGTAAAAAAAACATTTCCTTTCAAACTTAAAAGAAAAACTGCATTTCGTTGGAATTCTTTCACGCGTCATTTTTTCGCAACATGGGAAACGTAAAAATTGTCTCGTTCCATCGGTTTTTCTGCTCGACTACCGTTATATATTTTTATGATGTGGCTCAGACCTCGACTCAATTTTTTTTTAATGCTGCACTCGCGGAATCTCTACACGAGTACGCGAGTTATTCATCCATTGGGTTCGCGGCAATTCTTACGGAAATCTCTTAGTTTGGCGGCCGTTTCTCTGGAATCTGCCCGTGAGGATGGAATTTTACCGTCCATAAACGTTTCGCCCGACAGCTTGAGTGGCACGCAAAACGAAGTTTTGGAAAGTCATTGCGAATCGAATGGTGAAAATCGTTGCGTTGCACATCACGAAATTCGCGTTCGATTTTCGTCAAGAGGATTAGTTTGTTGTACGCCGCTTCCCGGTTATAGCGCTAGTTACGGGGGAGAAGCTTCGACCTGCGTTATAAGACAACCGCGGTATAACCGAGGACACGATCGTATTGCCCAATGCAGCATGTACGTAAGATTTTTTAGTTTTTTTAATTCCTTTAATTACTACAAACAACAATATTAAAAAAATATAAAGTCGGAAAAGAAACTTGCCGTATTTCACCGAATTCAAGACGAGTTGTTTTCCAAATTTCAGTTTGAGAAAATCGGGATTCGTCTTAAATTCGAGTATGAAGTGGTATACCGTCAATACATCGCTCTGCAAATTAGTCTTGAGACATTCGTCGCGAGACAAATTAGAAGGCAAGACACCATGACTGGTGTACGACAGGGGGTTCATTTGTTGGGTTGGGAATCACTTCATGCCATACACCATCCAATGTATCTCGCCTTGCGTAGTTCGCAGAGAGAATTGCGATTCATTATGGTATTGTCAAAATACAAAGAAAAGTTTGTTGTGGTAAAGTGTCTCCCCCTGCCGTACACCAGTGGTAGCATCTCGTCTTCCAATTTGTCTCGCGACGAATTTTTGGAACGATTAGTGGACGTGCGATGAGTTTGTCGTGCGAATTATTGACGAGCGACGAATTGGCGCGCGATGAACTGACCGCGACGAGTTGTCGTAGAACCGCAGGAAGTATGGTTACGCGTTTAATCTATGTTTCCTTATACTACAAAGAAACAAGATAAAATAATTTTATCTACTGAAAAATTTCATTGCAAACTTACGATAGTATTTCAATTAATACAGTACATATTAACTTAAAAAAATTCTTTTATTTTCTCAAAGAAAAATTTGCTATAAACCATTTCAATTAATGAACGAACTAGTATACTGAATACGTGTGCTCAAAATATACACTAAATACATTCAGTGAGAAATTAGGAGATGAAACCTTTTTTCTGTTTTGACAGTCTGCTAAATGGGGGGCCGTCTTGGATTCGGGTAAATACGGTCTTTAATCAGTTCTTTAAAAAGTCTGATTTTTTGTTTTTTTTTTCCCTTTTAGTGCCTAAAAAACGACAGGAATTTCTTTCCAAGAAACGGGGAGGAAGGTGGACCCGAGGTATATCCGAATCCGCGGTGCATCCGACGCCGTTATAACCGGGTAGCGGTGTATTTCGAAATCAAATCGTCCAGCTACGATTGTGGGTTGCGTCGAGTAAGCGATACCGTAAAACGATTAATGTTTTGATCAAACGCTTTCCGTTTGCACGAGTTGACTGTAGCAGTTATTTGTTACCCCTTCCCAAAGTTTATATCCTTATATGGGTGTCGTAAAAACAAGGCCATCTTCTGTTATAGCGGTGGCGATATTGATTCCCGTCTGGGTAATGGGTCGTTCAAAGGACGAACTTGCTCCCAAGCGTTCGTAAAAGTTGAATCGCGATTCTTGTTCTCGATCGTCGCTCGAGTGCCTCATCTCATCCGTTTTGTCTTTTCATTTTTCGTTCGTTGCTTTCTGTTTGTCGGAGGCTTTCCATCAATGGAGCCAGCCATCTTTGTTCTTATCGACTGGCGTTGGAGGTCCCAACGTTGCATTGCGTACTCTCGGAACTCGGGCACTCGTCGCTTTCGTCATCTTTTGGTGACATTAATCTAATCGCTTTAATTTGCCAGCGCCGTTAACGCTGACCGATTTGTTTATTCGCCCCTTTCCCCTAACCCTACCACCCATTGTGTCGACCTAGTTGCCCAGTGTACAGCGGTCATGAATGAAGGCTGTTGTCATCAGCGCTGCATTCCGGAGCGTTTTTCCTCGCTCTCGAGAACGCATCTCAGTATGCAGCACCATAGGATGCAATTTTTTAACCTTGGCTTGATCTTTGCGATCTGTGTTTTGATAGGGATCCGGTGCTATTTTTATCGCGGACGTTGCAAAGTGCCAGGCGTTGTGATGTTCAACCAACCTTTCCATCGCTCAATTGTTCTTGCAGTCCTCGAGTAGCGATTTCATTTTATAGTTTGGGAAGACGTGTCGTATCGATCAAGGTTTAGATTATGAAATGAACGTCATATCCGTTAAAAATTATATGCTGAAAGAAGTGATTTTAGGAAATATAGTAATTTCAATTTCTGTGCTTTATTTAGAGCAGGATTGGGCAAACTATGGCCCGCGGGGCACATCAGGTTCGCGAGAGCATCTTATGCGGCCCGCGATGGTTTTACGAGATCGAACCGTGGAGAGTAAAGCTGATAGTTTCGCGTTCGTTGGTTAAAATTGTAGCCGGAAAGCCTTTTATAGTGAAGCTATGGCGCTAAAAATTAATCGTTGGTTTTTAACTAATTGGACGCTTGGTATTCTCGCAAATAACTTCGAATGTGAGCCCTAATGTGGCCCGCGGAAGTATTTTCATCTGGCAGTTCGGCTTGCCTCGTAAAAACCTTTCCCGCCCCTGATTTAGAGTTCATTTTCACAATTCGAAAGAGATATTTCAGTTATCACTTCGACTTTCCGTTCAAGTTTAGATTTAAGCGATGAAATAATGGTCAATTTGAAAATTAATTCGGGTTAGAGTCGTTAATAGTTCTTGTATGGCAATAAGTAGTTGGTTTGTGAATAACTTAATGCTTATAATATTTATATGCCATGGTAACTTTTGCAAATATTGCTTGTTCATAGATTCCTTTCTTGATTAAAGCGAATATATGAAGGCATTAACTGAAATCCTGTCTTCATCGAAGCTGATTCCGTATTTATGTTGCGGTGTTATTCGGTATATTGATCAAATGACAAAAACCCGGTTGATTTTTAATCGATTCGATGTATTCATTGTTCGCTCGTAAGTTTCCAAAATTCGGGAAGGATTTATTCCCTATCCTTTTCTAACGTTTTCGCCATCGGTTACCATTTCGATCGTAAAAACTTTTACTTATTTCACCGAAACCGATCTAAAAGTTTGTTTTTTTTTCGAAAAGAGATGGAAAATGTGTTACGCAATCGTAAAATGTTGCTCTGGAAATTTAGGTTAGCGGCGTTCACCGTCTGATATTGATTTTGGTCCTAATACCTCCTATCTTTGTGAAACGACTCATCACTTCCCGTCCGCCGTTGTTCGTTTCCTTCGATTTTTGCAGTTTATTTTTGCTTGTCGCCACGGAATATTTTATTTTACCGTGGACTCTCCCATCATCCATATGTAAGTAATAACGATGGCTGCTGTTCCATTTTTGCTTTATCCGAGATGAGCAGTCGAAAGTGGATCAGCACACTCGTGCATCAGCGAAATCTGTTTCTTTATGACCAATTTTTTTTCACGGTGTCGCTTCCTCGAAATCGGCGGCTAAATTTCCATTCGCATAGAGCGCGCTTGATATTCGGAGAAAATTTCGTATCGCGTCAAATCGAATATTTGGCCGTAATAAATGACGAGTGGTTAATGAAATCGCCGACTGCGAAATAACGCATTTCCCGCTGTTCATTTCGGATTCATAATCCGGAGAACGTTGCCGTTAAATGTGAATTTAAAAATTCGAGCAAATGTCCGGCTAAGAAGTTTCAATTTGGACTCTGCGAAATGGATGTATATAGATTTATAAGTTTCTTGCCATTCTGAAGTTTCACTCGATCTGTGTGGAATAAAGTCCTTTTAGATAACGAGATATGGCATCATGTTTTTCTGGCGATTCTTCGGTATGCTTTTCCCGAAGGTAACGAATGGTTAGGGCAGATGTCGGCAACCTACGGCCCGCGGGCCACATGAGGCCCCCGAGAGCACTTTATGCGGCCCGCGAAGCTGTGATTAAAAAGTGATCGGTGAAATTTAATATAAACGATTTCATATTTTTTCAGTAAAAACCTTTTCTGACGAAGTTTTAATGCTATTAGATTATTTGGTCTTGATTTTCACTTGTATGAGACCACAAATTCTCTAGTTAACTTCTGATGTAAACACTCCTCCGGCCCGCCGAAGCTCTCGTGACTTCCAATGCGGCCCTCCGAAGCATTCACAATTACGAATGTGGCCCGCCATTCAGAAAAGGTTGCCGACCCCTGGGTTAGGGGGTAGCAGCATGGCGTTAATTTTTTCTGCTTCGGCTGCGATATTAAGGGCGTGGTTTTTTTTCTCGAGTCGCGAATTTACGTTAGGGTTAAAAGGGTAAATAGGAGTGTTTAAATTTACTCGCGCGCGAGTAAAAAAGGAAGTTTAGGGCCGTGTTTCTATGCCCCCTCCCTCTTTTTTTCTTTCCCTTGAGTCTGCTGTTGCCAAGCAATGAAGGGATCTCCATTTTCCTCGTCGTGTCAAACCCGGGAGCGGCGGAGACGCATCGAGCGTACAATTGCCGGGGCCTGCCGGGTTAGTCTTGGAGGGTTTAGCTGGAAGCTAAACTGGAATAAGCGTCGAGTACCAGGCAAAGGGAACGTGGCGGAGGGGAAGTGGAGGAGAGAGAGACGGATTAAATGAATGCGCATTATGAAGATTTTCCTCCTTCCGAGATGATCCTCCTCTTCCTCTCGGGCCTTTTTTCTCCTCATCATCATCATCATCATCATTTTCTACTTTCACCCTCTCTCCTTTCTCCTCTTATCTTCACTCATCCCTCCTCTTCGCTCTCTCTCACCCCCCCTCCCTCTCTCTCCATACCAGCAACTGTGCCTCTCTTGCCGTACTTAATCCTTGGCCTCTCCACTTCTTCCCTCCTAATCTCTCTCTCTTTATTCTTCCACCCCCCCCCTCACTCGCCTTTCTACCTCCCTCGCCTTGCAGTCACTCTCTCCGATCTCCCTCGGTCCCTTTCCTCTCTCCCTCGCCTTTCACTCTTCCTCTCCCTCCCTCTCCTCTCTTCCTCTCCTCTCTTCTCTCTCCTCTCTTCTCTCTCCTGTCTTCCTCTCATCTCTTCCTCTCCTCTCCTCTCTTCCTCTCCTCTCCTCTCTTCCTCTCCTCTCCTCTCTTCCTCTCCTCTCCTCTCTTCCTCTCCTCTCTTCCTCTCCTCTCCTCTCTTCCTCTCCTCTCCTCTCCTCTCTTCCTCTCCTCTCTTCCTCTCCTCTCTTCCTCTCCTCTCTTCCTCTCCTCTCTTCCTCTCCTCTCTTCCTCTCCTCTCTTCCTCTCCTCTCTTCCTCTCGTCTCTTCCCTTCCTCTCTTCCCTTCCTCTCCTCTCTTCCCTTCCTCTCCTCTCTTCCCTTCCTCTCTTCCCTTCCTCTCTTCCCTTCCTCTCATCCCTTCCTCTCATCCCTTCCTCTCATCCCTTCCTCTCATCCCTTCCTCTCATCCCTTCCTCTCTTCCCTTCCTCTCCTCTCTTCCTCTCCTCTCTTCCTCTCCTCTCTTCCTCTCCTCTATTCCTCTCCTCTCTTCCTCTCCTCTCTTCCTCTCCTCTCTTCCTCTCCTCTCTTCCTCTCCTCTCTTCCTCTCCTCTCTTCCTCTCCTCTCTCCCTCCCCCCTCCCTCTCCCTCCCCCTCCCATCCCTCTCCCTCACATCCCTCTCCCCTCCCTCTCCCCCTCTCCCCTCCCTCCCTCTCCCCTCCCCCCCCTCTCCCCTCCCCCTCCCTCTCCCCTCCCTCTCCCCTTCCTCTCATCTCCCCTTCCTCTCCTCCACTCCCCTCTCTCTCATCTCTTCCCTCCCCTTCTTCTGTCTCTCCCTCCTTCCATCTCATCTCATCCATATCTCACTCATTGCGAAGCATCAGCATCTTAATCTTTTTCCGCGCTGTTTTTTTACATACACAAGCACGTCCGTTGAGGATGCGTCTTGCAACTGTCGTGATTGTCACACTCACTACTCCCCACCCCCTCAACTTCTCCTTTCCCTTCCGCTTTCCCGTGTGGTTTGGGTGTGAAAACTAAACTCGGCGTGGGATGAATATATGTTGTCCTTACAAAGAGAGAGAGAGAGAGAGAAGGAACTTATTGTACATCTGACGCTGATTATGAGCTGTTGAAAACACTCAATTAAAGGTGGCCTTTTTATATTTTGTAACGCTCGTCACGCGAGAATGTGTGCGCGTATGTCGGGCGTTTAGTGGTGGCGTTGGTCTTTTTAATTAGAAAGAGCTCATTATTTTGCATGCGACCTTGATAATGGACAAGCGTATGGAATTCTTGGGAGGATTTTCATTTGACCGAACGTCTTAACGGTCGGCTTGATGCTATCGCGGTCAATCCGCCTTGCGCCACATTTGTGCGGCTCACTTTTTACTTTTTTTAAAAGACGTTAGATGTGTTTGATCATTAAACGCATTTCATGGCCAACGGAAGAAATAATGCGTCGGCCACAGTAGATCCTTTGTCAGGCGAACGCATAAAGCTCGAATTATCCTTGAGGCGATGAGGTTATTTTCAATTGATGTAAAGTATCGTGGACCGAAAAAGAACATTTAAAATAATCAAGCCTGTTTATCGTTATTATCAGGGCATATTTGGTTCATATTTCATGAGTGGTAAATGGCGCAGCGTGATTCAAACGTCGTGTGTTTAAAAAGTGGTCAATTATTTCCGTCGTAAAAGGATCCGTTATCGTCCTTAATTTGTTTTGCTTGGCTTAATAGAGTGCGGAATTTCGCTGCGTAAAATCGTGAATCATCTGGAAGGTTTTCTAAATTAGTTCTGGCTCGAAGGCTTGTGCCGTGAATAATCACGGAAAATTAATTCAACAATACGGGGTGGAAGTGGGCGAATCTTCTCTTCTTTTTCGGGAGGAAACTTATTTCTGTTCGTTGTCTTTGATAAATTTATATAACCCGAGTATGACTTACTCAGTGTTGGTGTGTTGAATTCCGTTAAATACGCGCTAAAATATTTTGATTTTCGATTATAAGAATAACCGTAACGGTGTTGATCCTTAAAAAGAAGTAATGGCCTGCTAAGTACATGCGCAAAAGTCGACTTTTTCCGTCGATGTCTCGAACATTTAAGACTTACACCTCTTGCGGTTGAAATATGAAACTACGACGCCTTTTCAGCTTATTGTTAGATTTAATATTCATTTCACGACTGCAATATCCTGTTTCCGTAGCCATTATGCGACCCGCGTCTTTTATCAAGGAGATTTTCCTATATTTCGGGACGCTTATTCTCAGATTCTGCTCGCTATCTCCTCCGATTTTTACTTTCTCATATACGTAGTATATTGAGAAAGTATTGTAATCGTTAAAAAATTCTACTTCGAGATTTTGATGGAAATACACGTTTTAGGTGTCCCCGAGTCCATAAAAGTTGTTTTCGCCATGCCGTCTGTTTGTTCGCCGTCCTAGGGCCCAAACGCGTACATTAAATCGAATGATATCTCGTAGTTACGCAACATATCATCTTTTGCAGACCCTTTTTTGATAAAAATGATATTGCCCAAAAATGAAGGGTAGTTTATTCTTGGCGATTTTTAGAAAAATTTGATTTACTCAAAAATGGCTTTATAGAATTTGATTTAAATCTTTACAGTTGTAGAGCCTGATGTTACAAATAATACTGCGTAAGTCATATTTCTCTAAAAATCACAATATGGCGTCCAGTGGCATTACAATTTACGCTAAGCTACCAAAACTAACGTCACGTCTCCGGCGCGATCCACTCAAAACCGTACTCTTATGGTTATACTAAATCGAATGATATCTCATATTTGTGGATAATATAATTCATACAAGACATTCTGAAGAGATGAACGATATTGCCCAACAATTAAGGGTACTTTATTCTTGGATATTTTGAAAAAAAAATGGCTATAAGGATTTTGATTAAAATCCATCCAATCGTACATTCTGATGCCACAAATAGTTCTAACTAAGCCATATATCCCAAAAAATTACTAAATATAGATCAGTGGCATTAAAATATACGATAAACTACGGCTAACTTATACTTATAGGCGTTTTTTTTTACAAGCGTAAACAGGGGACCAAACGTATATACGTAAATGAGAAAGTTTGTGCTATGTATATTGCGCCGTTTATTTATTACCTTTCGCCGTCGTTTTTTACATTTTACTTTCTCATATAATGCGTAGTATATTGAGAATGTATTGTTATCGTGAAAAAAAATTCGACTTCGAGATTTTGATGGAAATACACGTTTTAGGTGTCCCTAACCAAACGTATATAATACATACGTATATGAGAAGTTTGTGCAATGTATATTGCGCCGTTTATTTCATATTCTATTTAAAAGGAGGGAAATCATTATTCCCTCAACGGTCTTCAAAAATTAGCAACTCAGTGCAGCCATTTTCGGTGGATTCTAAAATATGGCTAAATGAGACGCCTAAGATAAGCACTTGTCTATTTTATTCAATTTTTGATATTCATGTTCTTATTTTTGAATTTGTTTTCAGCCATAAGACGAGCTCGATAATTCTCTGGTGAACTCAAGGATGCTACAAACCGTCCAGGGATGTTTTTTGTTGCATTGTTGATTTAATTTCGCTTCCGAAGATACCGTGTTTTGCGAATAATTTTTCCCTCTTTAGAAACGTCTTTCCTTTTACTTACGCAACAATTTTAGGCACTAAAATTAAAAAAGAATCAATTGATTCGGAAGAAGTTTGAAATAAACAGGCTTTAGTGCTTAATAATTCGAGAAGATATTGACGTCACTTTTACACAGCACGTTACTTGGCTGAGCATTTTTTTTAAAGTGCAAACTTGTGTACTTGTTAAGTGCTTCACAGTATCGCTCTTCCCCCCCTCCTCTTTACTCCATTTCCCTGGGAAGCCGAAATTATGTGCACCCTGATGGAAACTGGAATATCTGGCTCTCGCAATGAGTTTCGAAACTCCCAACGCTCCAGATTTGTAACAAAAGATTTAAAGTTATTCGAATGGCGTGACCGCTCGAGAATGAATATTCTTGACCGTTTCTGTGAGAAGGGAAGGAAACAAATCCTTCGTAAGAGTTTAAAGGAATGAATTTTGTCAAGCTTAAAGGTGAACATTTATTTTTTTAAAAGTTTTTATATCGAGAGACGATCACTTGCATATCCTTTAAATGTGGACGAAATGCGTCGACAATTTTTTCGTTAAGAAAGGAAGGGGTTCGGGTTACGGCGAGGACCTCGCTTTTACGAGAACTTTCTTTTCGATTAATATTTTTTTTCAAAAAAATGTTTTCGTCGTAACAAGTTCACTCAGAAGGCAGTTTTGCCCATTAAAACCTCGATGTTGCAATTCTTGCTTTAGCAAAAAGGTCGCTTTCACGGGTAAGTTTTAAAATCTTTTCAGTTGTGAAATTTTGGTTTGAAAATGTTTCGGTAATACTCGATTTAATGGTCGCTAATGAAATCAATACCATTATCATTGTTCTCTGGTCCGTCAACCTACAATCCTTGTATGGGGGCCATCCGAATTTTTGGAAAGGAGTAAAACTTTTACGGCAGGAATAGCAAAACGTTTTTGTGAAAGGGCCACATGTGACTTTATATACCGCTGTGCGGGCCACATGCGACCTTTCAAATCCCCGTTTAAGTATTAAAGAACCAGTTTTGAGTTTTTTACTTTCTCATATTGGTAATGTGTAAAGAATTTTAATCTCGAAAAAAAATCGATTGTGATTTTAGGTGACCCCGAGTCCAAATAGTGGATTTAGCCATGCCGTCTGTCTGTGCGCGGCTCTAAGGGCTAAAATGTTAAACGAAATCGAATGATATCTCGTATAACTGCACACTATGGTCCAAAATAGATCCTCTGAAGAGTTGAAAGATTTATCGCAACATTGAAGGGTAATTTATCTGTCGATTTATTAAAATTGGCTTAAATCATGTTAAATAAAATTCATTCAGTTATAGAGCTTGGCGCCATAAACAATACTACAGACGCCATATTTCTCGAAAAATAACTAGGTATCGTACAGCGACAGTGTCATAAACAATACTTCAGAAGCCATATTTCTCAAAAAGTAACTATGCATATAGCGTACGGCGACATTATAATATATTGCGTTTTACGTCCAGCTCTTCCCAGTCCTCTGATGTCATGGAACGATCTTCGCCCAGTAATAATGCGTTAGTGCCTATATGGCTTCGTGAATCCAGAGAATACTTAATATTTATATATGGTACAACTACCTATTCATCAAGTTCGATTTTGGCATTAATGGGATCATCAGTATATTAATACTACATATTTACGTGCGGAAATCATTTTCTGCGATTTTGTAGTTTTAGCAGCAACAGTTCGGAGTTCCTCTCAGGAAAGAATGTAGGGAGACCAGATGTGTACGTGTATGAGAAAGTTTGTGCGAGGTATATCGCGCCGACTTTGTTGACTATTTAATGTGTCATACACATGCATTAAAAGTATGTTGCATCCGCGTACTGGACAAGTATAATTTAGATTTCATAAATGATACCTGGTGACTCTTGCTGCACATATACGAACTAGGTAACAGCCCTTCATATGATGGATCGAAATAATATATCAGAAATGGAAATCGGAATTTTCAAAAGATAATTTTTATTCAGTTGAAATCAAGATTTCTCATTGGCACTTTCGTTACAAGTTGGGATTAATTAAAAAATTCTTTATATACTATATTACTATATATGTAATATGTTTCGTTCAATATAATTTCAAAAATGTTCCATTACATTATGCAATACGGAATCAACTTATTGTACTCCGTCTCAGCATTATATCAGACATCGCGAGGTAGACATTATTTTGGGGAGACTCCTAGCTTACGGTATTTGGACGAGCGTGGTAATTAATACTCTGCGATTTCCTTTGCTCTTTAACGTTTGTTTTCGGTTTTTCCTTCACCCAATTCCTCAGTCTCTCGCCATTAACCGCTATAAGTTTTCCATCGAGCGCATTCGGGAAGGGAACCATCAATCTTGTTAAGAGCGTTGGCATTTGACGGTGGGCGCGGAGCAGAATTTTCAGTTTCTGCGAGACTTGGAGGGAGATTCCACTTTCACGCGCGAACTTTTCGTTTTCCCCGAACGAAAGTTTTTTTCCCATCATTATTCGTTTTTTTTTTGTTTTTTCCGTCTCTCTAGTCCCGCTAATCACCTTTTTTCTGCCGGTCTTGTCGGAAGCAGACGCGCAAGCTTCTCACACGTTTTTACTTCTTCCGCCCACGCCTCGTTTCCGGGCCGCAGTCGAAAATAACTTAAGTGAATTTTTTTCTCCGTTAAAAAAAGGTCCCTTTTCTCGGTCAAAAGGGGAAAAATACACTTTGTCTGGTCCGGAAACATCCCCCCTCGTTCTGAAAGGTTCCGGTATTTTCATTATTCCGTACACATGAACACATTCATATAATATACATTCAAATTACGACAATAAAACACTTGATATTGAAATTTTAACCCTAAAAACCTAATTTAGACTTGATTGTCACTGATATGATACCCCAGAACCTCCAGTAGACGTCTGATTTAAAGTCTGGCCCACCGAAGCACTGACTACTTGCATTGCGGCCCACCAAGGAATTCGCAACTACCAATGCGGCCCGCCACGTAGGATAGGTTTCTCACCACTGATGTGGAGTAGCAATACAGTCATTAAGGTATTAAACACCCGTGTTTCGGAAATTTCTATAGTACGGAACGTCTTCGGTCCCTAGCTTTCTGGTTTAGAGGCGCTCAACTGTAAAGCGTCTGACCCCGCGCCACTCGAGTGCCATCTGGTGAGCCGCGATGGAATTGCTCACGGGCGTCGAAGCTTTTATGCGTCTGCACGCGTGTGTTGCGAGTCGAGCGGCTTAATTTCTTTTTCTTTTTTCCCCGCCTCACGCAGGCCTCGTCCAAACACCCACTCTTCATCTCTGCTCCGCAAATTTTTCGCGTCCGGGTTCGTTGGGGAGATGTTTTTTCTGTTGCAACGCTTGCGGAAGTCTTCAGGGCTGCGCTTTTTCTTTTTTCAGCCGAATATTTTTTTGAGGGTACACGGGTTTGATCTCAGGAAGGGATTTTTATCTAGTCCGAATTTTCCCCGTTTCTCGCTTCTGCAAGGTTTTCGGTTTAGCGTCGAAATGAAATTCGTTCGCGTTTTTTGTTGTTGGTGGCTCGTTCTTTTTCGTGGAAATAACTATGGGCATGAAGTCAAGATTTTTTGGAATTTTTCTCATTGAGTTCTAGTTGGTTGAACGATGTTAGCATTCTTCAATCAAAATTTGCTATTATTTCTGTTCAAATTTGTTTAAAACGATGAAGTCCGCGGAACTAGTAATTCACCCATGTGTTATTTCATCATTATTTCAGGCGGAAAATCCTTTTATTCTACGAGTTAAAACTTCCGAAACAAATGCTTACCTTTTAAATGAATCCATGCATACATCTGAAAAATCATTGAGCCTTTATACATATATATATATGAAAACCGTGGTAATGTCTATGGATTGTGTGTGCACGACTTGATTAGTCCGAATTAAACGCGATTTGGTCGTCCATTTGTGTTACATTAAAGTCTTTTCCTTTCATTACTCGTTATTTTCCTCGCTGCAACCTTTGGAAGAGACACTAATAAAAAATTGTTTCTACCGATATTCAAACGACCCGTCGTGGAACAAATAATGGCTTATATGACGACATTTAAAAACTCATTTCGGTTCGATTTATCCAGTAGAAGTTTTGCTGAAAATTCTCAAAAACGCTTCATGTGAAGTAGCCCGTATCGTTAATTCGTAAAATAGTTGTCTTGCGTTTGCCTTATCTCTGGAATCAAATTAGTGACCATAGTAGATGCAACAGTCATAAAATGTTTGGGGAAACAGGATGCGCATTGTGTCTACTAAGTAGCTATTATCGATGGCGATTCATCGATCTTTGGTTATAAACAGGAAGTTTTGTTGGAACATGCTACTGGTGAATCTTAACTGATTACATCTACTTTTTTAACTTAAACGCGCATCTAGTTTTATCCACCCTTTTGTCGCTATTGTAGCTGTGTAATTTATCCACTTCATTTCTAATACATCCATCCCTCGCTTTGCGCTGTAAATATGTTGCATGAGGTTAAATTTCTGCTTGTCTAGAGTTCACTTGACTAAAATTTAGCTACAATGTATTCGGCATTGCTTCCTTTATCCTTTGTAATAACCTCAAGTCACAAGAAAGCATTTTATGTTTTTTTTTAGTGGTCGGAGACAGTTTCAAAACCGCGCTAAAGAGAGATCGATTGCCGTCCAATTTGAGGGAGTTCTCTAAAAAGAAAACTCTACTCACCTGAAAACGTGTAAAGAGAAACCGTGCAATTCGAGGGGTGAGTGTAGTGGTATTGTTAAAAAAATAACTCTCGAGGCTAGATCCTGCGAAGTGGCCGTTACTTTTTTATAGCATCTAATTCCGATCGATGAAATATTTGAACAGTTAGCTCGCGAATTTGATTACAGCCCTCAAAATTTGCTGCCTGCGTGTCGGATCTCAAATATTTTTTCCTCCGAAGCACCAAAGGGAATGGCAGCAGTCGAAAGCAGGAGCGCTTGCGAGCAAAGGGGAGGAATTAGTCCTGGGGGAGGGGAGGAGCTAAGGCGGGGGAGGAGGGATGGTCGCGCGAAAGATCGTGACGTTAGTCTTTTCTCGTAGCGGCGGTCGTGGGAAGATGAAGCGTGGTCTCCGGAATATGAGCCTCTTGGAAACGGCAGCTGCTTGTCGAATTATGTCGTCCGAGTTGACAGGCGAAACGCGAAGGTTTTTCTCACATGGCAACAAATAGTCGTATCTTCGATTCGACGTCGACATCTTGGCAGCTTTAAAAGGGATTTTTCTTTGAGGTGGGTTTCATTATGAAGGTGATTTTGAGCGTGTTCGATTTGGCTTTACTTTTATGTTTTCGCAGCAGTTTTTGATAATGGATAGTTCTTGAAGAAACTTGGAAATATAACTTTTTGATTTGGGTAAAAAAAATTAATTTTATCTTATTGTTAGCAATGAGCTTTTACGGTGCCAAACGTTCATTCGCTGTAGTTATGCAGAGTACGACGAAGTGCTGAATCATAAAACCGTATAAAGCGTTGAATTATCAGCGTTTACGTTTCATCTACAAAATACTACTAATTATTGGTAATTTTCCTTTTTTTTATTCCGATTTCACAGGAATTAACCTCTTAATTGGCAAATTTAAAATTTGCTCTGCTTTCTCGATGTTTGGTTATGCACAATACCATAATTATTCAGAGTAAATTTCGAAATGAATTTCATTTATCAATGATAACAAAAATGAAGTAACAAACATAAAATTAAGTTGAATTTTTAGCTTCTGTCCACGCGGCTTAATAGGCCTCTTTCATTTGATGGATGCGAAATCAATCGTAAAATAATAATAAGATTTGAAACGCGTGGAATTCGTGAAACATTGCCAAATAAAAATTACACAAATGCAAAATAAATCAAACTCAAACATACTAATATACAATATCTTTAGGAAAATTATCGATTGCTAGATTGGGATCTATATTATTTAAACTCATTTTCAATTAAATCCAAGCAATTCAACCAATCTCAATCATAGCAATCATATAAATCAAAATTTTTAATAGGTAATATGTAATAAATGTGCTGAAAATGATAGAACGAAGTTGCACAATACCAGTCTAAAGAAATAACAAATGGACGCGCACAATGACATGGTACTGCTGTACACGTATCTGACAGGTCGGGAAGCCAATGGCAAAACAACGGAAGCCCCAAAAAAAGATTTTTGTTCTTCGTGATTTTTAAGTTGAGATCTTTAACATTTCTGAGATTATACTTTCAAAATTTTTTCGAGGCTTTATACATCATGGGGCGTGCGTCAAGTGCAACTCCCCTTGAACCCATCTATGACGAATAGCTAATATGTAAATTTAAAAAATCTGATTGCGTGTATGTTCCGCTACCAAAACCCTAGTGGTCATAACGGAGGTTTGATGTACCTGGGCCAATTACCAAAATAACTTCTATTGTAAAGTTTTAAAAATAAATAACGCGTATTTTGCAAAATAGTCCTATTTACGATGCACGCTCAGCCTTTTGCGCTTAAAACGATAGGTTTAATAAAAGTTGTATAACAAAAAACACACGACATTAATTTTAAAATTAGGTAATTTTATCGCGCCTGCTTAGAAGATCATGGAAATTTTTTGGAACAGTAAGGACTTTTTTGATTTAAATTATGACAGGCATGAGTCGGTGTAAACAGCTTTATTTTTCAATGTATATAATAATACATATTTCTCAATCGAGAAATTAGTTAGTTCACTGAAATAAGCGGTGTTGAATTGTTCGAAAATTCCTTTGGGTCGAATCGTCTGGAAAGGAACAGCTGAAGCACTACGTTTTCACCTTCGACGTACGCCCTCACGTGTCATAGACGGAATTAGTTGGTATCTCCTTAAAGTTTTTGGAAGGGCTCAGGTTGTTGAATTTATTCGGTTGATTTCTAAGATCCATCTGTTGAAAGAAACGAATAATAAAGAAGTCATACAATTCATTCTATAACAAATTTATCGTTTTATGTCATTGAAAATTATCAATGACAAATTATTACTTAGATCTGACTGGTTTTGCCGTAGCACTTGTTGTTGGTTGGTTTGTATTTCTGGTTAATCAACTTCAAAGCGGGCTCATATTTTTTCCCGAGACCCTTAAATTTTTTTTCCGGGACTTCAATTTTGTTTTGGCAGGGGTCTCACACATTTTTCGGTACACCACTGATTAAAACCTTAACTCCTTCCACATCGAACATACAAGGGAGGAGGGAATCCCGGTGCCGGCATTAGCCTACTCTTTATGAAGAGCACCAAGGGGGCCAACTGCTTCACGCCCCTTCCGATGGTCTCCTCATATCATATATAAGTAGGGAACGGAGCGATCCCAGGTCGAAAAATCCGACCACCGGATTCGAACCTGGGACCGCTGCGTGGAAGTCCTACGCTCTAACTACTCCGCCTCTCTCACCTCTGATGTAGCACTTGCTTGCGAGCCGAAGCACAATTTCAACTGTTTTCTGACACTGCTATCTTAAGTTAGAACTGCGAGTTCCTTACGGTGGAATGGCTATATACGACTTTATTATGTAAATGCAGGTGCATCACTATCACATTCATTGTCACCCACCGATGGAATAAGCTTCGGTGCTCAAAATGCGTAGACATTCCTGAAGGTGAGCTCTGACTCAATACTCCCATATATACGATTCTTTGTTGTAAATGCAGGTCAGTCATCAGTAGGCGTTGACACCCACCATGACAAATGAGAGCGCGAGCTGGGATACTTAAAATACACGGACATTCCTGAAGGTGATGGAATAAGTGACATTAAGATGCTATACAGACAAGCATATGCTGCAAGTTAGGAATATCTTTGGAACGAGAAAAAATTCTGCTATGATCGGGATTGAATCCGGGTCTTCCAATTGCCGGGCGGATATTCTACCACTGAACTATCGTAGCAGATTAATTCTCCCGTTTCTTAGTTTTTCTTAGTTGGGGTCGGGCTAGCCAAGCTAATATGAACATGCCCTAACGGACGTCCTTCAAGAGATATATCGAAGGAAAATCCTCCCTCTCAATTGGTGAGATTGCCTTGTCTAGAAATTGATGGAATAAAGCGATATGAGAGATCCTATGCATAAACATAGGCATAAGCTGTAAAGTTGGGAATGTTTTTTAAACTAGAAAAAACTAAAACCACTAAGAAACTGGAGAATTAATTGACTGCGATTGTTCAGTGGTAGAATATCCGCCCGGCAAGTGGAAGACTGGGGTTTGATTCCTGGTCTTGGCAGAATTTATTCTCGTTTCGAAAATATTCCAAAACTTTTCGAAGCTGAATAACGAGAGATGCACCATATACATCGCCTGTTCGAGAGATAGTGAAAACCAAGAGAGACTATATTGTATAGCTAACTACATACCCGTTCGTTGTTGCACTCAACCTTTACTCAAGATTCCCTTCCCTTCCATCCACTGCCATTTATTACCAGAATGCTTATATCACTCGAAATTTAAGTATCTCGTGTGTTTTTAATCTTCTCCGGCGGTTCTGGTGGTAGATAATAATAATAATAATAAGTCGACTTTATTTAAGGGCGATATTTAGACCACCTGGTCCATTCTTACATATAACCCTGTACATACTACAAACTCAGACGACCATGCCCTCGGCGGGATTCGAACCCGCGACCTTGGTCTCCGTTGTCAGATACTCAAACCACTCGTCTACCAAGGCCGGTGTTGCTCTATGTTCTCTATTTTTTCGCTCTTTATATGAAGATTACCTAAAATAAATTCAAAGCGAGGTGATTATTCTCCGCCATGTGCACTATGGAAAGCATTTGCGCACACGGATAAACGACAGAAATTTTGAATATGCAATAAAATCCCGATTATCCCTTTGGATTGGAATTAGGGAAGGCATAGGCAGTTGAAAAGTGCGAATAATACGAAGAATTAGATTTTGAAGTCGAAATTATTTAAAAATATTTGTTAAACGTTGCAAAATGTTCACGTACATAAAAAAAGACCTCTTATATAATATTCGACAGCAAGTAGGCGATGCATGAGTGGGAAAAATCATTGCTTCGTTAAATATAAACAAGCGAAACGCTATCAAAAACAATTGGGTCTATTCGGCATTATCTTCCCGAGCTAGGGATGAATTATTGCGCACCCGGATAAACCGGATTTTTTTCTTTCATTTCTAAATTAGGAGAATGAAATCTTTTCCCGCCATGAGATCGAGACGATGTTAGAAAGTGGACGGAGACGAAAGCGAAAACCTTTTTTTTTTCTTATAATTGCGTGCCTTTTTTCGGCCGAAATTTCTTACCGCCCACGTTTCCTGTTTTTTTTTTTGAGAAGCATCGTTGTGAAATGTTTCGGCTCTTGCTCCCTTCCCATTCCCCCGGAAGCGTATTTAAGGGTGAAAGTAAAGGTGTGTGTGTTGTGTGTATGGAGGATCGACTGCGGCAGGATACACTCGTCCGCAGTCGTCCGTTAACGCTCGGGGGAACTCGGAGCGAGCGCCGCGTGACCTGGCGGCGAGGAAGGAACTAAAACCGCCCCTTAAAAAGGATTCTTAACTGAAAGTAACTTGAGGTTCCTGTGCGGACGGAATTATTTCTTTTTTTTCCCTTCCACTACCTTTTGTTTTCGAGAGTCGTCATTTCGCATTGCGTATGTTTTCTGGCGGACTTAGTCTCTCTCAGTCTTTTGTTTTTCGTTCTCTGTGGATAAATCTCGGCTCAGGACTGTTGCGTTCGTGGGCATTAAAATTAATAGAAGGGAAAAAGAAAGCGAGGAGCGTTAAATATGTGGCCAGGAATAATGACGCAGCATAATGAACTTATACTTATGTAATAAATTTACGTCGATGTATATAGTTTTGCACTTTTAGTTAGTTACGTTACGTTACGATTATCCTTTGTAATTGGGATTGCGGCAAGCACAGATAATCGGAAGTGCAAAATTCGGAAAAATTATGTAAAATATCTGTTAAACGCGCAATAGATTTATTTAATTGAAAAACAAACTAAGTACCATACTCAAGACAATGCACATGCAGAAAAAAGTTATTACGTTGGAATATAACCAAGACATCACCCGGCTGAAAGCCCGAGAGCAATTCACCCAGGTATTACTTTATTAAATATTTATCTTCATGCTGCATTCAATAAACTTGCTAGCGTGTATTAGTCACACTCATTGTATTTGGCGTTAGAGTGCTGTTTATGAACTAAAGATTAGTGTATAAATTAAGTTTAAGTAACCAGGAGTTTTGTGTGTAGAAAAGGGATACTATCCGGAAATGTTAACTTACTTCAGAGCACCCGATCAATCCGAGCACGATTACCCGGGTTATACGGTACTTGATGAAATTGACGAAATCAAAATTAAAGTCATTTTTCACATTTCTGCTCAAAAATGTTTACCGATTTAATTACTTACAACTCCCGGCAAGAGTGGGCAGATAGGCGACTCTTCGCAAATTTTTACTTTCTCATGTGCGTACTATATAGAGCAAGTATCGTAATTGCGAAAAAAAAATCGACTCGAGATTTTGACGGAAATATACATTTTAGGTGTCTCCGAGTCCAAAAGAGCAGTTTCCGCCATGCCGGGTGTCTGCGCGGCCCTAAATCCTAGACGGGTCAACTAAATCGAATGATATTTCGTATTTAGGCATATCCAGAATATAAAGTATGAAGAAGTGAACGATAAAGCATGAGACTAAAGGGTAGTCGATTCTTGTTGATTTTTACAAAATGTCGATTTACTCAGAAATGGTTCCAATGATTTTGATTAAAATTCACTCAGTTATATAGAGCATGGAGTCATAAACAATACTGCGTAAGTAATATTTCACAAAATTAATTATATGGCGTACGGCGACATTATAATACGTATATCGATTTTTACGTCCAGTTACCACCCAGCTCTTTCCACAGTTCTCAACAATCTTCGTCAAGCAATAATGCTTCAGCGCCAACGTGGCCTCGCCAATCCGCATAAAATTTGATATTAATGTGTGGTATAACTATTTGTCGAGTTTGCATTTCACACATATGAGTGAGGTTATAAATATATTAATATATAAATACGCTAGCGCAACTGACCGTCAAATATGACGGGTTCAAATTAATAAAAACGGAATTAAAATTTTAACTTGAAATAAATTATGTTGACAATCGCTATTTATATTGATTTGTTTCTCACACCAGTCGGTTGTCAAGATAAACAAATGAGCGATTTCTGAAAAAGAAGAGTAGAATAAGTGACTTTATTAATTTTTCGTTAAAACAGTTCAAATCGGATGATCGTAGTTTTTCCAATTTTAGTTTCCAAAAGAAGAAATGCCCGCACGACAAAAAGTCGATTTTTGAGTGTTATCTTACGAAGAATGGATATGATTACCCTGGAGTCGAACTCGGGAATTTTTTCGCAAATTTTCTTTCGGCAAAGCATTTTTATATTTGAATAGATTATTTCTGCCAATTTTCAATTTTCCATCTACATCCTTGATCGAGTTATTTGCGTTTTAAACCAACGGACGGACAACATAGCCCTTTATTGTTATTTTTGTGATTTTTTGTTTCTTTTAAAACCTCTCTTTCTCTCCCTATTTTCCAACACCCTCCTCAAGTCCTCCATTCTTCTACATAACTCCGGTAACCTATCGCACAATCCTTCACCCCATAAAATTTTTACACGCTCGGTTTGTTTATTAATACGTCCAGCACGTTCCTCAGATTTTTATACCGTTTCTATTTCAATAATATTGAATTTAGTTCATTCTTACGATTTTAATCTATTTGAGTAGTATTTCAGATTTTTAGGTATTCCTTCTCGCAAATAACGCAACGATTGTTGTTTACATTGATTGCTATGCAAATCATTTCCCCCTTCTTCCGTCTTTCTCTCCTCGTAATATATCCTTCAAGGCTCGCTTAAACATATATGGATTGAAGTAACAATAGGATTTCGAGGTTTAACAATGTAGTTGGTAGGCAAGGCAACATCCCGTTATAATGCCAAGATTTTTCCAAAATTTACCATTCCATTTATTAACGAGAGCGATTTCGAGCTGTAGGCGAAAAAAAGACGAAAAAAAGAATGGTCCAGATTTTTAGATCGAAGGTCAAATTTTTCTAACTTAAATTTCTGAAAGAATAAAAGCCTGCACGTCGAAAAGTCCATTTTTACGTGTTACCGTATGAGAAATAGAAATAATTCCCTGGAGTCGAACCCGGATCGTTTTCCAAATATTTTTATTATGCGAATGAAGCAATCCTGGAAAAATTTCGAACCAATTATCTCGTGCCGTTTTTGAGATACAAACGATTTTATTAAAATGATCACCAACCAGCTACACACTATTATTATAAGGGCGATTAACCATTCACTCGCAGAAAACATTATCCGCGGTTTTGATGTCTCCGTATCAGTAATAATAGTTCCTCCCTATCAGGAAAGTGTAGCGAGACCAAACGCGTATATGAGGAAGATTGTGCAATGCGTGCTGTACGGGGTTTTTGAAACATTTCCGTTAAATGAGCAAATCTTCGAAATATTTATTTATTTATTTATTTAACAAGTTCAAAAACAGCACTCAGGCCTATTACATTGAACATTACAACCAATAAATAATAAATGCTAGCATCATAGGGCGCATCCCTATAGAGAGCTCGCAACATTACGTGAAACCTAAGCGCAAAGAAAACAAAACCCGATTTTATACATCTTCTGTTATAATTTGAATTTCCGGAATTCGTGTCAAAGGAACGGCGCGAGTATCTTTTATCTTTCTCGGGTGCAAAGTGACCACGTCGTGGAGAAAACTCGCTCTCGTTGCGAAGCGCAAGCGCTTAGGTTTTCGTAGAGAAATTCTCAAAACTCCAATACTTCCGCAAAAAAAAGATATGTTACCCAGAAAGGAAGTCGCTCTTTTTATTCAGATTCGCGCTCCTGCGGGGCGTAGGATAAGTTTGGGTTAAATATTCAAGATTTGGACGCGCGCTGCCGTTTCTCTCTTTTTTTACGCCGTTGCTGCGTCCAGGATGTAGTTTGAATTCTTTTTTTTTGAAGGAGACGTCTCGTTTCGAAAGGCGCGTTTCATAAATAACGCGCTTTTTTTGCATACATTCGTAAGCGGTGATGCAGTCGCGCGGTAGGCCGCCGAGCGCGGTTGCTTCTTTTCAGGAAGGGCGAAATACGCGAGTTTCTCTTCAAACTCTTTAGTTTTTCTGTTTCCGCGAATAACCATGCCGATGGCGTCTACCGCATTACTCATTTGATATATTCAGACTCGGATACATAAATACGAATAAATAATAAAATAGGACGTCCTCCTCGGAAGCCGCTTCTTATCCTGTGCTAGATGGAGGCACGCCCGGAATATTTGTTTCGTGCTTGTGTACACACTCGGCCCTACTCTTGCACGGGTTTTATGACAGGCTCGCTACAGCGCGGTTTGTTTTCAATACTAAAAAATTCAGATAACGCGGTTTAGTCGTATTTGGGATGTGGGGTTCCAGATCGCGCAGAGCGAGGAAGAAACGCTCGACTCTTCCTTTATTAGCTTAGATAATCTGTCCATTCATGTGCATTTAGGTTGGGGGATTGTTGAGGACGCCTGATGGAGTATAGAACGCAGCCCTTCTTTCACTATTTAAAACCAGATTCACATGTTACAGATTCACATTGCACGCATTCGCTTTGCGCGGACTCACATCACATGGATTCGCATTGCACGGATCAACATTGCGCGGATCTACATTACACGGATTCACGTTACCCTGCAGTTTTTCGGAACATCCTCTGCCTTATAGGATTGCCGGGTGTATGTATGCTGGTGTATTTTTTTTTATCGCGTCCTCGGCTTAAATGTTACTTTATTCGGAAGTCATCCAATCCAATCAGTCAGTCTAGCCTGGTATGTAAGTTGCGAAGGATTCGCGGAAAAGTCGGAGCATGATGTCACGATTTGTCAAGTTTGATTTCCATTAAAAACCCTCACGCGCGGATGATAAATCATGCGACTTGTGTTGGTATTCGTTTCGCGTTACGTAATGCGCCAGCCTTCATCGGTGGAGGAAAAAATGGGTGCGAATGGTACATAACGCATTCCGAATTCTTTTTTTTTTCCTTACCAAAAATTTTAACGATCGGACCAATCCCGCTCGGACATCGCTCGTAGAGATATGCGGAAGGCCGTCAGCTGTTTTTTACATCCTCCTCTGGCGTAATTTGCCGTAACCGCGGTAGTCGTCTCTCATCCTCACTTATGTTTTAAAAAAATAAAAGAGGCGGAGCTGAAGGTTGCGCCATCCTAAACTTTTCACAACTCGTCTAATAACGTATTTCCCGTCATGTCCAAGTGTCCCGTGAAATTTTATTCATTTCTGTTCGTTACTTATTCCTTTATCGCCCTCGTGCGCAAAGGTTTCGCGAGGTGACCGTGTGGTTGCCGTAGAGGCCGCCAGGCGGCGACGCCGTGCTTATCGTTAATCCATATGCGTACATATTGGCCTTAATTTTGATTCAGTTCAGTTATGCAACGTTGGAACGAGTTTTCGAGTTTAATAAGAGTTTAGATTTCCGTTTGGAGCGCTTTGTTATCGAAATAAACAGTGTCGTTAAGGAATTGTGTGTCAATGATTATTTCTTGTCTTTTGAATTAATAAGTAATAATGCGCAACACAGTAAAGCCTCAGTTATCCGTGTTCGGGTTGATCGGGCGACCGTGGCTATCTGAAGTGAGTTTAGAATTTTCCCTAATAGTATCTTCACAGGGCGCCCTTTGTAATTCGTGCATTTTATGACAACTTTTTTAAGTTAATTTTTTATTTATCGCTTGCTCATAAGCAGCAATCTGATGCTAATTAAAGTGAGCTCGATTATCTTATGTAGCTAGTTTACCGCGTTTTTTTTTTAAATCTCGGTATATAATATGGTAATGACTTTTTCCGCATTGATTCCATTCTTTTACGGTACATAATTTACTATCTAAGCAAATGAATTTTCACAGCGTTTAAGAAATATTGTTAAAAAATCAGCCTTTCAAAATTCCATTCTTCCGTTTTTCGTAGTTTCCTGTAATCCGTGTTCAATTCCCTCCTCCAGCCGACACGGATAATTGGAGTTTTTTTTAATGTTTCCGTTTTTTTCATTCCCTGTGCACGAGAGGAATGATAATGGTGATTTTAGCCCACGGGTTCTAGATCACAAAATTACTTTCTTTTTTTTTAACAATCGAATAGGCATGGTTCGTGGCCCAGAGCGATGTTTCATGATCAAACCTTCGAGAAGTGGCAAGAAGGCCTTTTTGCAAATCCTCGCCAGTCCTTTTCTCCCCCTCCCACGTCGTTTGTTACGACCTAATTTGCTGGAAGGGTTTGGCGTAAAGAGATAAAGGCTCCCTCAAAAGACGTTTCCTTTTATTCCTCGGATCGTCGGCGCTGAAACGCGAGATGAACCGTAAGTTATTGCAAAGCGGAAGAGGCGGCTCTCGGTCGCTGAAATAAAAACAGCAGGAAACGGTTCGGAATCTTTTTTGTTTTGTTTGTTTATTCGCTCATCCCGCGTCGTGCGAGTGATTCGCTTCTGTTTTAGCGCGTGTGAAATCCTTTCGCGGCGATCGTTGACTGTAAATCGGGGGTACGAAAGCCTCGATAACTCTCAGCGACGGTTTTTTGCGCTTTTTATTTCATAAACGCGGTTATGTTTTTGTTCAGTCTGTCTGTCTGTGCAATCGGTTGGATTAAACGGTAAGAGATAGAAGACTGGAGTTTGCTGGATATATGCGATCTATGACGCCGTTTACTACGCTGCCAAAGAAAGTTCTTTTGGAGAAATCGGGAGGCCTCAGAGACAGACAGACAGACAGACAAACGACTTTATTAGGGCGAAATTGAGACTATGTAGTCCCTTCTTACATTTAACCCTTTCGTCATATAAGTAATTACAATATTTACAAAATAAGAGGAATTAATTACATACAGATTTTAACAAAATACAAATTAATTACAAGTTAATAGGGAGAGAGGGGGAGCTTCAAAATTTTCAAATTAAAACTCGGAGCAAACAGTTATACATAGAGCGTTAAAGATTTTTCACTATTTATGCGACGTTGAACGCCATTTATGGCAATGCAGAAGAAATATTTTTGAAAAATCGGGGAGCGTCAGCGGGGCCTTTTTAGTAATGTAGTATGTTCATACCTTAAGCCAATAGACATTAGATTAGAAATCTAACATGTGTAAGAGTATGGGCATATTTTAAAATTAATTATTGAATATATTACTTATAATAACTAAGTTTATAAAGAATTTTATGTTGACAATTCTAAATAAACCTCGATAAATAAAACGCCCTTTATCATATTGGGTCAGCAAATGAAACTCCCATTTTTTACGTACCTACGATAAAATGTAGTCTTTTGACTCGCGAAATTTCTTAACTGGAAATTGTTTTGATTTTCCATTAAATTCGAGTTACAGAGGCTCGACCAGTATTATTCCAGTTTCTCGAACAAATCAACTCTACCAGGTGTTAAATCGACGCGCGGCTCGTGCATTAAAAAATAGCGAAGGAAAAGAAGCGTATTTTTTTGTTCGCTAAAAATATATTCGATATCGGCCACCCATTGTGATCGGGCTGACCTGGTTATCGTCAACTCGGCGTGGCGTGTAAATCGACTAGAGTGTAAACAAAATAAAAAGCTGCGAGTGTTTTGTTTTTTCTTTCGTCGTGTGGCGAGGCGGTGATCGTGTAAGCGTAGCAGTGGCGTGTCCTATGAGATCTCGGGAAGGATTGGAAGGGAGGAGGAGGGAGAGGGAGGAGAAGAGGAAGTGGGTGTCAAGGAGGGAGGGAAGGGTAAATGGGTGGGCATGCTTGGGAGAACATCCTGCTCCTTTTACGGACTCCCCAGCCGGGTCGTGAGTCACGCGCTGGCGTCGTAGTATACGAATGGGAAGAAGGGTGGAGGAATCTTTGTCTTTCTCTACTTCGTCTTCTTCGATGGCGTTGTGATACGCTGATCCCCAACCCTCATGCTTCTTCCTCAACCATTTCTCTGTATTTACTTATTCCTGCTCCCCTCCCTCTCTCCCCTCCTTCTCTCCCCTCCTTCTCTCCCCTCCTTCTCTCCCCTCCTTCTCTCCCCTCCTTCTCTCCCCTCCTTCTCTCCCCTCCTTCTCTCCCCTCCTTCTCTCCCCTCCTTCTCTCCCCTCCTTCTCTCCCCTCCTTCTCTCCCCTCCTTCTCTCCCCTCCTTATCTCCCCTCCTTCTCTCCCCTCCTTATCTCCCCTCCTTCTCTCCCCTCCTCTCCCCTCCTTCTCTCCCCTCCTTCTCTCCCCTCCTTCTCTCCCCTCCTTCTCTCCCCTCCTTCTCTCCCCTCCTTCTCTCCCCTCCTTCTCTCCCCTCCTTCTCTCCCCTCCTTCTCTCCCCTCCTTCTCTCCCCTCCTTCTCTCCGCTCCTTCTCTCCCCTCCTTCTCTCCCCTCCTTATCTCCCCTCCTTATCTCCCCTCCTTATCTCCCCCCTCCTCTCCCCCCTCCTCTCCCCCCTCCTCTCCCCCCCTCCTCTCCCCTCCTCCTCTCCCCTCCTCCTCTCCCCTCCTCCTCTCCCCTCCTCCTCTCCCCTCCTCCTCTCCCCTCCTCCTCTCCCCTCCTCCTCTCCCCTCCTTCTCTCCCCTCCTTCTCTCCCCTCCTTCTCTCCCCTCCTTCTCTCCGCTCCTTCTCTCCCCTCCTTCTCTCCCCTCCCTCTCTCCCCTCCCTCTCTCCCCTCCCTCTCTCCCCTCCCTCTCTCCCCTCCCTCTCTCCCCTCCCTCTCTCCCCTCCCTCTCTCCCCTCCCTCTCTCCCCTCCCTCTCTCCCCTCCCTCTCTCCCCTCCCTCTCTCCCCTCCCTCTCTCCCCTCCCTCTCTCCCCTCCCTCTCTTCCCTCCCTCTCTCCCCTCCCTCTCTCCCCTCCCTCTGCTCTCCATTTCTACCCCCTCTTCCCTCCGTTACTCCCTCCTCTCTCCTCCTCAATCCGCATATCCCTTCTTTTTCTATCGAGCTTTTCCTTCTACCTCTAACCACTCCCCTCTTTTTGCTTAGTTCACACGGATGGAAAAAAATCAGTAAATGTAAAGGAAATAAATTAAACGCAAAGAAAAGTCTGATTTAACAGTATTCTATAAATTCAACAGTTTAAACAATACTGTGCCACGTACCTTTTTTAGGTACTAGTACAAAAGCCAGTCAATATAACGGGTAGGCGTGGATTAAATACATATTAAAATTAAGGCACATTCTTCCTCCTTTTCTCTCTTCCATTCTCCTCCCTCATATTTTAAGTTTATATTCAATTTTTCCGATTTTTCGACATTTCATAAAGAGGTTGCAACGAAACAAAATCATGAAGGATAAAAACAGATTGAAAATTTATGTGAAAAGTTTCATGTAAATTTAAAACAAACGCGTAGCGTAAAAACTTGAAGTCAGAAACGACTCTAATGCATTGTAATGATGGATTACAAATAGGAATATATGTACTTCACGCGTACATTGAAAATATCTTTTCGTTTGAAAATTTTATTGGGCAGTTTAAAGCAAATTACTATATTGACAATGATTATGATTAATTTCTTTCGATAATTAACCAAGATATTTAATGCATGGCTGATGCATTTATAGTGATTACAAAAAATGTGCGAATTAAAAAAGCTACTTACTAAGTTCTTTCGTCGTCAAGGTAAACAAAGCAAAAAGCTAATTAAAATATTAGCGGTCGTATGTTCGTTCGCATTTCTTCCACGCCTTAGAAATGGCACTGCAGTAAACAAACCTATCACTCAAATTAAGCCATCATTACTTCCTTTTCGATTAAAATGCATTCAAAATATATAAGATGAGTTCTCACAATTGATTTCAAATACAATATCAAAGTTCATGTCATTGCTTTTAGGTATAGACGAAATTTTGTCTAAAATTTAGTCAAATCTTCGTGTTAATAACGAATTTGTGGAACGATTCGACGCGTATTCGAAAATCGATGGCTAGAAAATGAATATCAGGTCTTATAGGCGTCGTTTGGTGCTAGTCCTGTTTTCATATCGCAATTCTAAGTGATTTTAAAATGCAAATGAAAAATGTGCTGCAACTGTGCAAACGTGCAAATATACAGAAAGGGCAGAATTCTCTTTAATATATGTATTAGATTAGATAGAAGTATCGTACGTACGTATACACATGCGTAACGCGGTAAAAATAATTTTCAAGTTTTGAAAATTCCGGTCAATAGAAATTCCGGTTAATCGGGCGTTTACTTTATTTCGAAATTATACGGCCTGCCGAGTATTTATCTATCTGGCCCACATACAGTTCGAGTTTGAGAACCCCGCTCTTTATTTTTCTCTCCTCTCCCTCCATATCCTTGTGCTCTTTTCCTTTCCCTATTTCCCTCTCTCCCTGTCACCCTTTCTTCATCTCTTCCTTTCTCTCTTCTCTCTCCCTCCATTTCCTTCTTTATAGTAATTTCCTTAATCGTATCTTCTTCCTAAATCCTCCGCCTCCGCAGTTTTCTCCTGCCCCTCTCTTTGTGCGTCACGAAAGCCCATTTCTCTCTATCTTTCTCTCCCCCTTTCCCCTCGACCCCTTCTTCTCCCCAACCACCACCTTCGTTTACAGTCCCCGCTGGGAAGGCGATTCGTGGCGGGATTTATTGAGCAGGAGCCTTCTTTTAAAAGCGCTAAGTCTCTTAACGCGCCCTTGACACTATTCGTAATTGTCCACTTTCCTGCCTAGGCCGCTTCTCGATAGCGTTGTTGGGCAAGGGAAGGGGAGGGAGGGGGGAGAGGCCGCAACGCGCGTCGCTTTGCGAATTCGTAATGCGGACTGTCGAAATGTTTTTGCAGCCTGGTGACTGTCGCTTCGGAGATGGGATGATGCGTGTGTGGGTGTGTTGCTTTTATTCGGGATACCGCGAGTTTTATTTTTTAGGCGCGTTTCGCTTCCAGCATGAGCGCCTACTAGCTTCGGTCTGTCCGCCCGTCCTTCCTCATATGCGTTTTCGGCTTCTACGGAACGGATTTTCATGAAACTTGATATTAAGGACTTACAGTTAAAGACAATAAGAAAATTACATAAATGAATCGCGTAAACCTATCAGGGATACCACTTTATTGGTGACAAAAAAATGAACTCTACGTCATGTCTTGTAAAGTATTGGTCATATAATATAATAGTTTCTGATAAAACTTGTAGAACTAGTGATGTAGAGTATTTCTTTTCCTATACATTTCTATCGTAGGAGTAGCCTTTTCAAGAAAGTCTTAATTCGAGTTGAACTTGGAAAATTTCTTGCACGGTTACTTCATAATTGTTGCTAACATAAATAAACAATCTCATGTTCAGAAACATGTTTATGACAATTTCTTTCAAATACTCCATTGCACGAAACGCGCCCAGACTTTCGTAACTTGTTTAGGTTTTTAAGTCGCCCTTAAACTTAGCCTAAGTTGCAACTCGACGTGTCATGATCTTGATGAGGTGGTCGTGAAAGTAGGCGGATGAAGTGAAAGTAGGAACGAGCGTTTTTTGTTCAACCTCGCTGAGACCTTTTTTAGCCGTCGGAAGTCAATAAAGATGTGTCGTTGATGATTGCTGAACTTGTCCTAGTCTTCCATTCTCTCGAGTCACGTGCGAAATTGACTTCGTAGATGAAGTGGTCGCCATATCCTCCTTGTAGTCGCCCGTCGTGATTTGGAAACGTTAGCTGCGGGACTTGTGTATAAAGGACTCCGAGAGTGGTTTGCGAATGGAAACCTTGGCGTCGTGAATCGTTGGTGCTACTCGGATTTATTCCATTGTCGTAGAAGTTAAGAAAAGACTTGAAGGCAATTTCATTAGTTACTTTAACCCGTAGAGCGACTTAGATAGGGGATACGGAAATTGTTTGATTTTCCTTTAACAAGTTTTAGTAATTACGAAAAAGAACGTTTGAATTTAAGAATTCTTCTAAATGAGTTCAGTTTTATCGGCACTCAAAATCGGAAAACTAAACAATGAAGCCGTGTGTGAAATCTTATAAATATTTAAGAGTGTGTGTATGTATGTTCTTTATACGTTTTTACACCTTTGAAGCTATCGAATTCAAAAGTTACATGGACCATCCTATTGACCAAAGGAAGAACTTGGTCTAGGTTAGCGGACCGTGGGGTCTCTTATACCCCATGGGGTCAACAAAATACTATTTCCATAAGAAGCATGGGAAATGGTGCCGATAAACCCCAAAATGCCATGCAGCCCTTCACTGATGTGGGTATAAATATACCTAAATATTAACGTACGATCACGAAAAATGGCTTATTTATTTTATTAATTACGTTCCGAATCCCTAACAGAAAATCAAAACCTAGCGTATGAAAGTGATAACAGTTCTTTTCATTGTTCAAAATACGTCACAAAAATAAAAACGAAGGATGAATGTGGCAACATTTCTTTTAGTAATCACGTTCACAATGCGCGGCAGAAATTCTTACGTTACAAGATGATAGCAATTCTTAGATTTACATTAAAAATTCGTAATACAAAATGAAAACCTAACTAAACAAAATAACATTTCTCAAAATTACGTTCAAAATACAAAGATAATAGTAAATGAAAACCTTACATTCCAAATTATGGCATTTCTTTAAATTTTAAAATAAAGTTTCACGTCGAAAATATCGGCGTTGCCGGTGAAATTCAAACAGCTACAAAATAATTAAGTCGAGAGTTATCACGTTTGTTTACTTCGAAAACTGCTAATAATGACCATTCTAGGGCGCCAAAGTTTAAACTGAACTTCTAAACAAAAAAAGTAGAGGAAGTTCCGGTTGTTGGCACCGCAAACGGATGACGCGCAATGCAAATAATCGGCGCGAAACAGAAATAATGGTCATAAAATATTTTGTCGCGAAGTGCAAATTCGCGAACCGTAAGTACACGAAGTTCAAAAAGGTGGAGTATTGTAATTTTTTAAAAACAAACTACGAATACTACTATATTACGTTAAAAAGTATTTGAAAATGTTTTTGTTTGGATTATTCGCATAAAGGTGACAGTACGAATTTCATCCGCTAGGTAGCTAGTGCGCTACAATTTGCTGCGATCGTTCATTAACAGAAAATATATTCTTGTTAGACGGCGGTATTAGTGGCGGTGGTCACTTTCGTTAGCCAAGTCCAAACGCAAAGTAAATATTTAGCGTAACCTTCTTTTACATTGTTTGTATTTTGAATTTCGCGAAAGATTTATAATCATTGCGCGCCTTGCCTCGTTTTGTACGTCGTCGATAAGTTTTCAAGATTTTTATCTCTCTCTCCGTGAAGGGTAAAAATTGGGTTTCTACCTGTCAGGAATTGCATTAACTTCGTGACGCGATCGAAATGCTACCCTGGTTAGTCTTTAGCGGTCATGAATCGCGTGTCCAGGTCGAGAGAGAGAGGTTCGAACTCGAAAGCGAGACTATCGATTCGAAAGGGATTTTTATGCGTCCGCATTACTCCATTTATATATATGCAATCGAACTCCGCAACTCGAGTGTTCGATTAATCGAAGCGATTTGTTCTCTTTAGCATATTTTTGCTTTGACTCGACCTCAATTTCCGTCTTTCCTGTAAAATCGAATTATTGCGTTTTTTTGCCGTTTTCGCTGCCGTGGTGATTTTTTTCATTTCGACGAACAAGTTGGCCGTTCTTTTGCCGATTCGGTGTATTTCTTAGTATATTAATAGTTAACCGGCCGTCTTAGATGCTTTAATGGCGTGTCTACCTCCCAGTGCTTGGGTCGTGGGTTCGAATTCGGCCGTGGACATGTTCGTATATGTTGGGAATAATTATTCCCAACATTACAGCTTATGCCTGTCTGCATAGGATCTTTAGATCACTTTATTCCATCAATTTCATGTTCGTTTATAGCTATTATTGTATGTTAAATAATATAAAGCGCACAGTAATGGTGGATAACCTGGTACTGTTTCCACGAAGCAAAAAATACGCGACGGATTTGAAAGAATAATGATGAAGCCATAGTGGATAAATTTTCAAATTTCAAGCATTCTCCTCCTTTTCCCGAGTTGAGCGTCGTGATATGAATACTTGTTACCTGATGATGGTCGTCGAAACCGGTCGTATGTATACATTTTGTTTCTCAGAATTAGTACTAAGTTATCTACCGCTGCGTGATTGATTTAATTTGACCTCATACCTGTTATGGAGTTTTACGAAGTGATGACCTCGTCAACAAATTTTATGTTCGCATGTAATTTTCTTTGTTGAAATTCCCATTATAAAAGGCCGCGATGTGCTGTTAATGAAATCAATGCAAAAACAGTTGGCCTTCCTATAACGCGGGCTCGCGGATTCACTGATAGGATTTTTAAGAATATGACCACGTGACGCGAATGGCGCTGGTGAGATTTATTCATACGCCGTTTGAATATGTTATTTTTCCGTTTAGCGTGAGGACCAAGCAGCGGGGATTCCTATATCGCATGCGTTTCTAGGAGCACACCTCCCATGTTAAAAGGATAGCATGCAGTAGGTAATTGTCGTGTGATATTTATCTTGTTGTGAATGGAACAAGGAAACGAAGCCCTATTTAATATAGATCTTGAGGAAATTTAAAGGAATCGAATTTTAAAAATCTGCTTTTTTATACCTAGGATTATTTATCGTGTTAAATGATGCGGTTGTTTCTAATGATTTTGATGTTGGATGAGTAATGTGTCGATTCATTGTACTTCTCAAGGTAACCGCACCTCCTCGCGGCACGGTGTGAGGCGGTACAATTCCTTCACTAATCTGGGTTGGTGACGTTTTCCTTCGCTTGTACCCGAAAATATCTTCTCACTCGGCGCACAAAATATTTGCCTGGGTTGTTCTCTCTCTCTCTCTCCCATGCTTTCGTTTTTCAGATCTCCACGTGACGTTGATACACGTCTATGTTCTAGGTTTCGAAAACATCTCTTTCTTGCCCTTCTGGAATATATTCCGCCTTCCAGGTTTACTAACGTGTGCTCGCAAATGCGTGGATAGCGTTAAAGGAGAGGATCAACGCTGGGCTGAGAATAAATTGCATGGATTACGGAATTCTTCGAAAATTCCAAGGTCACAGCAGGCTTGTAAAGATTTTTGACGTCCTGTGAAATTCAACTCAACACTCAAAAATTAAGAGGATGTAAATGATAACATTTTTATTTCAACTGTACGCATCGGGATACTGACGGTAGGATTTCTGAAATTCCAATTATGAAAGTTTGGCTGTTTTTCCAGATAAATAAACGTCGTTGAAGTTTGCTGGAAGGTCTTTAGTTGGAAATTGTTCATTTAGCACGTTTGAAAACTAAAAAATGTTAAAATTCTATAATTTGTTCGCCTTTTTATAAATTTTTACCGTGTAACAGGGTGTAAGCTAGGATTTGAGGGAAATACATCTGTCTTTATTCATATTTCTTCCGCTAAAATTTTGCATCCTCTTGAAGTGAAACTTCAAACGGTTTATTTCAGCTGTCTAAGCACTACCTAATATATTAAGTAGTTTGTTATGATACAAGTATGATATATCTTCAGTTGTGTCCCGTTTCACTTGCATTGCTCTTTATACGCGAAGTTTCCTCTTTAGAAAGAAGATTTTATGTTGAAAGAAACCATTCAGCGATTCCTGACTTTGAAAGATTTCGCAAGTGACTGAAAAAACAACCTTTTTGTCTTGTTTGAGCGCCAACTGACCGAGAAATGTTTCCATGTGAACCAGAGTCGAATGAAGCTGACTAATACTTAGCATTAATATTTTTTAAAATCACTTGAACTGTATCATATGAAATGTTTAAATTTCGTCGAAATGAATGTTCTCGTTAATTGTTTAAAAGAGGTGTGCAATTTTCGTTGCTGTTAACATATAACGAGATACCTCCATGCTTTAAGTTAATCTTGGAGAAAAGGATCGGTAATCATTGCGAAGTTTCCATTTATCATATAAGAATGAAACTGTACTCGAACTCCGCGTGGCAGTCGTATGAAATGTGTGGAAACGCACATCGGTTAAACCTTTCCTGTTGCAAAAGCTTCGTCGCATATGCACGCGATAATGTGGACCTTTCGCCCGGCGAGAGAAAAAGCTGACCAGCGACAATGTCAATCTGCGCAATTTTCCGACCATTGGAATGGCGAGTTCGAACCTCTTGAACTCGAATCTTC
Organism: Tanypteryx hageni; assembly: GCA_028673005.1. NCBI lineage: Eukaryota > Metazoa > Arthropoda > Insecta > Odonata > Petaluridae > Tanypteryx > Tanypteryx hageni. The sequence goes on along the minus strand of CM054115.1, from coordinate 131,903,681 downwards.
GATCAATCTGTGAAGGCGGGCGCCTTTTTCCACGTATAAAATGTTCGATAGGTCGAAACTTTGACAGTCGGAACCTCGATATCTCTAAATTTTTCATAAGTCGAAGAAGATAAATTTTCACCGTCGTATTTCATTCTCGTTCCAACAAATATCTAAATATAGAGTACCGGCTGTCTTTTAAAAGCATTTCTTTGGCATGCACGAAGGGGAAACCTTTACTTATCATACCTCCCACCCAGTAGGGGGGGGTCCTTCCAGGTAATTTTTTTTGAGCGACTGCGGGAGAAGGTTACGCTACCTCGTACACAAATCGTTTACCGCCGACCTTCGCGGTTTCTTTTCACGTTTTAAAAGGACGTTTTGTAAGCGTTGGCAGTTTTCCAGGAGACTCCTCTCGTTTCGTTTCGAAATGCGTCGTTCGTGTGACATACCCTTCGACTTTACGGCGCACATAACGCCAGATAGGGTCTTTCTTTCCACTTCTTTTCTCCTTTTCCGAACGAATAATTTAAGATGAGTGTGTCACCGGCGCGTCTCTTCGACCGCGAGCTTAGAGAGGATCCTGGGTTAAAATTTAACCAGGGGTGGACACACTTGAGGCCCGCGGGCCGCATCAGTCCCGCGACAGCGTCTTATGCGGCCCGAGATGCCTTTACGGTAGCGAACCGTGAAATGTAAAACAAACAATTTGACATTGGATGGTTAAACTTATGGACGTGAAATCTTATCCAGGGAATCTGTGGCGCTAAAAATTTATTAATCGTTGATTTTCACGTAAAGGACCTTTCGCATTCTCTCAAACGACTTCCGATGTGAGCCCTGATGTGACCCGCCTAAGTATTTTCATCTGCAAATACGGCTTGCCTGACCACCCACAGCCGCTAACGCCTCTCTCCATAATTTAATTAGATAGCTCGGATTATATTATTTCGATCAAAGAAATGGAAGGTGAACCTTATGGACGCGAACAGGATGAGCAATGCGCGCTTGTCAACGATGAACTAACCGTGTCATTGTTCATTCGTCGATCGTTGGCTCCAACGAGAACTTGAGAAACAGAAGGCGGCGAATTACCACTGAGGAGGTCCATATTGCCTTTAAAGAGCGTGTTATTTATTCAGTCATTGCATGTATTTGAAAAATTACTAAGATAAATTATTTCAAATCTACTCAGAGGTAAAGTTTCCAGTTTGTATCTGTTTCTTATTGGCTCATAGAACTGAAAATAATTAGTTATGTTCAGTTACAAATAATTAGTTAAAAATAATTTATTGGAGCAAGTAGGTATATAAGACGGGTTAAGAAGTGGAGAAAGAGACCCAAGTTTTTAAACTGTGATAATATAGGTGTAACTGCAAGCGTTGATTATTTGTATAGTTCCAATAATCATGGAAATGTTGGGGAAAAGCAGATGAACGCCCTGGGTGCAGGATATTCGCCATCGTTAAAACACCATCTAACCATGTTGCGAAGATTTTTAAGGTTTTTATCTTTGGGAAAAAAATCATAAATACAACTTTATTTTGAATGCATGTTATTGAATATTGGCGATTGTTTGACCACATTTCTGTTATTGTTTATTAGTAGTTCAAATCGTCTTCTGATAAAGTGATCGTGAATGTACTTTTATCAACCAATGTTTATTGTTTTTATTTTTAAGCTTCAAAGACTCGTGCGATTTGCAAAGCAAGAGCGCATTTTGTCCGATGAGTTCCAATACGCCGTGATCGATCAACTTAAACAACTTAACTCGCAGGATTTCGTACCGTTTAAGGGCTGGCGGTAAGCCCGAAAGTAAAGCTAACCACACGAATATATTCAAATTACAAAAAAACTTGCGTTATTTCGGGAACCACGTGTGGAATAAATTTGTTCTCTCGTAAAAAAGTTTCTTCGGCCCGATTCTTCCCTCTTTCTCTGAAAGCTGTGCGAATGTACGGAGGAAGAAACCTGCCAGAGAGAAAAATAATTCCTCTTAATCTGCGTGAGATGGGGAGAGAGGGGGATTGGTAAATCCGAAAAAAAATTCACGGAAGAAAAATTCGCAAAAACGCGTGCGATCCTTCAGAAATTCGCGGATGCCAATTTTTATGACGACCCCCTTCCTCTCTCGGACCCGAGAGAGATTTTGCGCTGAAGGGGAGTGATGGGGGAGGCCGAATGAACCCGATTAGAACCGCTTCAATGAAGCGCAAGGAGTTTAGGCGATGCTTGGCTGAAAGGACGAACGCAGAGACTGGCGATCGTTGTCGCGGAAGTTGCACCGAGTGTGACTCGACCAATCATAATCGAGATCCTCGGATTCGCCGGATGTTTTTCATTTGTTTTTTTATTCGGTTTTTTAAACGCAAGTTCAAGGATGTCATTGGATGGTTAAGCACTATGGAGATTTTTGCGCGACCAAGGCCGTCGATAGAGGTCTTCGTTAGCCAACAAAAGAAGAGAGAGATTTCTACGCGATTGTTTTAGCGTTCGGCCATAATGAGTTGCGCGGAAAACGAGAGAGAGAGAGAGAGAGAGAGGGTTCGGTTGTTGTTCTCGGTTCTTCGGTCGGATTTTCTAATTGTCCGAATGACTCACGCCGGTTTTTCTTATCTGATTTTCGATGGATATCGAAGGGAAAACGTCTTTCGGATGCAGCGGAGGAAACGCTCCACGTCCTCTTTTTCGAAGGTGAGAATTTTTGGGAATTCTCGACGTGTTTATTTATAACGACGGATGCAAAAAAAATCCGCCCTTGGGAAGGGAAGCGGCGTTTTTTTTTAAATCCCGATGCAGCGGAATTTGCTCATAAAGACGGTCAAGGGATGGGGCGAGGACGTTGTCATTTCCGAACGCCGTTGAATTCGACTTTTTTATTGGACTTTCAGCTTTATGCAAACTATATTGCGTGCGTCGTGCAATTGCTTAAGGATTTGCATTAAAGTTTAGTTCTTGGTCCGCCATTCTTTGGACGAAAGAAGTGATAATGTTAATCAGTTCGCTATGAAAGCCCGAGGTAAATTTAACCTCAATTTTCCAACGCTAACTTAGCATAATGGGTTTCATTCAGTAGACAATTATCTCTCCAATAGCTATGAAAATGTTAGGAAAATCAAATGCGCATTTCGGCTGATAAGCAGCCGCCATCAATGGTGTTTCAACGATAGTGCATTTTAATTATTTTGTTTGTTAGAATGTACTATCGTTTAATAACCAATGAAGACGCCTGATTCGTAGCCGAAATGCGCGTCTGGCTTTCCTATTGGAGAGAGATATTGTGTTATTATGGCATTTAATGTTATCTGTTACAGAATTATCTTTATTTGTTAATTCCCATGCTCAGCGTGCCTACGTTATAGTGATATACCACAATTTTAGAAACTATTCTTGGTAAAAATAATCTAAAAAAAGCGAAATTTATTTAATTTCTCTCAAGGCAAGTAATTTTCGCTGCAGAAAGGTCGAGTATAGCATTGTTTTCGATGCATTAATTTTCGTGTAAAACTGTATATCATTAAAAAAAGATGTATGTATATAACCTGCATTTATTGCCTGCCTGCCTTCGGAAAACGGCAGCTAAATTGATGTCATGAGTTGAATGGCTCATTCGATGATTATCATTGTTTTAAGCAAAGACCGGATGGAAAACGCAGCGCAAGCGTGCAACCGTATGAATAAACAGCTATCATTAACGCTTTTGCCGGCAGCGACGTCCAGGTTTCTCAGGAGATTCGGAAAGGTTTTCGTTTCGCCTTTTTCAGGAGATAACGTTCGTTTTGTTTTTTTTTGCGGGGACGGAGGAGGAGGGGGCGGATCGCACCTCGTTCGTTCCCTCGCGTATATATTTTTTTATGTAGTCGAGAACGCGGTGTGATCCGGGGTTTTGGAGCTGGGCTCCGTATTGATTTTTCGCCTCACCGTTGTATCTAAGTAGTCGTTTTTTTATCACGGAGCGAATTCATTTATTTTTTTATCGCTCTCGTATCTCTCGTCCGTATGTTTATTAGGTCTTCTGAAAAAAAAACCACCTGTTCGACCCGGTCTGATCACCCCCCCCCCCCCATACGTCGCCGATGGTGCTCGTGTTTGGAATTATGGCGGCGAATACGAGAGGGCGCCTCTCTTCTTCCTTTGTTCTGGCGCAAGGTCTTATGGGTCGAAGTTTTCGATAAACCTGAGGCGGTCTCTAGTCCCTATTGTTATCTCTTTGAGAGTTCGCCGGAGGGCTTTTGGGGTTTTGGTCGTAAGTTTGAATTGTTTTGCTCGTAATTCGTGTCGACTCGAGGGTTAGCGTCGATTCCAACGCGTTTATGTTAGACCATCCTTCTGGAGTAAAGTGGGCCACATTCAACTATCAAATGCACGGCGAGAGCCGCACATTTGAAACGAGGAGAATGTTAAAGTGAAACACGTTAATTATAACTTTCCCCTCGTAGAGCAAGGAAATTGAGGTACATAATAACAAAGTTAAATATCAATAAACTCGAAAATAGAAAACTAATGAAAGCAAATAAAGGTAATTAACATGAAAGAGAATTCGTCAGTAAATTTCATGAATCTTAAACTACAATTTTCCAATAGATTATATTAGTTGAATAGTGATACAACTCTTATGGAATGTTCTAAAGAGCCATTGCCGAATGGGTTTGGCCCTTCTGGGAATTAAGGAGGGGAATCAAAGTTGAAAAGTGTGGAAATTGTGAAATTAGTAAATATGACAGACAGACAAACGACTTTATTAGGGCGAGATTGAGACTATGTAGTCGCTTCTTACATTTAACCCTTTCGTCATATAAGTAATTACAATATTTACAAAATAAGAGAAATTAATTACATACAGATTTCAACAAAATACATATTAATTACAAGTTAATATATTTGTTAGTAGATAACAGAGCATTACCAAAGAATGTTAGTTTTGTGGGTCATAAAAAACTGTGTATCAGTTATGTTATGAGTGACATATGTGAAGGTGGTATGTTTCCCATTCGCTGTCGAGCAAATATAGAGTAAATCTAGAAAAGAAGGAAGCGTCATTGCTTTTATGTTCCATTCACTTAATTTATCCGCTCATTAGGTTTGAATTGCGCGGGGAATTTTTGACGTCTTTGTGACGTGCTAACTCCACCTAAACGAAAGCAGGTAGAGACTTAAGTTTTTTCGTCAATCGATTCAATATACTGTCCCGTTATGCGCGTTTGTCAGTTTGTCTGTCTAAATTTGTCTGTAGAAAGCCGGCATTTACTGTCTGCTTAAGTAGTTCTTTCCTTACTTGTTTAAAATCGATTTATAATAACGGGCCTGGTTTTATATTCAGGCCGGTCTTAAATTTAAACTTGAAATGTTTCACACGACTATTGTTAAAGTGACGAGTTAATTTTTTAGGGGTAACGATGTTTTATAAGAAGTTGATCTCTCTATAGTTTTAGCACAAAAGAAATTCTTTGTTAAAACAACGTCTCATCCATTACGTCAGGTGTGGCCAAACGACGGCTCTCTGAAACTTGGGCTGCCTTACATATACCATAATTTTCCGATTATAATGCGCAAGGGAATTGTTGAGGTCGAGGATTGTCAGGTAGGTCACCCCCGTATTAGGTATTCTTTGAATGTTGGAGGAATATCGGTCAATTATGCGTTTATCTGGGCATTCATGCAATTTTAAATGGCGTGTTTTCGTTATTTGTCACGTAAAATGGCTCGCCTGGATTAAATTTAAAGCATGCCAACGCTTTTGACTTTCAAATAACAGAAATCATTATTGCTGTCATTTTCTCGAGGAAGGTGGCGCAAAGATTAATCGATCGATTAATCTCACAAGCAACGATTTGCACGCAGAGACAGTAGACGATACAGAGGTCGTATAAATTCATGAATTTGTATCTCCTTACAGGAGCAGAGCGAAACCGGCAGCATTCGCCGTGAGCGCGACGCTCTCTTATTTTAAAGACACGCTGAATTGAACGTTATTTATAGACCATTCGGCAATGCGTCAAGGGAGCCGGCTGCAGGTGCAAAGGTTCATTCACTGTGCAGGCGTTAACCTTTGCTTAGTGGTTACCGTGCACGAACGCTTCACGAAAATAATTAAGATTTTCAAGAGAGCGGAGTAGTCAAAAAGTTGCGCGCTCGTCGAATTTGTTGTCATGGAGTTGGGGCGGCCCGTCGTCCGTTGAAAAGCATACGCGGCGAAGGACGAATCCAGTTCGACACGGACCTGACCCGGATCAGTGGATTTTTACGGTACGCTGCGTTTATTGCGTGTCTCTCCTCCGTCTCCAGGACCTCGCCAGACGCCACCTCGCGTTCTCGGAGGAAGGAAAAAATGTTTTCCATGCTCTCGTGTCTTTTTTTAGCAGGAAGACCTGTCTCGTCGCCACGAAAGAGAAGACAAAGCATTTCCCCTTAGTCATCCGTACTGTAAAAATTGATTTAGCCTTTCGGCTCGCATTTTGTCTTTTGTTTATAGTTTTGTATCCGTATTTTGTTTAATTTTGTGGTTCAGCTTTAGTTTAGTCTTTGCCCCTTTTGTTTAATGTATTAGTTCGTGTTTTTAAAAAGTATTGTTTTTTTCTTTTATTTAATGTTTTGTTCCTTCTATTGTTTACTGTTTTTGTTCGCCTTTCGTGTAATATTTTATTTCGCCTTTCGTTTCATATTTAGTTAGTCTTTTGTTTCAAATTTCGTGCGTTTGTTGCTTCATATCTCGTGTAATTTATTGCAAATCCTCAATTTGTTTTTAAGCAATCCACGGACCAGTTATTTATCTCTTGAGATTGGCTTCTTTTTAGTATGGATGCGTGTGTAATTTTATTACCACTGGACTTGCAACTATCTAATACCATTATACATGATTTTAGTCTTTCAGTAAACGTGTGAGCTCATTTATGTATAACCATTTATCAATGCAGAACAGACGCCACCAAGTGGGGAGCATCTTTATGCTCGGAGTTTCGATAGTTTCGTCACATCTTCTCACGCATTATCAATAAAAATTTACCATATTCACTCCAATTTAAGAAGATTTTCATATAGATAATGGGTTTTGAAAAATAGCGGCATTAATAGAGCAAACTTCCAACATTTTTCAAGGCGCTTACATTCTTTTACAATTCTTCCAATAGTTTCAATAGTCGATGTTAAAATGCCATTAACACATGGAGGATGTTTTAATACGTAAGCGCTGTGGACTTTTTAATTAACGTGTAAACGTACCTGGTCATTTGATAGTAACGGAGGACCACCCTCCATGAGAAAGTACTCGGTCTTTTATTTAATGGATATAACGGTTTTAAAGTAATAATCGCTGATGCTATTTCTATATGTCAGTTTTCTATAGAAGGGTGTACGTCAACATTTTCCCTTGGCTAACTACGTACATCTCTCTAACTTCAATAAAAATTTTGGGAAAACCAGATGCGTACTACGGCTAAAAAGCAGCATTCATCAGTGGTAGATGGTAGAATTTTGAAACCTTTTCCTCTATTTCTTCCGTTTCTATTCCTCTGCTTTTGGAGTTCGTCTTAAATTCTAGACCTCCTTCAATTTGGATAAATACGTCATCCATATAAGGGTGTTGTTTTTTATGATTAATTAATCGCTTGCTAATATTATTTGCTGTAGTCGCATATTTCTCAACGCCTAAGTATTGATTTCGGTCGATGCTTAGAAACCCAAAGTTTCGGTCTAACCTTGACAAAAAAGGGTTTATTGGTTATTTATGCTACGATTTTCAAGGAACGACTTCCGTGGTCAAGATTCCTTCATCTCCTCGTCCTCGCCAAGCATTCATAATGCAGTGACGAGGGTCTCATGAATATTTATCCGAATAATCTGCAGCTTGAGCGCGTGATCCCGCTTAAATTCCGCACCCTACCTGCCGTATACACTACAAAAAAAAGATCGTGCTCGTTGATTCGATGAGCCGCGATTTTTTTTTATTTTACGAGAGAGGCGAGGGGGAGATAAAAAAAGCTAGGGAAGAATTGCAGAGCAAATTACATAAGGCGCTTTTTTTCTTTTTATTCACCAAAACTAACGTAAATAAATATTATTTTGTCTTGCCAATAAAACGACAAAAGTTTAAGAGCAAAAAAATTCGATATTTAAAAATAAAATCCCGCGGAATCGAACCCCGCTGCTTGAGTTCTGGAATCCGATCCAGTACACCAACATTTCTTCTGTAGATGCTTTCCTGCGAAAATCATCTTTTTCTTGATAGCGTAAATTCTTCTCCAGTTATTAGCAAAATCAATGTTGAATTCAGACATTGTTGACCGGAAGAGAAAATGAAAACTTCGGGGTTTTTTTAACTAAACATTAGTTTGAAGTTTAAATGACAAATATTTTTTATTATAGTCATAAAAATATCACATTCAATTCAAATCACATTGTAGCAGGTATTATATAATTATAAATCTTGCATGACATTTCAACAGCCTCACTACCACTAGAAAAGTCTTTGGGATGTATAATACGCAAGCAAATTATTAATTCACATGCATATTGTATAGTATAACTCACAGAATTGAATATATGATTGTATAAGTAAACGCTTTACATTAATCTGAGTCGCTTTTGTTTTTTCTTAGCGTATGTGTCGATAACTTCATCTATTAATGTAGTTGGCAACTCGATGGCAATTTTCATCCGGTCCTGCTGAGTTTCCTCACCCATTCTATTTCTTAACTTCGTCATGAGTCTATTCATTGTGCTGAATGTGCGCTCAGCATTCGCAGTAGACACCTGAATGCAACATAGTTCTACGCACAAAATCTTCAGTTCCGCATATCCAATATTGGATTTTAAGATTAATACCAAAAGGTTCTTCTTATTGTCTTTGGCTTTGGTTAAGTGCTTAAATGAACGAATGTCATTCCACAATGCTTTCCTTTTGTGATTGGTCGAAATTAACACTTGATGTCACTTGCGATCAATCATCATCATATTATCTATGACCAATAACATTTCTTAATATTAATTAAATTAATATTAAATAACTTTCTTCGGAAGGATTTTACTCCACACGGGGTGAAAATACTTCCCGGGCCTCCCCTTGGATTCAACACTGCCTAATGTAATGTAGATAAAGATTACTCTTCAGCAGCTAGATCCACCAAATTATTGTCACGTCTATCTCTCGTACTGACCGAAAATTTGGTTTCTCCAGGTTGTAGGATACCGGAGATAATGCCCACACAGACGGATGGACGACGGACAAATCAAATACATAAGCGATTTTTTAAAAGAGAAAAAGCGCAAAAAAAATACAAGGATCTTCCCTTTTTTATTGCGTTTTGTGCTACACACCGCCGTAGGTGTCAGTTTGACGTGAGTTATGGCGGTGATATGCGTAAGCCGCTACCGTAGTTGGGGATGCCGCGCCACCATGTGGGAAAAAAAGAACCTCGATCTTTTTACGGTCTACGAATCCGTCGATTCGCGAGAATGGAAACGGTTTATATTCCACGTCCCTTCATCCCACCTACTCCACCCCTTTTTCCAAATAGGTTAACGTCACTCCTTTTTTATATTTCCCCTCCTCCCTTCTTATCCTCTCTATCTTCCCCTTCCCCTCCTCTTCCACCGTCCCCTCATCTTCCCTTATCCTCCCCCCATTCCCCTCCTCTTCCCCCCCTCCCCTTCCCCCCTCCCCTCCTCTTCCCCCCTCCCCGCCTCCCCCTCCTCTTCCCCCCTCCCCTCCTCTTTCCCCTTCCCCTCTTCTTCCCCTTCCCTCTTCTTCCCGTTCCCCTCTTCTTCCCCTTCCCCTCTTCTTCCCCTTCCCCCTCTTCTTACCCTGCTCCCCTTCCCCCCTACTTCCCCCTTCTTCCCCCTCCCCCCTTCTTCCCCCTCCCCCCCTTCTTCCCCCTCCCCCTTCTTCCCCCTTCCCCTCTTCTCCCCCTTCCCATTTTCTCCCCCCTTCCCCTCTTCTTCCCCTTCCCCTCTTCTTCCCCCTTCCCCCTCTTCTTCCCCCTTCCCCTCTTCTTCCCCCTTCCCCTCTTCTTCCCCCTTCCCCTCTTCTTCCCCCTTCCCCTCTTCTTCCCCTTCCCCTCTTCTTCCCCCTTCCCCTCTTCTCCCCCCTTCCCCTCTTCTCCCCCCTTCCCCTCTTCTTCCCCCTTCCCCTCTTCCTCCCCCTTCCCCTCTTCCTCCCCCTTCCCCTCTTCTCCCCCCTTCCCCTCTTCCCCCTTCCCCTCTTCTTCCCCCTTCCCCCCTTCTTCCCCCTCCCCCCCTTCCCCCCTTCTTCCCCCTTCCCCTCCTCTTACACCTTCCCCTCCTCTTACACCTTCCCCTCCTCACCCCCTTCCTCTCCTCTTCCCCCTCCCTCTCCTCATCCCCCTCCTCTCCCCCTTCCCCCTCCTCGTCCCTTCCCCCTCCTCGTCCCTTCCCCCTCCTCGTCCCTTCCCCCTCATCGTCCCTTCCCCCTCATCGTCCCTTCCCCCTCCTCTCCCCCTCCCCTCCTCTTCCCCCTCCCCTTGCCGCTCCCCTCCTCTTCCCCCTCCCCTTGCCGCTCCCCTCCTCTTCCCCCTCCCCTTGCCGCTCCCCTCCTCTTCCCCCTCCCCTTGCCGCTCCCCTCCTCTTCCCCACCCCTCATATTCCCCCTCCTCTTCCCCACCCCTCATATTCCCCCTCCTCTTCCCCCTCCTCTTCCCCCTTCCCCCTCCTCTTCCCCCTTCCCCTCCTCTTCCCCCTTCCCCTCCTCTTCCCCCTTCCCCTCCTCTTCCCCCTTCCCCTCCTCTTCCCCCTTCCCCTCCTCTTTCCCTTCCCCCTCCCCATTTCTCTCCTCCTTCCTCCCTTAAGCAGCGCCGATTGCTGCGACGAGGTGATCTCACGCGTGGGATATGCGTCGCATATTTGCGCCGCTAAAACGAATGAGTAAATTTCGTGCGGATTCCGCGCGCCTCCTTTTTTTATTTGTTTTAGGATTCGTCGGATTCCTCGTGATTATTTTTTTCCGTCTCCGAAAATCCGCATTATCGGATGACGACGCTAAAATTCGACGGTTCGGTTTTTATTTATTGTTTTATTTATTTTTTGCGCGCTCTCGATGCGTTTAAGGTCGTGGCGTTTTTGTTTCCGTCGCCAGATATATCTTCGTTTGTCGTTGATTTAGTGACTTCGATGTTTTTTAAACGGACGAAATTTTTTTTTCAAATGTCGCTTTTGAACTTTTAACCTGATCGTTTTTTTGTCGCGAAGAGGATTTTGCTAAATTTTTGGGGGAAACTATAAATTGGGAGAAAATGTCTGCCTTGTCTTCTCTTGATTTGTAGTTTCTCAGTATATTACAGCATTTGCATGTCGTGCAGGGATCTAGGATCCGCAATTTACATCGAATTTTCGGGACTTCAAAAGCTTCGGTAAATCCTCATTCGATAAGATCGTATAAAGGGGCTTTTTGGGGCCTCGTATTGACCGACTTCTTACCCTACTAAAAAAAGTAGCATATCGATGCTGGATTATTGAATATGATTTTATGTTCGAAAGACTTACTATTTTGTGCGTATAATATTTTATTTCGGTTGCTTGATCGTTCGACCTGTTATATTTATGCACGTAAATAAATAAGAGCTCCCTTCTAGAAGGAATTTGCTCTGGGCCCCAAAAATTTTAATTTCGTCCCTAGTCGTATGTTCAAGAGTTTTATTTGATGTTTGGGATCTTTAAATAATCTCTTATTTGAATTTCAGTTCAATTTTGTATGCCATCGGAAAATGATTTAGCGATTCGCCACCTCCAGCGTTTAATCGAGTTTAATAAGTAGAAAATTTTCGCGAATTTATGTAATGAAACCAGGAATTTTTACACGCATCCTCATGTCGATTTAATTAAAACCTTTAATTAGTAAACGCGAAATTTTTAGCACTGAGTGATGACGTGATAAGTGCATCCGAAACGGCTTTGACGAAGTTCACCCCGCTTGTTAAACTAATTGCCGTGTTTTCCGCAACACAAGACATCTATTTACCTAAATGGAGAAAAGGGGCCTAAAATTGTCACGCGTGTTACAGTCCCGCAGTTAGTGAAACACGGTACCGGTCACAACAACAGTAGTGAGTTATCTCGGCGGTTCTACGATGAATAAGCTTCGTTTTTAGAAATCTAGAAATGTATTGAATTTTTGATTTTGCTCCCGTAAAAAGAAAAACATTTATTGTGACTTCATTCACTTTTAAAATCTTGGTGCGTCTTATAATCCGGAATATGTGGTTTTCGAGTTTCGTTATGTCGTGGTATTATCAGTCTTACTAGTAGGCCATGATGGCATTTCCAGCGTGAGGTAGAATTAAAATTAATATATCCAGCCTCGATTTCTTGATAGACTATCAATGGTACGTCGTCAGTATCTTCGAGACCTCGATAGCAGCGCTTCCCAACCTATCGTCCGGGGACCACTTGCGGTCCGCGGAGGTTTCCAAAATTAGTTTATATTTAGGCCGTACCTCTTATTTAGCTAGGATTTTCTTTGGGAAAAATGAACTAGGTTGTACATTATCACAGATATTTAATATTTTTATCAGTGGCGCTTTTACTTGCACATTTTCCCACTCCTTTATACCTCCCGATTCCAGCTCTCTGTCATCCGTAACTTACGCTTACTGATCTTATTACCTCATAAGCTGGGAGTGTTCATGCCGTTTGGAGTTCGCCTGCGTGCATACTTGAAAATGGTCAAATAAACTACGTAACCAAGTACCCTCTTTTCTTAAACGTAGATAAAGTAGGTTAGTGTAAGTAATGAGGAGGCCCGCCGGGCCTGAAAGGGTTGCTGAAGTGGTCCGCGGAGTTCAAAAAGTTGGGAAACGCTGCTCTATAGCACGAGTGTCAAAAGTACGGCCCGCAGGTCGTATGCGGCCCGCGAGGGTATGATGAAAACCTATCCGAAAAATTTAGCGCACAAATTCATACATTTTATGAAAATTTTGGTAATAAAACTTTTTTACTACCGAAATGTTAACCATAAAAACCTTATTTGGACTCGATTTTCACTTATATGACTCCTTAGAACATATAGACGACTTCCGATTTAATCTCTAATCTGGCCCCCCCGAATAATTGGCAGCTGCCAATGCGGCCCGGCGAAGAATTTGCAACCACCGATGCGGCCCCCGCCAGTAAAAAGATTTTGGGCACCACTGCTCTATAACGTTTTCATGTCACCCAATTCTTAGGTCGCGTCAGACGTCGGGCTCCCGGGTTTATTGCGTCGACTATTTTCGTGCAGCGCCAATTTGTAGCGTAGACCAGCGGTTCTCGAACTTTGAATAATCGCGCCCACCTTGAATATCATGCGGCTCCCTTCGAATTGAAAATAGTAAAAATAAGAAACTTCATTGCAAATTTCTTCGTTTTATGTAACTATTAATAACATCGTATTTCCAAATTTTCCCTGATAAAATTTTATTAGTCGTGAAAATTTTATTTTTCGACATTTCACCTTGCATCCAAAATAATTTTTCGTCCTCCTGGGGAGTCGCGGCCCACAGTTTGAGAAACACTGGCGTACGCAACTCACGCATCGAGGGCGTTATTTTTTTTTCGGAACCCGCGGTGCATATCGGGACCGATCCGCACCGACTTGGGTTTCGTAATGGCATGGGAGAGAGGTCTCTCCGTGTTGCAGTTGCCGCCCTCGTGTTATCATATGGAGGAGGCGGCGGCCAATTGTCGCTGCCAGACGTCTCAACCCTGAACATTTTGGGACCTTGTCATGCGAGTCACGCTCGGCGGTTTCCGGTCTGTGAAGGGAGGGAGAGAGGGAGAAGGAAAGAGTATAGGAACGCCCAGGAAAGGTGTTATGCACAGGAGGGGGAGAGGAATTCGTGAAGCTAACTCAAGCCCTCATCTGCGTACCGCCCGTTTGTTTACCTCTTACGGAGGACAGTATTTCACGCTTTTGAACGGTAAATGCGTTCGTAGAAAAGACCGCGTAAGGCGAAATCGCGCTAAGTGAGATGAGTGTTTCAATGGGAATATGTGTGGATTCAATCGAGCGCCGTCGTTGGGTTCAACCTTCAACAATTTAGTTGTATTTTATTCAGAATTGTTCCCTTTATTGTTCATCATAACCTCGTGTGTCGAACTGAAGTATTTTATGAATTTTTAATATTGGGAGACCGTTCCATAACGGCGGTAAAGCAAAAGTTTTCATTTTAGAGAGCTGTCTCGAATTGAACGGCCATCATTCATTTTAGCTCCCATTTGGAACTGTCTCCAAAGATTATAAATTACGAGATGTTTCAGTTCAACTCAAGGGTTATAATTAGATTTGCCAACCAGCTGGATTTTGACCGGCTTGGCCGTTTTTTTTTACCATAGAGGCCTGTTGACGGTTTGATAATTGAACCGGCTCTATAATAAATATTTTGAAATAATCTAATGATATTTCATATAATAATACAGCAGCTCCTATAATTACATTCTAAATGAAGTAAAAGCCCGCTATAACGCGGCTTTCGGGCTACATCATCGGCTTATCCGCGGTGTAAGGAAGATTTGCAATGCCAGGCTGCTGAGCAATAAAAACCACCTCTTACAAAGATGCATAATTGAAAAACCAACACAATCTTTTATTACCAATATAAGGAAGTATGTAACAACACAACACGCACTCTCCTAGCATGAGTATATATACGCATATCGGTCATAATATTTTTTAGAATTTCACGCATGTATTTCGGGGAACATGGTTATGTCCGAATTCGCATAATGACGAGCAACGCTATAACGGATTTTAACTGTACTAATATATTACATTAAAATATTTCGAAATATGTTAATTATTTTTTTGTAATCGGGATTCAGGCCGGTATTTTTGTCTTTCTGATGTGGCAACTAGGGAATACAATACCGGTATACTGAATACTGGTTTCCCGGAGTACCGGCCAATTTTTCAATACCGTAATACCGTTATATTTAATACCGGTATTTCGGTATTAAAGGATATAAAATTTTGCAACGAATTACCAGTATATACAATTCACCATCGCTATAAAATACGACCGAATGCGCATATGAACACACTAATAATGTGAAAATCGAAAATAGAATTCAACAATGACGATCCAATTTAAAAGTTCGCATAGCGATAACATTTGCCTATGTTTACATTACTGCTAAACGTTTTAATTCTGTTCTTGAGATTAGTTCATTTCTTTTTTGTGAGCCTGTGCAAGCGCTTCGTCGGGATTAAAATTGTTCGATACGTATTTGAAAAGCCAAGGTATATAAGAAGTTCTTTTCGCAATGATAATAAAATATAAATTATATATGTTGTTATCATTTCAAACAAACTGGCCTAGCCATCTCATCTCTCGGGACGGTCAAGATTGCCAGACTTTTCGATTTGTGCGAGATTGCCCCGTACTTTAGCACAGTGTCCCGTGTGAAAACCCAATATCCCGCCAAGAGCATTGACTGGGGAATTTCGGCTTCTGAAAATCTCTGTGGAATTTAGAGACGAGCTGTATTTCGATTGGTAGACCAGAGGATATGTTTATTTGACCATGTATGGTTCTCTCTCTCTCCAGACGAATTCCGTTTTCCAATTACTCTGCACTTCGTGAGAACCAGCAAGTTGTGGAGGGAGGGGGGAAAGAATATTTCCAGGCACCCAGGGCTGTTTTCTTTTCCGTCATCATTCATTCAGATAAATACTGTCAGAGAAAGAAAGGCGTCATTGTCGGCACGTATCTGAGGTCAGTTTATTAAAAAGTTCCTTCAAAGATATTTACGATGAGACTGTCTAAGGAGAATGTTCGGATTGCATGAGAAATATGCTCTAGATATTTTAGTCTGAAGGAAACCTTCACCCAGTTCGGAAGAACTCGCATACCGATATTAATCCGCAATAGCACGCGCTTCCTTTGTTACACTATGACACGTGGGGCGGGTAAATGATTGATAATTGCAATACCATGATTTAAAAAAAAATTAAAGCATAAGTAACATTTTCATTGACTTTTTCACATTGAAAAAGTTATAAAGATATAACAGCGACAAATTGATTACAGTAAAAATAACATTATTTGGAAAGTACATACAAGAAAGGGTCGGTTTCCCTAGCATCACGTTCACGTTTAAATTACTTTGGATTTCGTATTTTTATATTTGTGTAATACACAATTTCCTCTAGGAGAGAATCAGGAAAATATAATTGCCACGTACCTAAAATGTCCGTAACCCCACGAGCATTTCCCACTAGTCCCGGAAGATGTCTAAGTTGTACTTTTCAACCCGAGTCCTTTTCGGGAGCTTTACTGCCCATTCTGTCGCTCCATCTTTTACAATTAAATAGTTTTTTTATTTAAGTTGAAACTTAAATGTTACTGTTCGTTTTTGAACCAGTAACATGTATTCCACCATATATTCTATGACATTATAATAATTGAATTATGCCTTGAATAAGTCTTGTGTTTCTTTAATCTGACTATTCCTGATTGTCTTTGTTTTTTTAAAATACCGGTATTGACAAATCAATACCGAAATACTGGTATTGGTTTCTACGACGGGTATTGCATTCCCAATGGCAACCTAAGTTATAATGAGGAATAAAGGAAGGGATTCTGAATAGAGTACAGCCATACCCCACTTTACGCGACAGATCATTTCCTGAAAATTTCGCAATAAGCGAAATTCGCGCAACACGGGGTCATTATGTCAATGAGGATAGGTTCCACGGACGCGAAAACTAAAGTTTAATATTAATCATAATACTCCGTTAATCTGAAAAAAACGGCTTCTTGTCGGCCTCCATCCTTCAACGCCAGATGCAAATCTTGACATTTTTCCAGTAACTTATCTTCACTAGTAATTTTCAAATGGTATTTAAGACTAAATACCTCATAAAATTCAGGCACAAATATAAATATATTCTGTAGGAATGAAATCCAAAAATAAATCAGCGAGGAAGTTTTCTTCGAAAAGTCGCCTTTCTTTAGACATAATAACGCCCAAGTAAGCGTCTATCGAGTGATAAAAACTGTTTGCCGTTCTGGTGGTTTCTTTTGTAGCATGGGTGTGCCACATCCAAGCCCTAAATGGGGATCCAAAGACGATTATACAAAAATTCACAAATCTGTAAAAAAATGAAGGCATTTCTAATACATTTATGGTTAGGCCACCTCATTTGCCGGCCACCTTTGTGTTTTGAACACCTGGTAGGCGCCCGCTTCGGGCTATAACGAATCCGCTTAAAACGGGGCCGCGCAAAGCGAGATATGGTTGTACATATAACTGAATTTTTGCACGTCACTCAAAATGTAACCTTATGTATCCCTATGGGGGGGGGGATCTATCCCATTTTTCGCGGTTTCGCTTTACGCGGTCCTTTTCCCGAAACCCATGTACCGTGCAAAGCGATGGATGGGTGTATTTGTCCCACTTGATTAATCCCATTAATTTTCATCCGGTAGCAATATAGGGCTTGAAGTGGTTCATTCGCAATCATTTCGAAAAGAAGGAAGTCGTTCTTTTGCACGTGGAAATAATAATATAAAAAAACTCGCCTACGAAAGACACACATTGAATAAAGAAAACTTTTTATTGGGATATCACGCGCCGCGGGTAGCATTTTTCGAAAAAAAACCGGTCCACCCGCGCGTAACTCTTTATTAGGTCCGCGCGTGTGTTGTTTTTATAGCGACGGTCCAAGTGAAAGCGTATTCGAAGCTGCGGGGAAAGCGTTTCTTAAGCGTTTAGTTAAATTGGAAGAGAAGAAGGGAACATGCGTTAGTAATTTTTCTATTTTATATATGCACACGAGGGGTGCCGGTGGTGTAGTGGTTAGGACGCTGGCTGCTACTCGTCTGCTGCTTGAAAAGGCAGCGGGCACGAATTCTGCGCAAGTAGGATTTTTTTCCCAAGGTCGCCCGGCCCCCTGTTTGTGTGGTTTGAGGAGATCGCGCAAAAACAGCGGTCCCTCCTTAGGAAGGGACGTTAAACAGTTGCCGTCTTGGTGCTCTTCGCAAAGAGTAGGCAAATGTCGGCACCGGGTTTCCCTCTTCCATTGTGTGTGTGTGTGTCCGGTGTGGTACGCAACGGGAAACCACCACATCGCGTGTGTGTATATATATATATATATATATATATATATATATATATATATATATATATATATATATATATATATATATATATATATATTCCCTAGTCAAAACCAATCAAGGAATTGGTAGGACCTGTCGTAATACAACACGAATGAAAATATACACACGAACGCACGCAAACACACATGCAGTAGTCCATCGACATCCTTGACTCAATCTGCGGTTGGCGATGGCCAGAGCTTATTGGAAATTGAGGATTAGACGGAGTGATCCTTGGGAGACTTATCTTAAGTCTTATAGTGTGCTCATCAAGGTTTAAATTAATTACGTTATACTTCCAATAAAGCTGTTTAATAAATAAGAATGCCAAAGAAAATACGTTCGAAGTACTCAGAAACACTAACAATAACACAACGGCCTTACCTTAAGTTTAAAATTTCTCATTTAAAATTCCTCGAACCTCAAGCTTCCGCCTAATTCGTGGTCTTATCGGAAGTTAAATGTCCTATTTCCTATGCCGTTCTTTTGGTGAAGATCAATTAGTGCGTAGCTTCTAAAGTGTATAAATTTTAATATTGTTACAATTAGCATGATAGATACGGCCGCGCGGAAAACCGCGGGCACTTAAGGCTGTACACTGCTGTTGGCAAAACGAGGTACACATTTTCAATCGCAAATATTCAAACCGCTGTTGGCGAGCAACTACTGTGTATACATACATACACATACACACACACACACACGCAAGATCGCCGCGAAGTGGGTGAAGAAGAAGGTTCTGACCTCCCTTGATTTGGTTCTCAAACGAAGGTCCCGTCGCGTTCGTCGTTGGGGAAAAAGGGAAGAATAACAACGTCGAAGCATTTACTCCGACGACGCTCGGTTTTTAATTAATTTTTACGTTTTCTTCCCGTCGAAATGGGTGGGACATATTCGCCGCGGCGCGTTTCGTTTGTTTATTTTTTCCTCCCCTCCGCACCGGAATTACTGGTTTGGCAACAATTACGACTCCGAAACGGGAATCGCGAGGTTCAATTCGGGAGAAAAAACACAATGTTTCGAAAAGTGTTCATAAAATGAGGAGCTGCACGTCGCTTCCATAAAGAGATAAAGAGGTCGCATTTTACGCTTTTTTTTACCGTTTCTCAACGAAATAGATGTTCGTTCGATTTTTATCGAAAAGAATCGATTGTCGTGGCGTAGGCATGTTGGTTGGTCAATCCGACCGGCAGACTCGATTTCGCAAGGATAGAAAAATGACGTGTCTTTGGCGGTTTGGTGTATTGAAATGGTACCCGTAAGAACCAATGCATCGTTTGTACCACAGAGCGCTTCCTCCATGTTTAAAAGATATGCCTTCCCAATACATTTTTTTGCCCATTTTCCTCTAATTTTCAAACGGTTTAGTAAACATGAAGAGCATTTCGACGCAGGGCAACCGTCCTCAGCGGCGGAAATTTGCCGATCGTCGATTCTTCAATAAATTCTTGAGGAAGGCTGCATCGCACGTGTCGTGCAACGGAAGAAAATCAACAGAGGAGAGTTCGTCGATTCATTTTTCGGACGTGTCATAAGTGGACGCATCGATCAGGATAAACCGACCTTTTTCTGCTATTTTTTAGAATGTCACCGATGGAACCAAAAGTCCAACGCGGTTGAGGAAATTAGTGAGTCAAGTCGCGTATGCACCTGCTTGGATCTTTATCTACGGTTGCGGAGCAAGGTAAATTAGGTTTCCGTCGCCAAAGATAACGAGCGCGATGGCACTCCGCGTACTCGCGTTACGAAGGGCGTATTTTTGCGCATTCTGTTGTGTCTCTGTGCAGTCGCAAGGGGGGGGGGAATGCCGACCACATTTGTTTCTCTTCGCTCGCGGCCCCATCGGGAAAGCGTTTCGGAAAATGGTAGTCACGAGCTGAATAAAACGCGGCGGTAAACTATGTTTTCCTCTCTAACGCTTTTTATCTCTTCACTTTCTCCATACGTAGTATAGGGGAAAGTATTGTTTTCGTGAAAAAAGCGATTTCGAGATTTCAACGGAAATACGCGTTCTGAGGTCCCCTGAACATGTTCTGACCATTTTCTCGATGATGTCTCTGTGTGACAGTTTTTTTTTGTGGGTGTTCTAACTCAAAAACTATTAATCAGGTCAACGCGAAATTTTATATTTGACATTTTTGTTCAAAGCAAAAGAACTGATTGGGTTTTGATAAAACTCGGTCAATCGGAAGTGGTTGTTTACTCTTGTCACTTATTAATGTTTTTGAAATATATGCTTTAATATGTGATTAATGTAAAAAAGTATTGGAATAAGAGTTGAAGGAACTTTAACTTTCTACAACCTTTGTGTGAAACATTTTCCTCTATAATTCATTGTTTAAGAGATATTTTAAAAACTAGGTTTTTTAGCTCCCACGAGCAAACCACGTACCGGCGAATATTGTAAACATTTTACGCTTAGTTACGTCATAGTAACGCTCCCTTTTATTTTCTTAATTGTTGGAGCTTTCTGGCTATATCCAGTATCAGAAGGCTACGGTTTGAGTTTATTTCAGTTCTTTGTTGTCTTTGAAATTTTCTCGCAGTTCCTTAAAATATTTATCATCATTTAACCTATTTATAATTTTTAGAAATACGAGTTGTCGGTGCTTGCATACTGCAAGCGCTTAAAAAAATAATCTTATATCAAGATCTAAACTCGTAAATAAATCAACGCGATCTCCTGGGCAACAGCACTTCAGCCACTCGGACCCTATCTCTGTTATATTGTGAGAACCGAATGTACCATTATTTAACGTAAATAAGAGGCACGTAGCGTGGTTTATGATTGGAAAATGTGAGAGAGAATGATAAGTGATTGATTAATTAAATTGATTGATAATTACATTAATTATTGGAAGTCATAACTGGTTTTATGGCTGGGATCATTCACTTTATCTCACGTGTAAAAATTTACTCGCCAACTGATCCAGCAATTCCTTTTAACGCGCAGTGCAGACAATTATGTCTTATGCCATGACAATACATAAATCGCAAGGCCAATTTTAGCCAAAGTTGGAATGTTTTCGCCTGAACCTTGGTTTACATATGGAAATATGTGGGGTATTCAAGAATTCGAACACTAAATTGTATAGAAAGAATATTGCAAATTAAATAACACAGAATTGAAATAGGCCCCTAGTATGTATTAGATAATAAATTCCACGAGTTCTAGCAGAATATTTGTAATTTTCCGTGTAATTACGGCAACTATCTGTAATTTCAAATTCTCTGGCAGTCGGCTCGTCCAAGTTTTCGTATTTCAAGTTTCATGTCTCAGATCACCCTGCATGAGCAGTAAGAATAATCATCATTAAGACAATACCCTATATACTAAATATATGGAAAAATTAGGATATTTTGTGTTGAGATTATGGCATCATCATCCATGCCTCTAGCACGTATTTGGATAAACAAAAAAACAAGTATGACGCCCTTATATCTAACAATTGAAAAGTTCAAATTTCTCGAAAAACTACTAAACACAACATTATAATACTTTTCGCGTTTTAATAAATTTCGTGTGTTAGTATAATGAGGTCATCCTGTGTTTACGTAGTAGTTTAAAATCAATGGCATAATAATATATGACAATTTTTATTTTCTGCGAAATTAAGTCTCATATCCGGAATTTTTGAATTCTTTGGCAATCGGCTCCCGTCCAAGTATTCGAATTTCTGGTTTCATCGCCCTATTTCAGAAATAACTATAATCATCATTAAGACAATAGCCTATATGTTACACTAAAATGCATGTAAAAATTAGGATATTTTTTGTGTTAGAATTATGGCATCATCATCCGTGCATTTTAGTACGTATCCGGATAAAAAATTAATGTAAAAATTATCACGTCATAATATATATATAGGTCGTTGGTTGAAATCAAATGGATTATAATGCAGTCTGACAATAAGCACCAAATCAATGCACTTCAAGTATGGAAAATGCATTCCTATTGAAAGGCATTGGGATCGTTGCTATGGCAGTTAAAATTTCATTGTTGAAAACCGAAAAACTTTTCATAAGTTTATGGTTAAAAGCAAATTTTTAGGCAAATTCAGCATGGATTTGAATTCTGCCTTCAGGAAAAATAAACTACATTCTTTCTTCCACAGTATGGTGCATGTCCCGCCTTTGTATCTTAATTTTAAAGAATTTAAAAAAGCAATTTTATATAGCCTTGCACAGTTCTCATTGCTTTTTTATGGGTGTTTAAAATTGGACTTGGGGATCAAAAACACCCCTGAAATATAACATTTTCTGTAATTTAGGATTTTTTGCAGAGGTTGTACCCAATGACCTATCTTCATTCCAAATATCAGCTCTGTAGCTTTTTTAGAAGTTCCTTGGGGTTTATAAGATATATCCTATATTTCTCTACCATAAATATTTTGAAGAAGTTTTGTTTGTTTCTGCATTTGTAACGCAACAACTACATAACGTAGAAGCAAGATGAAGGTGCCATTTTAACCGCAATAAAAAGTTAACAAAATGGGACGGGTTTTAAAGCAATTTAAACTACATTTTTCATTAAAAAAATGTTTTTCGCTTTAAATTTTTCCCATTTAAATATCACGGGAATTAGCGTATTGTTGGATTGACGATCTACTTGACAACCGTTTTAAACAAAACCTAATATTAACTTAAAGAAATAATATATACCTAATATACACTAAAGTAGAGAAGATAGAAACACTAAGGTTATTCAGAGAAGGGCAATCACCAAAAAAACTATAAATCTGGCTAATTATTTCAAAAGGTAAGTGGAAGAGTTTTAATGTGCAATTTTAAATGCTTTCGTTCTCTAAAAACTTTTTATGTATTCTGCATATTCTCTACACATAGTAGACAGCGGAATATGTTTTTCATTGACATTGAAAATAAATAAAGTGAAAGGTATCTCCGAAGGTAAAATAAAAATTCTGTAACAATTCTTTAATTTAGACCAATACCTTCCAAAATCATAGTTACAGAAAAATTCTAACCTTGATATTGTGGCAGCCCTGTTTAGGCCATCCGATTGAAGTATGATAGCTCTTTAACTCCTCTTTCAACATCTTGATTTCATTACGGTATGTAGTATAAATCTTATATACAAAATTTAGTTGAAATCCGTCCAGCCAATTCCTTCCAAATCCTTCATTACTGAAAGAGTTTAATTTGTAATTGTGGCGCCACTGTTTGGCCGATGCGGTCTAAATATGCTATTATGGATTAGTATATATGTATACATTATAAACCATAAATTTCGTTAAAATTGATTCGGACAGTTCAACAAAAATACGTGTACAAGAATTTTTTTAATACTTGTATTGTGGCAGCCCTGCTCTCTTGACCTTTGCTAAATATCTTGATTTTGTTTTTTTTTAAGTTTCACGCCTCCATAATGCAAAATTCCGTTGAAATCGGTTCAGCCAATTCCTTCCAAATTCATAATTACCGAAAAGTTAACTTTGTAATTGTGGCACATCTGCTGAGGAGATCCGGTCCAAAAATGTCATTTTGTTCATTAATTTATGTGAATATTCTATGTACCAAATTTGGTTGAAATCGGTTCAGCCAATTCTTCCCTGATGTATGTACGGACGGACGGATATCACGAAGATAATAATGCTTTTCAATATTGACGAAAAGCACTAAAAAGCGCCTCATGTAATTTACTCAACAATTCCTCCCTCATTTGTTATAAACGTAAGTTCAGCGACATCTGGAGACTAAGCTGAGAATTAATTATCGAAACATTTTAAAGCCTCGCTTAACTCCTGCCATTAATAAATCAAATATTGAAGAAATTGAGTAGAGGAAGACGCGGTGGTACTTTAAGGTGAATATAATTTCGGTGAAAGTATAAAATCGACGTCAGGGAAATTTTTGAAGTTATTTGGAAGGGTTAAGTCTAAGGAAAATTGCCTTCGTAGGCTATATGTGCATTCATTTTGAAATCGCATGGCTGATGATGTATCTATACACGATAAATTTCGGGAACTCTTATCGCGGGACTTCGACCGAACTCATGTTCTTGTACAAGAAATTTGGAAGCGGTCTTCTCGCCATACGTCCCATTCGCCTCCCTGGAGGATGTTTCCTTTTTTCCGCCTGATTCGATAGTTATAAATTATTGAGCAAAATAACCCATTGCGTCGAATGCTATCAGTTCTTGGAGCATTTGATGGGAATTCTCTCTCCCAATCAGCGTTTGTCATTTTTTCGCAACGCTGCTCGCCTCAATCCTAAGCGGAAAACGAAAGAAAAGCTAGTTCTGCTTAGCGAACGAACAGATTAATTCGCTGGTCGAACATCGATCATTCGACCGTTTCTAATTCCGATTTTCGATAAGTCGAAGTATTTGCAAGTAGTACCTCGATAACTCGAACCTCTCTAATTCCTATTTTTGGTGAGTCGAAGTATTTGTAAGTTGTGCCTCGATAACTGGAACCTCCGCACGTCGAATTTTCGGTAGCTCGAAGTACATGTTTTTTCCGTTCTCATTCATAAACGTTAGAAATAACCTCGAAGTTTCTATAGCTCGATCTTTTCATGTGTCCACTTTAGGTTTCGAGTTATACGTAGATGTTCGATTGTATTATTAATTCACACGGCTGAATTCGCCTTTGAAGTTGAATAGCTGAATTCGCCTTTGAAGTTGAATGCATCGTCAGGCAATGGAAAATTACTTGAAAAGAGCCTTCGCCGAAGAGGAATTTGTATGTTTTCGCCGTTTGTTGGACGCGCCGAATGACTTCTTTTGTTTTTTTAATGCGATCGAAATTTTCGTTTTTTTGCCCATCTCGGTCTTCTTTTGAGCAATTCCGCTTAGGGATTCTCGACCAAATCAGAGTTCCGGGAATGTATGGCGGTCAGTTTATTACGCTTCTTTCTGGAATGCCAGCTGCCAGAGTCTTTCGTAAGCCTTCCCTTCCATCTTATAAAGCAGAAACCCTACTAGCTCCGCGAGATATCGTGCCTCTCCCGTGTCGTCTTCTAGTTTGTCGGGGCTTCTTCCTGCCTTTATCGTATCAGATTTTCGTAGATGCCGTTAATGATGGAAGGATATTTGCTTCGTTCTTTAGCCCAAATTTCCGCTTTGTCCGTTTTTTTTCGAAGCTTTCGGAATTCTGTCGATTGGACTTTAAGCCGACCGTTTTCCTAAAATTGCTAGCGTTATCTTGTCGACGGAAATTTTTAAATCCAACTTCTCGCGTATCTGCCGTTTGATGCAGGGATCTCGTTAAGCTGGAAGCGAGTGAGACAAAAAATAAAGTTGAATTATCCTCCGTAATTGTTATAAAAAAGTTGTCAGGGACGCGAAAAAGAATTTTTCCCCAAATGAATAGGAATATGTTACAATAATTCAGCGAATAAGGGTGGAGGAAGTTTTCAAGAGTATTTGCGTTATTTAGCGATTGCTGCATTCTGCTCGTGGTTTTGTTTGTTTCAAAGTCCTTTTAAGTACCCACTTTTTAATGAAGATGTATAATAAACGTGTTAGGTAACAATAGTTATCTTATCTTTCTGTTGCATTCAATTTTTTTTCTATTATTAAGCTGGTTGTTAACATTTAATTTACCTTAAATTTAAGTATCGTTCATTTATGAATATAAAAATCGTTCGTTGTTCCATTAAAAAAAAAATTAGTGCTTTTCTTTCTTTCACATCATGGGATTGCTGCATTTACGTTTCATGTAGAAATTTAAAGATTTGCTGGTGGTCAAAATGTATTGTTTCTGATAAATTATAATGTCATGTTCTTTTCTTTTGCAGGTGATGAAACTTTAACAACACTGATTTCCCCTACCGGTTTTATGGATTGTTGCAGTGATGAGCCAAAACGTGCAGAATTCTGCTCTGACCCAGGTGAGTTGCATAATATTGAAAATCTATATAAAATTAACCATTTTCTTTAAGAGAGCATAGTTAAATGTACATAACCTGTTAAAATAATATTCCCAAATTGTGACTTGTTATTAGTTAAAGATTTCATCGAATAATTTTATTGGTTGCCAGCCTTTAAATTTTCAAGTGACAATTTTTCAGAATTTATTTGTTAATTATTTCTTTTTGCTTATTAGTACAAAGAAGTTTTCTTTTTTGTATATTTACTTTCTACTGTGTAGTCAACTGTTGCAAAATTCTGAACTCTGAATTGATGTTTTTGAGATAAATTTTAATTTTAAGAGGACTGAAGTTCTCAGGGATGATGGAGTTTAGTTGTTCATTAGAATTTCGTGAGACTTTTTGCCCATTCTCTCTCCAAAAGAATACAAATGAATGTCTCTTATCAGATGCCAAAAAAATCTCTTTACTCGATTCATATTCTAAACCAAGAAAATATGCAGCCATCTCCTGAATTTGTGAGGTTAACTATGCTTTTTCTAAATTCATGCTCATTTCTCATTTACAGAGGTTCCAGCCAGTTGCGATTGTGGGTCCTTTCCAGGACCCTGGCTGGTTTCCTGTAAAACAGAGTGTCATGATGGAAGTCCAGGAGAACGACAAAGTCTCATCCCCAACCTACCTCCAGAAGAGGGCGGAGGTCAAATTAAATGCCATGCCGTGAGTATTAATTTTTTCTAGCATTCTCATCCATCTTAAATGCCGATCAGTTAATTTAGGAAATGAAACTGTTATTTACAAAAGTATAACTGATCGTGATGCCAGATATCATTTCACCAAGTTTTGTCATTTTTATTTCTTAAAAATTTCTGTGTAGCATGTTCTATTTAGCTTATATATAAATGAAAAATTCCTCTTTTTTTAAGATGTCACAACAAATGATAAATTGTTTTTGTTTTTCAATTAATTGCACTAATAATGGATTTTGGAATTTCCCCAGTATTCTGAAAATAAGACTATCTTATAATTGTCTTAAAATTTACCATCATCAAAACAAGAGTGAGATGTGATCACAACTGTCAACCAATTTTGAAATGCTACTTGTAATTTACATGCGATATGCAGATTTGAGCAAAATCTGTTTTCAAATCAGTTTCATTAAGTTGTCTGGAATATGAGATAGACATTAGAAATTGTGCAGTACTAAATTAATAGGCCTGGCAACCGTGCTGCTTACAACCTCTACTTGTTTATGTATTGTGAGCAGTGGTCCTTACTTCTAATTTTGAATTTCAAATTCCTAATTCTCACTTTTACTCAGTATACATATTGGGTTTACATTGCAGTGTAATGAATGTACTAATTTTAAGTTGCTAAATGTGTTAAAGTGAAGTGTTTTCTTGAAGCCATTTTATCATTTGGTTGTAGGCATTTCTGAATAAGTGATAATATAAAAATGAATTTTTATAAATAACTTGTATACAGGTGGACCTCGACTTACGAACATTCAAGTTACGAACAATTCATACTTATGAACATTCCACTAATGAATTGTGACTCCCTAATCAGTTAACAAACACTTCTCTTGTAGATACGAACTCTGGACCTGTAGAAGCTCCTTGTTCTGTAACAGTAGAGGACAAACATAACCTCCGTATATGAGAATGCTTATCTCAGCTCTGCATCTTTATTCTGTCACTCATAACATAACAGATCCTTTTAACCCTTAATTATGTGCGTTGAATGGCACATTTTTACATATCATGAATTATTTTAAATATCATATTAAGAGTAGTTATTTGAAAAAATACAAAACAAATTAAAAAATGAAATTCGTAAACAAGTGCTACAAAACGCAAAGGCAACAAAACGAATGACTACACCGCCACTAGAAAGGAAAATTGGCCTCATAATCAGCTAACGTGCTAGTGATAGGGAAAAGCTGATATTTTATGAATATTTAGGAACGGATTAACAAATTTAATGTTGTTTCTTATGGAAAAAAGCAATTCAACTTACGAACATTCAGCTTACGAACGCATTTCCAGGTATGCGCTACGTTCGTAAGTAGGGGTTCACCTGTATTGTTATTACCTTTATATGCATTACTTAATTTTATTTACGTTAGCATAGGTGACATTGTTTTCGTTGAAATTTGGTGAAGCTCCAAGTCTCTCTACTTCTGCCAAAGCACTTTGGTTACAGATGTTATCTCGCATAACTTTGTTTCTCTCTAGTTCCAAGATCTCTATCCTATCAAGAGATCTCACTTGAGGAATCGTGAAATAGACTTGAGCTGGATGAATTTAATATTAAGCTTATAATCGTGTTTTAAATGGACCATCTTAATTCCAAATTTATGTATATTCATTTTGTTCAGTGGTGCTCAACCTTTTACCTATCATGCCCAATTTTTCCAGTGCCAAAGTGTTGATGTGCCACTTAGCTCTAAGCCTGCTATAAGGGAATATAAGGATATGATAGGAATAAATCGTCTTTAATGCAATCTCGGGTATAATTTCATTTCTGCCTACTTGTCTATATCAGGTTGTAAATTTTTTGTTGCAAGTAGCAGCAGGTTTTCTATATCAAAGTCAGTGAGTCGTGAGTGTCGTTTATTTTTGATAAGTTTCATGGATGAGAAAACTTATTCACACGTGTATGTGGTTGCAATTCGAAAGTTGTAATACTGAGCAAATTTTCTAAGTTGTGGAAATAGCTTACGAGGCAATAAAATGACTTAATTTTTAGAAGTCGATCCATGATGAGTAAACAGTGGTGGGAAGAGAATAGGGAGGGCGATACTTTGTGTGTGTCAGGTGAAATTCTTGGGCACCCAAGCCATCAGACATGACAAGGTTTCCTTACATCATTCAAATTTTAAATCCCAGATATATTCCAACTGTGAAAAAACAAAAAGGATCGTTTAAATTGTTTTAAGTGCCATGTGCCTCATTTGGGAGGTGGCTGCTCCAAAAGTGGCACTTGCTTTAATATTTTTTTATTTATTGTACAAATGTTTAGATTAGTCTTGTACTGATGTATCCAAATGCTCCATCAACTTATCACCTCCATAACAGATGTAGTGCAGACAAATGGATTTATTTTACATATTAATAATATATGAAAAACTACACAGACTTTTTTAGACAATGACAACTTATTGCAGACTGTCCAAAAAATGACGCTAACTTGTCAGCTGTGAATTGTGCATCGAAAAAAAATTTTACAGAGTAGTATTCACTATATAAACTCATACAGTAGAGCTCAGCTCACTTATAAACCTATATCATAAAAAATTGGTAACTGTTACTATAGGTATGCCGCAAAGATAAGAACATGCGTGGATCTTGGCTGCACACGGAGGGGAAGTTCCCTCGGTCATCTTGACTTCCCCCACCCCACTACTAGCCCATCCTTCTCCTCCTTAGGTTGTCAGTTCTCATTATTTACAGTTGCTGCCTAGACGAAGTTTTGCAAATAACTGGCAACAGTGTAGTTAGAAAACGACCGAGACAGTGATAGCCCGTGCAGTAAGGAAGGACGAGAGGGGAGGGTGCCAAGTGGAGTGAGGGATTAGGTCACACCCACTGTACACCCAAAATGTTCTTTTGATCTTTTGATCGCGGTAGACCTATAATAATATTATGATAAAATCCCTTAAAAACATAAAAGAAAATTGTTCCGGGGGAAGGAGAAGGGCGTGGATATTTTAGAAGATCAGAAGGGGGTGTGAGGATCTTCGGGCCTTTGGGGGCTTGCATCTAGAGCCGCGAGAGTGTTAGTGTTAACCGAGTCAGAAGCTTATTGCGAGAGGGGAAAGAAATCTATAGAATTTGTAATATTTCCAACACAAAGAAGCGGTGATATACCTTACATGATGAAAACAGTCAATGTAAATGAGATTAGGCTAATTGTAAGATCATTCTCAACTAACGAGTATCATTGAAAAAAATATTTATTTCTTAGGGTTCCCCTTGAAGACTTGAGCTGTGATTGACATCAACCTCGATTGTAAATATATATGCAAATAAATTTTTAATAATTTGATAGCCTGTTTTCCACCATAAAACTGAGCCACATTTTCAGAAATTGCGGGTCATGGGCCTCAAAAACTTCTATCACCAAGGAGCCTAGGGGCCTC
This sequence comes from Tanypteryx hageni, assembly GCA_028673005.1. Taxonomy (NCBI): domain Eukaryota; kingdom Metazoa; phylum Arthropoda; class Insecta; order Odonata; family Petaluridae; genus Tanypteryx; species Tanypteryx hageni. The sequence goes on along the minus strand of CM054115.1, from coordinate 131,873,639 downwards.
ACAAACCACTTTTGCCGAGGGGGGGTCCTTGCACTCCCTAAATCCTTGCCTGCCAGCAATAATGGAATTTCCCCTGATGGAAAATGATTTTCTTATTAAAAAATGTATAAGTTTTATGTTCAAAAGAAATCTGTGCATCATATCTACATGTATTTGAAAATCAATGGTAGGAAAACGAATTTTCATTCTTTTAGGCATTCTTCAGTTTAAGTCCCAAGATTGTAAGATTATTTTCAGTAATTTTATAGTGTAAATCAAAAATATGCTGCACCTATTTCCATGTTGTTCAAATCGAGGAATTAAACAATTCTGGAATCAACTTGGGCTGTCATATTAGATGATAATTACCCATAAGCCTCTTTAGGTGTTGATCTATTTAAAACTAAAAAAATGGTTAAAATAATTTCAGCCATTTTTGATTTATTCAGCATGCTTCAGGATTTGAATACAAGGGCACAAACACACAAATTGCCAAATACATGTCAATATAAAAGTTATTAAAAAGAAAAATTTCTAAGTCAAATATGATTAACCTTATATTAGATAATGTAATACTTGGTAACTTAGATATATTCCTGTAAACATTCCATTCAAGTTTTATATTCAGGATTTTTTTTTAATGAGCAATAATAACAGGCCTGTCTAACATTTGGAATACAATGTAAAATTTGTGATGTTTCACACAGTTATTGCTAAAATGACAACTTTTCATTGAAATATTTTTCACCAATCTAATGAAAAATTGCTTATTTACAGATGGTTTCATGGGAAGATCTCTCGTGAAAGGGCCGAACAACTTTTATCTCCGAAAGAAGATGGGCTGTTTCTTGTAAGGGAATCTACGAATTTTCCTGGTGATTACACTCTGTGTGTATGTTACCAGGGTAAAGTTGAACATTACAGGGTCAAGTACAAAGATAATCAGCTCACAATTGATGATGAAGAATTTTTTGAGAATTTGGCACAGCTAGTAGAGGTATTTAAGTGTTTGATTGGTTGTGTTATATTTTTATCTATTGTAGCTTGGACAATATTTTACATATTTTTTTTTCAGCACTATGAACAAGATGCTGATGGTCTGTGCACACAGCTGACAAAATGTTTACCAAAGAAAGGGAAACAGGAGTTTTGTGTTGATACCAAAGCATTTGTGGAGGCTGGTTGGGTTATTCAAGAGCATGAGCTGGAGGTATGCGCTGATTTAATCCTTAAGTAATGATATATCATCCAAGAGCTTATCTTTCTTTGACATGTTAACATCTCTTATTATGAAGTAAAAATAATTCTCAAGATTGGATGGAAATAGATAATTAATTGTGCTTTTCTTAAATCAGTGTTTTTCAAACATTACAAAGCCAAGTCCCCTTCACGTAAGAAAACTACTTTGTGCTCCCCTCTATACCCTGTTCAATCACAGTTAATAAGCAGTACCAACTGAACAAACCATTGCTGTTAATATAACCATCTTAAGGAAAAACATGGATGCAAATGATATATTCTTGCCGTCTGAGAGCTGTAATTTGATGGCTCTAGGTTTCAAGATTACGATGGTTAAACACGCCTTAAATTTAGGTCAAATCTTTTGTCCCTCTCAACTACCCTGTCCCCCGACTACCCTTTCCTCTAATTACCCCCTTCCGAAATATCCCCTCCCGAAATATCCTCTCCCGAAATAACTCCTGAAATACCTCCTTCTAAACTGCCTCCATCTTAAATTACCCCTCCTGAACTACTTCCCCCTTGAACTACCCACCCACCCTCAGGAGTTGCACTCCACAATTTAGAAACCACTACCTTAAATGGAGTTTTCTAATTTATATAATTGAATTGAATTCAGCTCACTTTATAAACTGTAAATATAAATATTACTAAGTTTTTCATAGCCTCCATTTCCAGATAGTAGATGGCAAAATAAAATTATTAATTAGCTTGTGTTAATAATAGTAATTTATTGGAGGACTGGATAAAATAAAGATGTAATTATGCTTTCCTTCAATGGAATTTTATATTCTATCCAATTTTTGTAATGAAGTTTGCTTTGTAAACTGTAAAACTAGCAATCACAAAGTATTTCCAAAATAAAATTATTAACTCGTTGTTTATTTATTTTTTCAGTATATTCATATTCTTGTTCGATTGAAATGCTTTTCAGCTCAAGGAGTCAATAGGAAAGGGAGAATTTGGTGATGTAATGCTTGGCATTCTCAGAGGGGAGAAGGTAGCTGTGAAGATGTTGAAAGATTCAAGTGAAGCTGCTCAAAAATTTTTAGCGGAAGCATCACTGATGACGTATGTTCATTAAACATTAACTCTTAAGATTACTGGCAGTTTTGTTCTTTTCATGCATTGAGCAAAGTGAATGCATAAACATTAAGTTGTTTCTGAATATTTCCTCTTATAAGCCATTTAATTGATTTTATGAGATGTGAAATGAAATTAAATGAAATTTCATTTATTTGGCTCTTCTAAAGTCGGTCGCAGAGCCTTCCCTCAGCACTATTACTTTTTATTGAATCAAGTGAGAAATGTTGAGACGATATAGATTTTGCCTTTGGTTGTTTGAAATTCTTGTACATAGTTCATTAGTGAATGTAGCTTTGAAAGTGAATTCATTACTTGGCTCCATATATTTGTGTGAGTCAACGTTTTCTTGGATGAATGAAACCAAAACAAAGCATCGCACCAGCTTAACAGACTGAGTGATAGTATTCAACTTGCCGTATCAACTTACACACCCGAGTTTTCCAGTGCATATTGTAGAAAAAATGCAGTGTCAATACATAATGCTTCATAACATATGATTTTTCTGTTACTATTAATGGAATTTTTTTGTAAGTAAAATATTCTCTTGTTCAGAACGAAAATTCAAACAGTTTTATTCCGGTTTTGTTTAACTCAAATCGAATTGGTGGAGCATGTTAAGTAGGACAGGTTATGATGCTGGTTTCTATGTCTCCTAAAGTTGGGGATAAACAGTATTTCTCGCATCATAGCCTTTGGGTCGATCCTCAGTACATTTACAAGCGAAAAGTAGATCTTCGGTGCTGAAAGGTTGGAGACCCCTGCTCTAAATGAACTTTTATGTTTATCTTGTTAATGATGTGAATCCAGCATAAAAGGGGCTGCTGAGGAGACATTTACATTTGTTGGCCTTTCTCAAAAGTTAGAATTTCCAACTTTGTAAATTACATTTTGAAAGCTGTTGATATAGAATTAGATTTTGTTCTTTCATATGGTTTTTAATTACAGTATTTAATCGATTGTAAGCGGACCTTTTTTTACCGTTTTACCATCTCAGAAATCACCACTCGGCTTAGAATCGGTGTAAAAAAGAAGTAAATGAATTTAGGTCCGTATTTACATTATAATGTGAGATATAAGTGTACATATTAACCCTAGAGAACTAACCACTAAAAATTACGACGTCACTTCTTTTTAAGGCTTATTTACTTAGTTTCCACTTGTTTACTCAATGCCGCATCACAGTAGCTTCATGTCCAGTCACCCTCTTTATGTTAGTTCGCTTTTTGCTTCCATTGAGTAAGTTTAAAGTGGCAAAGCTGACCTTGTCATAAAATTTACGACTGTTTAGTACTTATGCACTATCAAGGTATGCATATCTTAAATCTGTTTTTATTAATTTTTATCAATTATTTTGCATTTAGAATGTCCACCTGAATCTACACATCCAGAATGACAAAAAATGACGGTATGCTATATTTGTCCCTCGAAAAAACGGAGAATGACACAATCTTAAAAAAACGTTGTCCAACTCCACCACTTTCAAACTTGACAATAATAAGGCCAACAAATATATAAAACTACCGTATTGTCCCATATTAAACAGGGGCTTGAATAAAATTTTCAAACATAAGAATTGCTCAATAACATACACGAACCCACATAGTTTGAAAAACTTACTGGATAGCACCAAAGACAGAACGGAGAATTTGAACAAGTCCGGAATTTATAAAATACTATGTTCACATTGCAATTTAATGTACATAGGACAAACCAGACGAAAACTAATAACACGATTTAAAGAAAACTTAGCCCATTACAAACACAATCGGTTTGAGAAATCAAGTGTAGCCACTCATATCCTCGAAACTGGACATAGTATACACATAGAGGACTTAACATTGTTAACTTCAGCCAATCATTCACTTAACTCGTTAGAAAATCTTCATATCTATAAAAACAGAAACAATGTTATGAACACAGATACTGATTTTAACAAAACTTTATACAAATTGACCGAACTTGACGCATAAAATTCTTTTCGTCCCTCATTTGTTTTTCGTTCTTCGTTTTAAACCTCTCCTCTAACTTTGTCGCAGTTGAACCTTGTTCACTGCCAAGGCAGGTTCTCCCCTGAAGATGCCCACTTAGTGGGCGAAATGCATAGGGCTTACCCTACAATTTTTTTGGCTTAAGGAGTTTTATACAACTGTTCAACAAGTATATGATTTATGAGATTAATTTCCCGGGGATAACGCAGTCAGTCATATTACTTTTTCTTAGAAATTGTTATGAATAAGTGAATAAAGTGTATTTTATGTTGCCATAATATCAGTTAATACTCTTTAGTTAATTACGAACTGAAAATCAGAGGTATTCATACTTGTGGAATTTTGAGATTTGCTGTCTAAACACTTTAAAATAATTTTTTTTCCTTGCATGGCCTTGTGCTTACAATCGGTGTTGGCTTACAATCGATTAAATATGTTATATCTTGAAATAAATTATTGGAGTATATGCGAACAAAACTTTTTGAGTGTTGACTGTGGTATTCTGATTAACCCCACATTGTTTTAAAAAATAATTTTCTTCTACGATGGAATTCTGGAAAATCCTCATACCTATAAAACATGTTTATTTCATCTTGGCCCTCCTCTCTGTCCTTGCAATTTTATTTGTGGAGAAGGGACAATTGCAGTGGCACACCTCTGAATTTAATTACACTGTAATAGGATTATAATCTTAACTTTTTGAGAAATTTCTCGGAGGGTTTTAATCTCAAGAATCCATTTAAAACTTAATTTATTGACTCATGCTTTATTAATAGCATTGACTGTTATTTGTGTTATGTATGTAAATTTTTTCCCATGGAGGTAATTTTCACTCAAGCGTACATTATAATGCATGAACTTTATTTGCAGTTTTTAATTAAAATAATTCACTTTCAGGTTTTTAGAAGTGCTTTGATATTTTGTTTATTATGTAAAAAATTTGATTTTATCATTTTAATTTCTGGTTTCAACATCATATTTTTAAAGAATAGTTTTAAAATTTAGAAATCCTGTGTTATATGCTCTTAAAATTGGTCTGTCATGAATTTTCCTGGAAACATTTGCAAAAAGGTAGTCAGTTGAATAGGTTTAATTTTTTTATTAGTTTTGTAATAATTTAAAGAGCAGAATTTTATCCTCATTTACTTTCATAATTAAAATAACCCTTCAAGTATATTGATCTATGAAAAAAAGAGCTGTTGTACCAAATCATGGACTAATGCAGTGGTGAGCAACCTATGGCCCCATGCCATGTGCAGCCCTCGAGAGCATTTTATCCAGTCCTTGAAGCTATGCCTTAAGAGAGATTTAACACAAACTCATATCATATGCATTCAAATTACAGCAATGAAACACTTGATATTGAAATGTTAACCCTAAATACCTAATTTTGATGTGATTTTTCACTGATATGATACCTCAGGCTCTCCAGTTAACATCTGATTTAAAGTCTATTCTGGCATGCCGAAACATTGACGACTTGCAATGTGGCCCGCCAAGGAATCTACAACTGCCAATGCAGCCTTCCACGTAGAATTGGTTGCTCACCACTGGACTAGTGTATAAAGTGTGCCTTTTATGAGCTATAGCGGTGGTGCTGTGAGATGTTTCTAATTTCTCAAAAGTTAGAGGAAGATATTTCATCATCGTTGAAATCAAGACATAAAACTAGAAACTCGAGAGAATAAATAATATATGAATTAGTTTTAAACCTGATTTAAAAAGTTCTGTGTCATAAGAATACTGGAGGTAAAATTTTTCTTATTTGAATTAGTGAAAACATGAATTGTTAATATTGAAGTTTTCATGCATTGATTGTATATTTTCACAGTTGTTATGCCATAATCTCTGTTCTAAATAAATTCACTAATGTTGATATATTGTGCAGTTTAACTTAGCCTAAAGTATCTCCTTTTATACTTTTGGTAACATGACTAAAGAATATTTTATTCATAAGGTACTCATTTCATATTAGTCTGTATATTTAAAAAAATTCAATATATGAATATTTTTCAGACCTTTAGTAATTGGAAATGTACTCATCAAAACTATGTAAAAATGCTGTTGCTATGTTTTATCCCACTACCGAAGTTAGCTAATCATATTTAATAAGCAGTGTTTTGAATAAAAAATTTATAATAAAAAAAATGTTTTCAATCAAAGTAATGCTTTTAGGTTCATATTTGTATTTAGTTTCATTATAAATGCCTATCATTGTATCATTTTGATACTAATTGTGTTTGTCTCTCTTGGCTTTCAGGTCATTAAGACACAAAAATCTTGTGCAACTTTTAGGACTGGTATTTAATAACAAACATATCTATTTGGTCACTGAGTACATGAGTAAGGGAAGCTTGGTGGACTATCTTCGCTCAAGAGGAAGGCTTCATGTAACCAAGAAAGATCAAATAAATTTTGCTTTGTATGTATCTCATTACATATTTTCTTTATCAAGGATGAAAATTTTGATAAAAACATGTCGCTAATGAAGCCCCTTGTTACAGTGATACCTGTTCAGGAATGGAATATCTGGAATCCAGGAAAGTTGTCCATCGAGATCTTGCTGCTAGGAATGTACTTATCTCTGAAGAGGGTGTAGCCAAAGTGTCGGACTTTGGTTTAGCTCGTGAAGAGAACTTTACGTTAGAAGGTGGAAAACTGCCAATCAAGTGGACTGCTCCTGAGGCACTCAAACATGGGGTCAGTAGTAACATTCATTCTGAAGAACCATGCTTTTCAACTATTTACAAGAATGAACTGTTGTAATTGCTTGCAAATAAGCCACTCCTGAATGTGAGCCATGCCCAAAGAGGGGAGCCATTTGCCAATCTCCCAGCAAAATTTAATGGTTATTTATGATTCTAGATTTCCAATTTTTTTCCCTTGCATATAAGCCACATATTCATTTTGTAAACTTAAACTTGGCAAAAAAATAGTGCAGCTTATAGTTAAGGAAATGTATTACATGAGATGCATTCTGAGACATCTGTGAGCTAACCAAATCTGCTCTAAACAAACAGTTAACATAACACAATCCAATTGATTTTTACTTTTCAGAAATTTTACTATTTTTATTTTGATTGTAGAACATTAATTATTCGCATATTAAAATTACTTAGAATTCATGAAATTTCATTTAAAAAATTTTCCCGTTGAATTTCAATGGGCATCTCCCTAGTAATTTTTATAATTTAACCTATTTAGAATTTTTAGAAATATTACAGTTATGGAGGAAGTCATATGGTGGCCACATCAGAATTTTTTAGCTTCAGGTCCAATTAATTTAACAGGAAAATGGTGCGTTTACAGGCAATATGCAACACTTGCTTTTTCAGCTATTATATATATATATATATATATATATATATATATATATCCAAAACTTCTTTTTGATACAGAACATTGTTTATGCATATTTAACAACATTCTTTGAGGGTGTGGTACCTCTCAAAGCATTTGTTGGGGTGCAGAGCAGGTTCCCAGGGGCAGGTGTCACAGTCATCAGATTCATCACTAAAATAACTCCAGGAGTCAGTCTTGATGTAATTATGTAATTTATCGTGCACACACAATGGCTTTTGACTAGTGGATGCCATTTCCTATAGCAATTGTAAATAGGAACACATGGATAGAGAAAATATTTTTTTTATAAAGAGTTGAGAGAAAGCCCAGAAAAGCGCAGCACAAGATGGAAGATGAATAAGTTAACATACACAAAAAAATCACAATACCATTTCATTTCTAACTACTCCAAAGCCAAAGCTTTTCTGGACTGAACCTGGGTTAGGACCACAGGGGGAAATTAAAAAAGCCGTACTCAGTCCAGGTTAGGACCTTAAAGGGTTAAAGATTGGATAAAAAATGGATTTTGCACATGCTCAAAAAATTGGATCTCTTTTTTCTTACAAGTGGCCTGCGAGCCACTTGTTTCATGAAACCCTTCTGAATATGGATCATCCCTTTGGATGACCATATACCTACAAGGGTAAAAGTGCATTTGTTTTTCATATTAATTTAATACTTGTACCTTAAAGTTATTTTTATTAAAAATGCCATTTTTCTTTATTGAAATTTGGTAAAAATAATTTTCTACATAACTAAGGTGTTTTCTAACATTTTGTCTTAGGCACCATATCTCCCAGCTACATCTCTGATTATTTCTGAAGTTTATTGTAATTTAGCTTTGATATATTGATTATTATTACAATTATCACATTAATCTTGAAAGTGGCATTGATTAAATTGAATAAATTTTGTCAGGTGTTCTAGATTTTCTAGTCTGGTTTAAGATGTTTTGTTTTGTACATTTCAGAAATTTTCCAACAAATCTGACATGTGGAGTTTTGGTATTCTACTGTGGGAGATATATTCATTTGGGAGAGTGCCTTATCCAAGAATTGTAAGTTTAAAAGAGTTCCCTATTAACAAAATAAATATGTAATAATATTTATAAATACGTAAGTTAATAGATTTTGAAGAATTTTGTTTTGTTTTTATCCAGGAAGTAATTTTTGTGAATGCTAGCATGGAAAATTTAATTTGGATATTAATGTAAATTAATCTTTATCCACCAAATTTAAAAGTCTGCACACAGGGTCTCGCTGCTGGATCTGGATTTATTTTGGGTTATTGAGATATTTTTTTTGTATTCTTAAAAATCACATGTATCATGAACTATTGATGATAAAATGTTCAAATAAAAAGCATTTTATAGTAAAAATAACATCGAAGAATTACAATGTTTTGTTTTCTAGAGGAAGGAAACATGTCCAAAAACATATTGGCATGCCAAGTTGTTATAAACAAAAAGGTGCAAATACAAAAATATTTACTTTTTGGCAGCACAGTTCCTAGTCACTCTTACAGCTGACATGACCTTGGTATATAGAGCTCTCTCACAAGGCTCTTTCTACTTATTTTCATTGAGATATGAGATTGAGGGTGGAGCCCTAACACTTCTCAAATGGCTGTCTAGTTCTGAGGTCTCCCCTCCCCTTAGCCCTTCTGCATTTTTTGCCATCTTGTTTTTCCAAGCGGCATATTCCAGGTCATATACGGCATCCATAAGCAGTCTTGGAACTAAGGAACTGCCTGTTCGGCAGCAACCGAATACATTTGGAACATATATATTCCATTTGGTATTTAAAGGTTAAAACTAGAATAAATTAGCTTTGCTATTGAAACGTGTATATATATACTAGTAGTTGGTGCTTGCATACTGCAAGCATTTCATATCACCTTGAAAAAACATTCATTTTTCAGACAGACATTTCATCATTACAAATATTCTTTTAATTCTAAAGATTTCACCTTCGCAGCGATTTTCGTTTTTCCCACATGTAAAAATAATAGTTTAAAACAATCCTCAAATGTTGTAACTTTAAAAATTTTACACTTTCTTCATTATGGGGTACTAATGCTACACATTTTAGCCAAATTTTAAAGTTGTAGCATTTCTAGAAGTAAAATAATATTTTTCTAATTGTTTAAATTTAAATAATTTTTAACGTCCGCCGCAACTCAGATATGGTAAAATTGAAATGTTTATTTGCACAAATTCACTACTCTGTAAATAATTTGAAAATTTTAGCTTCCTAGCTCATCCCATAGTACCTAAACAGCTATCTATTTGTTTAAACTTTAAGAATTTTTAACTGCCAAACAAATTAAAATATCAAAATTTGTATAATCCCTATGTAGTTTTTTTATGAATTCTACTTATAAAAAAAATTTCAACTCTGTAGCACATGCGGAAATACATAAACCATGAAAATTTGTTTAAACAATTGCGAATTTTTAGCGGCCGCATTGTTGCACTTTTTCAAGATTTTCGTTTTTTCTAGTCGGTTTTAAACAAAATCCTACCTATGAAAAAAATTTCGAATCTCCAGCACATCTGGAAGTGCTTAAGTCATTTATTTTAATACTTAAATTTACTTTAATACTAGCTTTAAAATCACCACGGATATGTTGCTCTTTGTGTTCTTCAATTTTAATAATTTAGTGTTATAAAATATTACAAATACATTCAAACAAAAAATTAAATTGATCACATGTATTTGTGTGACAAAAATAATGTATGTACTAGACTATACCTAATCTGAGTTTAACAATAGTTGTTGCTATGGCAACACTCATAATAAGTGATAAAAACTGCATAAATGCCAATATTTACCTGAAATTCTAGGAAATATGATCTATAAGCTAAATTCTATGATAAAAATTAGAACCTCAATTCATTTCCTCAGAGAATAGTACAAATCCCGCTCCGATATTACAATTCTAAGATATTTTAATGTGCAAGAGAAAATTACCCTGCATGATGGATTTCAGATTTCTCATGTAAATCAAATGGGAATGATAGTTTCTGGAATCGAACCCAGGACTTTCAATCTTTGCAATAAAAACTATCCTTGGGAGCTCGGCCTAAGAAGCAAGAGATTTCTGCCAAGTGTCACGAAAATTGGTATATCGGTTCAAAAGTTAATAAGACGGACAGACAGACACAATGACGAAACTAAAAGCCTATTTCCTTTCTGAAACTGCCAAAGCAGTTTGTATTTATACATTTCTTTTGTCTTTAATTTCAGAAAATATAAAAATGGAATGGTATACTCTCAAATTATCATTGTGCGTCTTTTAATTTGATTTCAAATTTCAATTTTTAATTCACTTTTGATAGTCTGATACCTGCCGTAGGGGTTGAGTCCTCAACTCACAGAAAAGTTTTAAAAGTTTGTTCCTCTCTGATTTTGCAAATGACATAGTGATGCTCGTCACTTGACAGGGTAATGTTCTACAGTTTTAACGGTTCTTGACTTTAAATAGAACCCAAAAAGTATATGCATGGAAGTATCTTACCTGGATTTAATAGTGACGATAAAGAACTTGTTCATTTTTTATTTTTGCAGCCATTGGCAGATGTTGTTAAACATGTTGAGAAGGGTTACAAGATGGAAGCTCCAGATGGTTGTCCTCCAGAAGTTTATGAAATAATGCGAAAGGTTGGTGTGAGAATTTTTATGCTACATTTCTTCATTTTTTGTCAAATTTTGGTCTATATACTAGCCATCTTTATTGTTGTTTGGTGTCTTTAAATGCAAACAAGAAATGGGAAGGTTAATTTTTAAACTTGTTTAATTTTTAATGGCAGAATATATTGTTAATTTAATTGAAATATGATAATGGATGGTCATAAAGGTAAGGGCAATTTCAAAGTGTTTGTTGGGATTAATATAGTCGACTGTTAAAAAACATTGTCCATTTGGTGTATTCCAAGTATAATTGGTTATTTTTTTCATTATCGAAGTGATAAGGATCACTTTTAAATTAATGCATGTAGGAATGAATTTATGAATGTATCAAGGAAATTTATTTGAGAAATATCAGATCATTTTCATTCCTTCTATTTCAAAAATTATATAGATCATATGCCCATTCATAGTTTAATATGGTTTAAACAAATTGGGATATCAATCATGGGTGACTACAACAGATTTGATGATTCAAAAAGTTCAAAATTTTCTCAGCCAGCCTGATTAATACTTTTAACATCTATTATACAGTTAATGTATGTACCAGACTTGCTAGTGGATTTTGCATTGATAACGTTCTGACCAACTTTAATATAAAGACCAAAGTTGTCCCAACGCTGTTTTCAGATCACCAAGGCTTGCTCAGTATACTGGTATTAAGTAGGTTAATAATTATACCATGAATAATCTTTCCTTGCATATCTCCAACATAGTTTTGCCCATGTTAAGTGAAACAACTAAATCTGTTAATGTATTTTGTGAGTACTGGAGTCTATTTACAATGCTATTAAATCATAGAATTTCATATTAAACAAAAACAGTAACCCTCATAAGCATTAACCTTCCCAAAATTAAATGGTATGCAAAAGAGCTCACTGAATGAGGAACTTTATGTTGATGTTGGCAGATGCAATTAATCTAGGCACCAAACTATAAAAAAAACAATTTGCAGCATACAAGAAGGAATTCAGAAAGGCCATTAAGATAGCCAGAATTACAGGGACTGATTATTTTATGGAATGGTGTAGCAATTTAAACAAAACAACTTGGAGATTGATTAGAAATGAAACCAATCACGGACACAAACCTTCATTGTGCCCAGATCTAAAGCCAGATGAATTTAACAGATATTTTATTAATGTTGCTGATAATTGACTCAAAACTTGAACCATCCATAATCTAAAGTTCAACCAATAAAGATTTGCATATACAGATCTATTGAAAGCTTATGGCACCTGCGCACAAACACGAATTCAGCATGGAAGAGTCCATTATCGAAAGCAAGCTACGCGGGGGTGAGGGTATATACGTATGGGGTAATCAGTCATTCTCCACAGCCACCTTCCCCTTAAGCTTTCCCCCTCCACAGCCACCTTCCCCTACATCACGTGACTCTTCGCGCATTTAGGTGCCATAAGTTTTCAATAGATCTGTATGTCTTGGCCATAATTCCTTTCTTTTGGAACCAGTCAATGAATTTGAAGTGCTTAATATGGAAAATATAAACAGTAGTGACATGTATGGAATGAGTTCCAAGCTGTTGAAAAGTTTTTCACGATCTATAGCTGCTTCATTGGCAGATGATATCAATACTATGGTTTGAGTTTATTTCTGTTCTTTGTAAAGTCTAAAATTTTCTCGCAGTTTCTTAAAATATTTATTATGTAACCTATTTGGAATTTTTAGAAATATTACAGATATGGGGAAAGTCATGTGGTGGCCACATCAGATTTTCTTGTAATGCTTAATGGTATGCAATATTTTTTGTCTTCCCATCTTTTCCCCAAATAAATAAACTTTTTCTACATCCTTGATCAACAAATTTGGCGACTATTTTTTATCAAATAATCATAATAAAACAATCGATTCAATCACTTTTGAAATATAGTTATTTCACTCGAATTGATTTCCAGTGGAAGAAACTGCATCATATTAGGTGGTCATTAATCACAAAAACATTAAAACCTTAGGCAGGAATTGCAAGCTCTAGGGATGCAATTGGTGGAAACACGTTTGAAGATATATTCAAATTTAGCTTAACCATACGTTATCCCATGCAAAGGCAGATTTTATGAGTCTAATTTGTCATGTGAATATTTTAAAGTCAAACCTACAAAACAAAATGAGTTCCTGGATTTTGACATTGAATTTGTTGATAAAAAGTGTGTTGGTATGACATGGAAAGTGTTATTAATAATCTAATAAGTATAATTGGCTTAATTGATGCATACAAATGTTCAGTTGAGAATGCAAAGTGAACATATAGTTATTTAAGGGAGGAAGAATTTTAAGATTATATTTAGGTTGAAATTAAAGAATTATTATAGAAGATTTCTTATTGTAACTTCTGTGATATCTTTCACTTTCTTTGTTCTTGATGTCATAAATCCCTTTTGGTCATTAGTTTCTTTTGCTCTTGCACTCACCAGTCGCAGTCTTTCTTCTTCATGTCTTAAATTCCTTTGGTCAGTAGGTTTTATTGGCCTGACGTTTGCCTGTCTCACTCTTTGCTCTTCAAGTCTTTTATTTATTTGTTCGAAATTTTTTGCAGCTCTGGTGAGAACCATTCGTTTGAAATTGATCTTATTTGAATCTGAGAATAATCTTTCACTTCTTTTAGGCATGGTTTCTTATTTGAACCATTGATATGGTGAAAATAATAAAAATTAAAATGAAATTGTTATAGAATTAAAGGTTAATTATTCAGATACGAATATTTTTTATATACAGTTTTATGGTTGAGTAACACAACGACCGAAAAAGTATAATCCAAAACTTTTACTTAGCAAGTACAGAATCTTACCTTCATTGCAATTATCACTAAATATGTTCCTTAATAGATGTTAAACTCGCTTATACAATAACAACATACACCAAAAAGGAATCCTAGAACAAATGATAACAGAATTATCCTTCATGGGTAACCAAAAGGATGTTGTCTGAAATAATTATCAAAGTAAATAATTAAACTCGAAATACGTTGCTATTGCAAAAAATTTTAGATTATTATGTCAAGCAATCAATTCTGATTCTTGATCATATTACCATTTTAATAGATAATATGCGAATATATATTTTATAAAGTAAATAACAAAACAAATATGAACATAAAGAGTAAATAAGTAAACAAATATGAACGTCCGTTGTCATGCATATCTTAATGGTGCTCAACAAAAAACGAACCCCGTAATAGACGAAAATGATTATTTTAACCTTTTACATAAAATATTTTGGTGTAAAAATTAGCACATTCGTCTACTTTTAGTGGTTGTGTTGTTTATTCAAAATTTGGAATCTGCAGCTATTCGGAATGTATGACTTGATTTTGCACTTACCCACCATCTCTTCAAAATATATAATAGATTTATGGAGCATTTAATTTTGTCTCTCTCTCCCTCTCCTGTCTTTCTTTCCTCTCTCTCGTTTTAAAACACGAATTCCTTACGCATATAATATATGGATTAAGGCGACAATACAATCTCGAGGTTTAACAATGACATGATGACATGATCGGCAAGGCAACATATCATTAAAAAGCTTACATTTTTCGAATAAATGTGATGTAAACATATAACACAAAACTTTTGAATTGTAGGCGAAATGTGACAATATTAATAAGAAACGATATTCATTTTTCTTTAAAACGATCCAGGTCTGAAGATCGTAGATCAATTCTTTATAATTTTAATTTGCAAAAGAGTAAAAGCCTGCAAGTTAAAAAATCGATTTTTATGTGTTATCTTATGGGAAATGGCACCACTTCCTCCCTCCCACCAAGCTTTAAGTCTCCAAGTTTCTTGGTTTTTGAGATATGCTGTCCACACACATTGCCTTTTATTACTAGATAATATACAATCCGATACGAATAAGATTCTGAGAAAATTCATTCAAATATTGTGCCATTATGACCATAGGCGTAACTTCAGTTTCGAGGCCCCAAGGCAAATGATTAAAACGAGGCCCCATAACAAAATTAAATAAAAATAAATACGTGATATAAATTTTTATTTAACATTTTAAATACATAATAACAAAATATACTATATTTGAATTACATATTTGTATATATTGCGGATACACAATAAACAAAAAAGATTCCTTTAATTAATAATATCAATAAAGTAAAAGAATTTCCATTTACATTTTTTTATATTGAAAACAGGTATTATATTTTTAAATTATACAAAAAAATTAAACAATTTTATTTATATTGTAGGTATTACGTAAAATTTAAATCACCCTTCTTGATTTTATGCTAGCAAATTTGTTGATTACTGCATCCAAGTTTGATAATATTTTCTTAGAATCTGAGCTTTGTTGCGACAAAATTGCTAGATTTTTTTAAATCTTTGTTGCCATACAACTACGCAGGTAATTTTTAATTAATGTCATCTTTGAAAAACTTAAAGTTATACAAAAAATATTCATTTTAAAATTTTCTGCTTCACTTCTAACGAATTGTTCCTCAACACTAGGTTCATCGAAGAACTTCATTTTAATTTTAATTCATTTTGTTTTAAATTCGATTGATATATGTATCATATTTTTTATGCCATTTGATTTGCTTCATTTTTAAATCCATCAAAATCATTTCTTAGAGACAAAAGTGTTTCGGTGCATTTTTCAAGTGCTGTTATGGTCATTAAATTTGCCTCCTTATTTTGTAGAAGTAAACTAACGACAACTGAACTCATAGCACTTAAAATCGAATCGTGTCAAGTACTGAATTGAATTTGATATTATAATTGAATTCTATATATAATATTAGCATTATTTTCTTGGCACTGAGTTCAGTACTGATTTCAGTGACTGAAGTAAGTGTCGTGTCAGATAGCCTTAGCATTACTAATATTGTTACATTACAAGAATTAAAATGTAACCAATATTAATTCTTGAAATTAATCAGCAGCACAAAAGGTGACGATCATTCGGAGGCATGTGCATTCGAGACGAGACGAATATTTTGATATTGCAACTTCAAAGGGATGCTGTTACTGCACAGGATATTTCTTAGAATTGGGAATTAAGTAGGGATGGGACGGTTCCACTTTTTCCTGGTTCTGGTTATATTAATCTGATCCCGGTTCTTGGTTTCAGTTCTGTTAGGTTAGAAGTGCTTTTTGATATGCCACAGAAAATTCTAGCTTTATAATAGTTACATATAGTGCAGAGCTGCAGTTTTCATTGCTTTTATCTGTTTTTCACGGATTTTTTAACGAAAAACTGAGACATTTCTGTGATTCACAGATATTTATTTATAAGATAAAACTTGGTTTTTACCTGAGCTGTTTGCATAAAAAGTACATGGACTACTAAGAAATTCTGAGATAATTAATATTTATATACGAATAATATGAACAATATACAGTTTGTTGAAATTGTTTCGTATGTACGAATATAATTTGAAAGTGCACAAACTCGCTACTTATTGTGCGAAACTAAGCTGTAGAACTACACAGGCAATCGAAGGAATATTTATATTTTTCCTTAACTCTCTTTTAAGTATTCGTATGAATGCATATATATACTGCACGTACGGCCTGTCACTAGAATCAGCAATATTGCTCAATTGATTCACTAGATTTACAATTAGTCACCATGGTCTTTTTAAGGAACTATATACTAGTTCAAACACAAAATCATCACAAATTTGCTAGATTGCAGCACTGAATAGGATTCCAGTGTGACCCATGAATTACGTCACGTTGCTTCCTGGCATGCACCTAAAAGACTACGTAGTTGATACTAGTCCATAGTATTGTCTGGCGTCGTAAAAATTCATATTGTATTTCACTAATATTTCTAAACTAATACTTTTACTGAGTTATTCTATCCCTCAAATAAATAAAAATATGAATAAAAAATACAATTCTTCAATTGATAGGTCTTTGTATAGACAGAAGTATAAGGTTGAGTGGGAAAAGAAATTAAAGTGGTTAATAAAAGGAAAAACTGATTTCTCGGCAGCATACACTGTCTGTAATTCTGTTTTCAACTTTTCAAAAGGAGGCCTAAAAGATCTCAAACACCACAAGACAACAATGTCACAAGAGGAACTAGACGTTTGAAAATAGTTCTGTAATTACGAGTTTTGTGATTGAAGAAAACAGTGACATTGTTGATGCAGAATTAAGATGGGCAAATTTTGTTTACGAAAATAACTTGCCAGTGTAAATGAGTGACAATTTCATGAAATTAGTTCCTAAAATGTATCCTGATAGCAAACTCACTAAGAATTTTCGGTGCTCTCAAACTAAAATGAGGCAACTGATTGTTCAATCCCTCAGTTCTTCTGTTCAAGGAAACATTGTTTCTGCAATGAGAGCATCAATTTTCAGTTTAATGATAGATGAATCTACCGACACCAGTGTGACTAGACAAATGGTTATAATAATGGCTTGTATTTTTTTAGCAAAGAACTTATAACGAAAAAGTCTTTAAAGAACTTCGTAGAACTAATAAAATAGCATATGTTTTGTTCAGTACACTTTTATTGAAGGAGTAGCCGACTTCAAGAAAATCAAACGAGAAAGTCTTCATTCACTTTGGACCCGTTTTTTATTTGTTGTCAATGAAAACAATATTTGTGACAACTGATGTAAACAATATCTGCTGTAAATACCTAATTAATTTCATTTTCTTTCGTGAGCACGCAACATTAGGAAAATGGAAAATCTACGATGAAGAAATGAACGTAAATACATCTATTTTTTACATTTAGACCATTTGTAAGTGAAAAGAAATGGGTAATTTATGACGAAGGAATGAATGTGAACATAAAAATTACATTACTACTATTCCAGTGAGGTAAGTTTTAAATAATTGTTGATTGTTTTATTAATTACAATTGATGAAGAAATTAGTCAGTGAATCAAAAAAGTCGATATTTCCTTTACATCACTACTGACATTTCATTTGTAGATATTAAAATAAGCCATTAATATTTATCTTTTTTGACATGACTGTATAAATCGTAAAGAACGCCTCTGCCTCGCACGTATGCAAGCATGATGTGTGCATCTTTCCACTTGTTTTTTATTACAATAAGGATCGGAACTGTAGAACAGGATTATAAACAGTTGGTTCTGGTTATTTCGGTTCTTTAGAGAACCGGTAAAACCAAGGAACTGAAGAACCATTCGTCCCATCCCTAGAATTAAGCATCATTCTCAACCATGAGAAAATGTGCATGAAATTCAATGGAAAAATTAATGAAAAATTTTACAGTGGCTATTCTCTGTATGAGGGGGAGTATTTCATTATTTTTTTGAGGCCTTAAGGCAATGCCTTGCCATAGTTCCGCCTCTGATTATGACATGGTCTGACTAAACAAGAGTGAGTCTAAGTAGTTTCTTTTTGGGTTCTACGTAGTTTTGAAAGAATACAGTAGATGACTCCCCAAGGTAAGGAAGTAAAATATTGCAGATTTATCCACATTCCCCAATGAAGTAGAGAAATTTTTTCGGAGAGCTGATATGTCTGCACTACTCACCATGGAAGCGACTTTGAGTGGCATATATATTCGCTCATCCCAGTTAAGTGGTTTATAACAAATATTCATAGGAAAAAGTTATCAAACATGGCATTCCTCAGGGACCTGTTCTTGGGCCATTCTCCTCGTATTGTATGTTAATGACTTGGGAAATTATGGAAACTTAATAATATACCAGTTTGCAGATAATACAGCAGTTGTTTTGGATCTCACTAGTCTTGTCATATAGATTATTTTAAGATAAAATTAAGCAGAGTAACTTTCAAAATAAGAAACTTGCTTAGATGGTATCACATGAAGTTCTTAGATTTGCGTACTTTGGTCTATTTAATTCTGTTATGGCATACAGGATTATTCTTTAGGGGAATTCAGCTAATGTACTAACAGTCTTGAAGATGCAAAAGAGAGTAGTGGCTTGCTGGCCTTGGAAGAGGGGTTGTTAGTATGTCTGACCTCCAGTAATAGGGTCGCGGGTTCAAAGTCTACCAAGGGCATGGTTGTTTGTGTTCATCTTTCTTAACATTATTATCTTCATTGTAAAAGGCTATTAACGGCTGTTTATGAGCTAATATAAAGTAGATGTATAAAAAATAAGTAAATTATCCAAAGTCAATGACAGGCACAGCTGTTGAGAGTTATTTAAATCGTTGAAAATATTGCCAATTCCATATCAGTACATATATGTATGTACAACTGTGCAATGCATGTTAAAAACCACATTAGCAAGTATACGAAGCATAGGTGCATACTACCTTACCAGAGGAGGATATTGATATTCCTTTCCGTAGATTAGGTAAAACAGGTAAAAGCTTTAATGTTATGGCTATCAAAATTTACGATTGTCTGCTGAGTGACAGTAAGGCATTGAGCAACCTAAAATTTGAAGCCAAATTGAGGGTGTTTTTAGAAAGAACAATTTTTACAGTGTTGCAATGTGTCTTGATGTAGAGCTGTTTCCTTTTCTGGTTGTTTT
This sequence comes from Tanypteryx hageni, assembly GCA_028673005.1. Classification (NCBI taxonomy): domain Eukaryota; kingdom Metazoa; phylum Arthropoda; class Insecta; order Odonata; family Petaluridae; genus Tanypteryx; species Tanypteryx hageni. Next base: position 131,853,848 of record CM054115.1, on the reverse strand, counting down.
ATTACTGACTTGTATTTGTACTTATATTGCCTTCTATTGTAATTGTATCTTTAAGTAAGTTTTACTTGAGGCTATACTTTTCGCTTTGTAATTTAAAATGAGTTGATCTATTTAATTAAATGCTGAAAGAGTTTTAATAAGGTATCCTACATAATGTATTGAATTTTAATTTACAGGCATGGGACTTACTTCCAGAGAAAAGACCAACATTTAAAGAAGTGGAAACAGTACTCGGTGTGCTGAAAGCAGTGACTATTTGAGCTTTATCCAGTGCTGAACCAGCAATGCATGGAAGTTCTCTCTCCATATATATATATATGCCGAAAGAATGAACTTTCTTATTCCCAATACATTTTTGGGTTGAAAGAATTTAACGCTGTTAAAAAAAGAAAGAAAGAGGTATGTACATTTGAAATCATATCTTCCACGAGGAAGTGGCGTGTGAGGCGAAGAATTACAGGAAAAAGATATTTAAAAGAATTGGAAGTATATGTTTCAGTGGTAGTTGTTTTATTGGTGTTGAGTGATAAGGGGATGATATTTTAAGACGAGTGTATTCCAGTGAGGGTTTTATGTTCCACAAATAAACGACTCATTGCAAAAGCTTGTTTTATGGTCCTTTTACATGTGCAATTACAGACTGTGGGCTGAAATGTGAGTGCATATATGCTTCACTTGGAGGGCAATATGGAACACATTTGGCCTTGATTTGAGCTAAGATGCAAGTGGGTGGCTGTGATTGGATACTAGGGTTTTTTTTAGTCTTCTCTCAAGAGTTAGTGATATGGTTTATTTGAAAAGAAATTGTCCTACTGCACTTTGCCTGAGTTATTATGTTGTCCATAAAGCTGGCTCTTGAAGAACTTTCTAGTGTTGACTATAAAAATACTAGTGAGTAAATGTGTTTTTATATAGCGTGTGCTGGTGTATTTTAGTTTGTGAGTTGACTTTATGTGCCTTGCATTAACAGTACATGTTATTTGGCTAATTTGTTGTGGTTGTTGCCAATTTTTAAATAACCTGATTCTCGAAAGCTTTTCAGCATTCATGAAAGCATAAAGTAAATGTAAGCTCCTTTTTATTTTGGTAAAGTAGGGATACTTTGATGTGTTACGCTGCCAATCTATTTGCGTCCTTGTCGTGAATGGATTAATTTTAATTTGGAACTTCATTGTAATAGACTGGGACTTATGCTTAGTCAACATTTTTGTATTTAGTTTCCATCATTCACGTTTTTTTCCTCTGTTCTGCAATCTCATCCTTTTCTGATAAAAGTTCAAAGATAATATTTCTTATGTAAATAATGACTAATGTATCATAGATTTTGTTGCTGTGTATAGTTTTGTACATAGGTCCTATTTATATGGATTGATGCATTCAGTTTTTTGAATTTTAATTCACGCATTCTATTTTCTTTCACATTTTTTGTATATTTAAAGCTGAGCACCCAGTATGTCATTTCACAGTGGTATTCATTATTGTTAAATAAAGTCACTTTTATGGTGTTTTGATTTGATGTTTGTTTAATTAATTAAACACAAAATCAGTTTTTTTATTTGCTTTTTGGGCATTCCTAAAAGTTTTTATTAAAAATAAAAAAGATCAAATTGTTTAGACTGAACCTAAGATATTTCTTAGCTATCATAATCAGAGATATATGTGAAAATATTATTCTAGTCTATTTCCTTTATTATTTGGAATGCTACTCTTTCATTAACCCTCTTAGTGCCACGGGCCGATATATCGGCTTTCGCTTCTTGGGCAAAGAGTGCCACGGCCGATATATTGGCTTTGGCATAGACCGGAATATGCAATACCTTTTGGTTGTTATTAAATAATTTAATATTTCATTTAAATAAAAATTATTTAATTTGAAAAATTACTATATTTTACAATTCCTGAAAAAATTAGCTTATTGTCTTAAGAAATAATTTCATTGTGATAGTATTCCTAAGGTAATACAAAATTTACAAGTTGTCCGTGGCACTTCTAGCTATACCCACCGAAATTTGAATGGCACTGAGAGGGTTAAGAGACTAGATTATTTTGAAAGCAATGCAGATTAAAGTATTTTTAAAACCATTACAGTGCAACCTCTATAATCTGAACTAATTAATGCAAGGGTGTGTTCGGATTATTGAGGTGTTTGGATTATCGAGGTGTTCGGATTACTGGATTCATGTAAAATAACGAGGAAAAAATCTATTTTGTATTAAATTTCTGTAAATAAAACACCAATTAATGTACTTGCAGTTCACTAAAATGACTGTGAGAGATCCGCTTTGATGGACCCCACACTGGGCCGCGGCAGTAGGAATGAGTGATATTGGCACAGACGTATCGCTCATTCCTTTTAAAATAATGATTCAAAGAATCATCTATTCAGCTGCAAGAGGTGTTAGTAGTGGACATCTGTGCCGACTTTGTTACAAAATAAAAGCTTCAAATTTCACTTTCCGACACTCGCTTTGCTTAACTGACACTTTACATCTGATGTTGAGAAACAGTTAGGATTACTGGGAGTTCAGATTACCGTGGGTTCGGATTATAGAGGCTCCATTGTATTAACGTTTGCCTTGCTGAAGTGCAATTTAGATCTGTTATTCATATCACTAATCAAAATTTTATTTGCAAGTTATTTTCAAATTTTTTATCTTTGGTTTTACACTACAATTCAAGGGTTTGCGAATTGACTTGAGTTTTATCAAATTATTCTTTTTTATACCTGCTTAATGCATAAATTGTGTATTATGCTAGATTAATGGACTTAGCTGGGACTTAAAACTGTACTGAATGGAGTGATTAGTTAAACAAGATCTCCTTATCCTATCATTTTCGTGAGCTCAGAACTCGATGAGTTGAAATGCCTACTATTTACACGTCCATATTTAAAGTTCAGACAATGTGCAAATGTCAATTATTTTTACAATAAGTGATACAACTTTGTAAGTTTATAAAGCTAACTTTAAGGATCATTAGGAAGGGAATCAATACATGAGGAAAAGATAGTCTGAACTTTGTTGTGCTATGTATATGTAGTTTTTATGTTTTAAAAAATGGGTGTTGTAAGGTATGTGTCATAAAATCAATTTTAGTGGCTTAGAGTTTTTTTGTAAGTACGAAATGGAGAAATTTAAGGGTAGAGTAATAAATGTTTCACGAAACAAATTATTTTGCATTTAGATTCAGCTCATTGGAGCTTTCCTTTTGACATTTGAAGATTTTAAAATTACATTAGGATATTTGTCATGCTAAGTAATATTCTTCATGTTGTGCTTCGAGTTTTCATTTCCTGCTTTGTGTCACACAAAATTGCATCTTCATTTTTTTATCTCTTGGGTGTAAGGACATTTTATTCAGACTGTTGTACATGTGTAATCCAATATTCTTTTGTGCTTACACACCATAGCCTAGCTTCTGTCCAATGTCTTTACAAAGTTAACTATACATGTTATCAGAAACATTGTTGACAGACTGTTGGTGGAAGATATTAGTTTGATGGTTACTTTTATTTTGAATGTAATTTTAAAGTAATAACCCTGTCATGTATAGTTGGAAACATTTTAGCGAAAAATCCCCATTTGATCTTAATACTTATGTAAGGAATTAATTGATTGCTTATGTAGCAGAAGTTTCAAAATACTTAATTCAAATACAAATGGAAATTTCGGTTTAAAATATTGATGACATTACCGCATTATTTCCAACTATCATTTATGTACAATATATTGAAGAGTTTGTAGAGAGCAATATAGGTGTGTTTTATACTTTTAATACTGATGGTTGCATGGCAAGTTATTTATTTTCAATATTTCTTTGATTTTTGTATGATAAGATAAGTTGTCTTAAAGCCATCTTTTGCAATAATTAGTTTTCTGCATTGCTAAAAGTCTCCCAATCCAGCCAAAATTAAATTTTTATATCAGGCGTTCTGTGGTTTTTATCTATAACTTTGGCTGATTTCCGATAATCAAAGTTTATTTATATTTTCAATGAATCAACTTGTTTCAGATGAACACGAATTCAAGTTTTATTTTTCATCTTGCACAGTTATTACAAAGTTTAGAACCTTGATACATGAGAGTTTTTTAAAGATGGAATAAACATTAGATGGTATATTAGTTGACAAGGTCCACAACTTATATATGCCCTGTTACTGCTGTGTGGTGGCCGATGAGCTTTTATTTAAACCTAAAGAAGGAAATATTTAATGAATATAATACTTCATAATATTTACACTTCAATGAATCAATTTGGTGCTTCAACTGTATAGTTATTTCAGCACTAAGTTTTTTATCTTTATGTTGGTTTTATATTATACAAAGCAGTATCTTGTTCATTCAAATACCTTTTGTAAACTTATATTGTATTGTCCTGGCTGTGTTTCAGTTAGAGTCTAGCTTTTTTTCTCGGTGGGATAGGTGTGTCCTGTGTTTGAAGAAAGTCTGAAATAAAAGACAGTCAGTGATATAATGTTGATTTTATTGGCTGAAGTTAAAACAGTGAAGGTTTATTTTTGAGAAAGTATGGCTTGGATTGTTGTGGGAAACAATGAATTTTTAATATTTTGATGTAAATTTATTATATTAAAAAATCTTATACTCATTTCATCAAGTGTGACATATTTGAATACATAAACAGTTTTTATTCAGTTTTTGTGACATCTCCTGGACTAATGTCCATTTTTCCTTAAAATTTATTGCAGAAAAAGGTAATTAAATGAGTAATGTAATTGTTCATATGGATATTTTTTCCAAGGCAATAAAAAATTATTTGAATCTTACTGAAATTGTATTACATGCTCTGAAATCTCATTCAACAAAGAAAAATAAAATTTTAATATGGAATTATTTGAAAGATTTTTAAATTTTATGCATATTTTCTTGAAGTATTTCTCATTTTTCAGAGTCATGTAATAATAATGTCATTAGAGAGCAAAACAGCTGAAAAATGCATGTTCTAAAACCAGTGTGTCCAATTGTATAATTTGATTGTATAATTTAAGAGAATTATATGGTGCTGTTCTATTGGTATACATGTTTTAAGAAGGCTGCCTTGGTTTACATTTGCAGTGTTAGAAATACTAATTGTTGGTGACAAAAATATGATATGCATTGTCCCCAAGAAATAAAACATGGCAGGCAGTTCTTTTGACTATCACCTGTAAGAATCATGATTTTAGAAAAGCTTCACATGAAGTCTTAATTTGCAATTGTAGCTGCCGTGATCAATTTTAAGACATCAATAGAATTGGTATTTAAGTGGTTTATATTTTTAGAGTTGTGTATCCAATATTTTCATTTCTATTTATTTCATTGGATGCATCATGTCCATTAAAGAAATTTTTATTTAGTTTTATGAGTAAATATATTAATACTGAATGAAATTGTACATATGCTTCTCAGAGCTAAATTAATGTTTGGTTTGTAAGCTAATCAAAAAAGATATCATTTACTTGATAATATCTGATTTTATTCATTATTAATCCTGGGTTTTATCACATTAGAATTCTTAAAATTCAATAATGAGACGCCTATTCAGGAAGACAAGTTTTTTCATTTTTGATAATTTTTGTAATTTTAGTAGATTAGCTTGATGAAAAATTATCTTTTGACAAGTCTGGTTGAAATTAATTATACCTATTTATGATTTAAGGGGTGTTATGGTTATTATTCATCTATTAGCCAGAAATCTACTATCAGCTATTTTTATAAGGTGTGGATATAGTTGGTATCAAACTTGAATTTGACATCCTATGTTAATGCAATTTATATTATAACACTGTTGAATGTTTATACAGGATTAGTAGGGTTAAGTTTATCTCTACCCTTTGTCAGTGAGTATAATTGTTTTTAAATGGTCATGTTAGAAATTTTCATACTTGGCGATCTTCATAATGAGGATGATGGAATCCATTTAACTGATAAATTTTTGTCTAAATGTGCATTAGTTGGAATGTAGTTGTCATAAAAACATTGGTGTAATTTTAATGTTATTTATCATCCAGTTAACATTTTTCTTGGATAAGCTTGTGTTGTTTTCTACATTGTAAAACTCATGTGATATGTTCTTAGTAAAACTAGTTTTTGTTTAAGGTCAAATTTATAAAAAAAACTTCTTCACTAGTCAGTTTTTCCAGTGATCCTTAATGTCGGCTATTTTGTTATGAGGTTATTTGTGAAATTATGGTTTGGTTTTTTTAAACACCTGCCAAAGAACTGTATGACATCTATTCTGAATTGGTGAAATATCTTTGAATAAAATGTAATTGCATTATTTTAAATACTTGTAATGTAAGTATTGTATATAAAATTTATTGTTACAATCATTGTCATCAGAACCATTTATTGACCAATAAATGTAAGGAATTTCCCCATTAATTTTTTTTTTTCATTTTAACCTTAGGCGTTGTCAGTGTAATATAGACACGTGCTGAAGCATCATGTTTAATTTTATTTACTAATGTATGATAGACTTAAATGTTTGCTTTATTTAAGGTGGTGGGCCAATTCCTTTAAGAGTTTAAGTTACAATTGTGGTGACAGGGCTACTGTCACTTATGCATCATATTTTGAAAAATTTCCAATTTATGTGATGTGTTAATAAGGTATACTAGCTTGCCTGTCGATAAATCGACTGGCTGGTTAGATTAAATATTGTCTTGGTAGTTAGCCTTCTGTCACATTACAATGAAGGTCAGCAACTGCAAGGTTTATTTCTTTTTACTAATGTATGCTTGGAGTGGCACGTTATTTCCTACAGTGTCTACTGTCCACTAGCAGCGTCACCTTAACATAAACCACTACAACTACGTTGAGCAAAAAACTTCACTATCTCTCCAACAGTTTGACCGATTTTAATTTTATAAATTTCCTGAAAATCTGCAGGTTGAGACATTTAATTTGATGCATCACATGTTAAGGTGGCTGTTACCGTTGCTTTAAAAATTTCATTTTTTTACACTATTAATATATAGATACCAGGGGTCTCCAACCTTTCAGTGCCCAAGATCTACTTTTCACTTATAAATTTACCGAGGATCGACATAGAGGTGTACCTATGTCTACATGGGCCATGATGCAAGAAATACGGTTGAGCTGGCAAGGGGAAGGGTCCCTGCAAACTTATTCCAAACTTTAGGAGCCATTATCAGTGTCATAACATGTTCTGCTTAAAATGCCCCATCAATTTTCTTGCAAACAACTTTTTATTAGAGTTAAACAAACCCGAATAAAACTTTGAGTTTTCGTTCTGAACAAGAGAATATACAATAAAATTTCATCTATAGCAACAGAAAAATCATGTTATGAAGCATTATTTATTGAATTAATGGGAACTCGGGCACTGCATATTTTCTACAATATTGAAAAACTCTTGTAAGTTAATACTGCAACTTGAATACTGTCACTCAGATGTATTTCTGTTAAGCTGGTGTGATGCTTTGTTTGGTTTTCCTTCATGCAAGAAAACCTTACACATATATGTTGAGCCAAGTAATGACTTCACTTTCAAAGCCACATTCACTAATGAACTAAAAGAACTTCTATTAACCAAAGTCGAAATCTACCTATATCGTCTCAACATTTCTTGCCTGATTCAATAAAAAGTAATAGTGCTGAGGGAAGGTTCTGGGATTGACTTTAGAAGGACCAAAGATAGACCGATCAAGCGTGATCGACTGGTTAGAGAGCCCTGGTATATATAGTAAAACTTCTATAAGTCAAACATTTATACTTAACTCGAATTTCCATAACTTGAAGTGGATTCATTTTACCAGAAAATATCCCTATCTTTTCCATGTTATTTTTCTTCCATAACTTAAATTTATACAACACGAATTTTTTATAACTTAAAGGAGAAAATTTTCCCAATTAAAATTTTTTTCTGGTAAATACGTCATTCTATATTGACGATATTTTGTCTCACCATAAGACTGTTAAGTGTTCTTAAATGGAAAGCAGGATGATCCTTCACCACAAGGGTTTAGAGACTGTTAAATCATGCATATTATATAAGAAAATGTCAATGATAATATTTTTTTGCGTATAAATGATCTTGAAAACTTTTGTTATTTACATCAAAGAAATAATATGACTGATGAAAATAACTGATTTAAAAATAAATAGTAGTTATACAAACATTTGTATTTGAAGCTTTGTTTAGGCATGTAGCAATATAAATTTCATGTTTTGAATTTTAAAACAATATTAATCTTCTGAGTAATTTAAAGTGGCTTGTAAAATGAATTCATTAAGATATGGTTCTTGATTTTATTTCTGTTACAGATATCTGAATAAATGATTTTTTTGCTAATGGACGTAAGCCTGATGTAAATTTGACTAAAAGACAAACAAGAAAAATGTATTTCCACAACTCGAATATTTTTTGGTTTCCCTTTAAGTACAGCTTCTAGAAGTTCCTCTGTATATGCAGTTATAGGAAGCCTCAAATTTCATGTTTGCTAACCTATAGTCTCTGGTGTGACTATGCCCCTGAATTTGTGCAAGTTTCTAAGCCAAAAGGGTCTTGAAATTTAGGTCAGTTGGTAAAGATATGAAGTAAAAAATTTTATAGTGGGATGAATTACTTCTGTGGGAGAAGTCAGTCTTTTGAAGTTATACAATTGCCTGTATGGGCTCACCTACATATCTTCAGGTTGTAAATAAATAACTCTGATAGTATATAATAAGTGAATTTTATAAATGATGTTTTGTTTGGATTTCAGTAACTAAGATTATAATCTACACTTTTTAATTATCAAATTTACATTTTGAAAAGCATGCCACTTTATTAAAATACAATCAGAATCTCTGCAAATGTTTTGATTGCACGATCAATTGTGATGAATTTATAAATGCATTTCTATTTAAATAATTCAAATTTCAATTAAAGATTGAATGGTATCAAGTTTTATCATTCCATTTGTGATTGCAGAATATTTTGGGTTTACTACAAATTTTCAAAGGGCAGCAAATCCTAGTTTATTCTCAAGCATTGTCAAAGTTTTGATAATTCTAGATAACTGAGAGGTATTTTAGCAGTTGGTGCCTTAGATAAAGTGTTACATTGAATAGTGTTTGCTAATAAAGTTGCAAATGAAATTGATGTATAGCATCTGTAATATTAATGCTGATAATAAGATAAAACTTGGGTTTTTAAATGAGATGGAAGGATCTTATTTGGGCAGATCTTGCCATTTCTCCCTAATAGGTGTGCAAAAGAACTCTGATTACCTGAACCCTGATTATCTTAAAGTCCAATTATTCTAACTAAATTTTAAATTCTTGCGTTTCTTTAATTTCAGTAGTCAACTTTTCCCAAAAAACTAAAATATTCATGTACTACAGTGACTGTGATGTCAAAGTAGTCAGTTTTCTCCTCTTATCCACTAATTCTAGCCAATTTTAATGGTTACAAGGACTTGTTCAGATGCGTGAAAGTCTTGAGCGGCTTGTCACAAAATTTTATCTCATCTAACCAACACAACTGAATACATTGTCATGCAAGTAAATTACATAAGGATTTCTGCTAAGTTGAAGTGTTTTGCATAGTATATTATTGAAAGGTTTCAGTTTCCTTCAAAACAATCTGGCCTATCTTGGTGGCAGGAAGGAGGCAGAAAGGTCGTTATTATTAAATAGCTCTTGAAGAGTTTGCTTTGTCTTTTTCACAGGTGAGTTCCTGTATCTACCAAACACAAGAGTTATTCTTTGAATGAAAAAAATGGGCATTTTGAATGAGATGAAGAAAGATGGATCTGCTAAAATGTTATCCGAGAAATATGATGTGGGAGCTTTAACAATATCGGGCATAAAAAGGAATAGTGATTCAATTCTTAATTTTGTTTCTGTCATGGAGGAGAAGGGTGTAAGTTCAGCTTGGAAAGTGATGAAAAAGCCTGAAAATGTAAAACTTGATAATGCTCTTTAAATGTGGTTTTTACAAAAACAGTCACTTGGTCAGCCCATTTCCAGCCCTATTCTTTGAGAAAAGGGAATGCATTTTTATGAAAAACTTAGTGGCAATCAATAATTCAAGGTAAACTCTGGATGCTTAAGGAATATAAAATTACGGCATGGTATACGAGAATTGGAAATGCATGGCAAAAAGCTTTCAGCTGATTTTTCCAATGCAGACAATTTTGTAAAAAACCTGGAATCATTCATTTTTCAAAAAATTTTCTTTAGAAGCCTTGGAACAATTTTAAAAATTCTAATGAGCTATGGATGAAGAAGAAATTTCCAAGAGCATGACAGTGGCACTCAATGAAATTGCTGGGTGCTCGGAATGTGATTTAGAAGATTGGCTGATGATGCTAATCTGCTAATGTGATGATGATGTAATGTGATGCTAATGATCCTGGCTTTCAACTGTTAAACGAAGAGGAGATTATCGAAACTGTAGAAGAAGAAAAAGGTGCAAGAAGAAGAGAAAGATGTACAAGTAGTAAATAAGAGAGATGGTGATAAAGGTTATGAGGGCCCATCACATGCAAAAGAATTCAAATGCCTGGAAACGGCGATAATATGGTTGGAAGGACAGGAAGAGTGAGGTCCAATTTAACTGCTTTGATTAAAAAGATTGTCGAAGCCCTTCACAAAACAGTTATCAATAAAATCAGTTCTTCTCTTTATTAAATTAAATTTTATATTAAAAAATAAATTTATCTAACTTCATGTGTATTTTTGTTGGCCACTGAATTAATGTTCTGTATTTCTTTTGGTTAATGTATTGTAAAGTATGTCAAAATAAGCACTCAAAATACAGGCACTCTTCCACTACATATACATTTTCTTAAATTTTGTCCACTTATCCAAATTTTTGGTCATTCGAACCACCCATAGTCTCAATTAGTTTGGATAATTAGAGTTCTTCTATTTTAAGTTTTGACTTCCTAAATATTTAGTGTACAATCTCAAGCAAGTGATATGTTTACAATCATTGAAGTGATATAAATTTTTAAAAACCATATTCTTGACCTTTTTAACAAAGTAATATTTAGTAAATGTAGCTAAGCTTGGAATGTAATTAAATTTTTCAAATCTATTGAGGCACTAGTTAAGTAACTTACCCTTGTCAGAGTCAGCCATAACTTGTGGTGTTTCCATTTTTTCCTTCTTAGCCACACTTTCGTCTTGATCTTTGGTGACTTGATTATCTTCATCTTCCTCAGATTCCGATTCCTTTATTGAGGAAATCCTTAGATGCTTGGTATGCAAGGGTTGGCTTGAAGCTAACGAATTGTCAATATCTATGATTGATGTCAACCCTGGAGTTTGATACGCCTGGTTAGAAAGGCTTGTATCACTTGAACAATAGCTTTCTGAAAAAACATCTTCATAGCTATCTTCATAGCTATCTTCATATTCCGTTTGTGTGTAGTCTTCCTTGACTTTGCTCTCTTTTGGTAAACATTCTGTTATTGTGACATTAGGGGAACATGTAGTTGTTGCCTTTCCCTCCGGTCCATCTATAGACTGTTGCAAGACGAAAAAAGAGCTGTGGTTTGTCTGTCTGGTAAGATCTAAACCTATGTTAATAACTTGCGGTTCATTTTTGTTTATTTGGGTTGATATTGTCATCCCTTCTGGACTGACCATGTATTTATGTTGAATCCATGTAACACTTTTGTTTGGCGAGACGGAAGCTTGTGAAGAAGAAACGTCATTAGAGTCTTTTGGATCATTGCTGCTGAACTGTGTCACTTGCGACGTTTGTTCAAATCTTACGATAGATAGGTGTTGGCCGGTCTCGTTTGTAGCCAAGGGAGGATTATGGGTAGCCTGGATTGGTATGGACGTCCCTGCTGAGGTGATAGTTTGTTGCTCTAAGGTAGGTGTCACGCTTTGATTTGAGGGTAGGGATTTTGGTATAGGCGATAGTAGGCTAATGTCTCTTAGATCAAAATTGTTGAACTGTGTCACTGGCGGTATCTGTTGAAGTTCGGCAACAAATTGTTGATAACTTGATTCGTTCGGTGGATAATGCAAATTCGGAAAAACTTGACTAAAATTATAATTCGTAGACTGCGGCGGAGTGGACGGAAAAAACCCTTGGTTAATTTGAGGGAAACATGGACTTGAGCACTGTCTGTTTTGAAAAGGATTTTCCGCTATCATTTCCTGATCTATATCCATTTGTTCTGGATAAAACGATCCATTTGGTAGCATCTGTTGACCGATTGGAGCAGAAGGATAAAATCCATAACTTGATTGTTGAGCCCCATTGAATTGGTTTGTCAAGTTTTCTGGCACCGCGATAGGTTGTTGCTGAATATGCTGGAATTGCGGAGATTGTATTTGGGGCATAATAGGGCTAAAACTGACTCTTTTTTTCTTTAATCCTCGATGAGCATAATCTGGCTGCTGGTACGCGCTGTTTTCCGGATACGGAAGTGTTGCAGATGCAGATGCAGAAATAATAGCGAAGTTTGGAACTTCTCCACTGGAAACGCCTGAAAAACAACCACGAAGCATTTTTCAAATGTATCGCAATGGGTAAATTAAGTTTTACGCTATTTACATGAAAGCCGTGGCACAAGAAATGCTGTAATACCTGGTTGTAATGCATTCTCAATGGAACGCTGAATGTTGTTCATTTCAATATACAACGAATTTAGCAATGTGTTTATTATCGTAAACTCATTTCAACAATGAGTACACAAATAGTAGAATATCGAAATTTTGATCGTTGGATTGACGCATATTTATATGGTAAGGAATAATGTTCTTTATTTCTGCATTTAGGTAACTATTTTTAACATAAATCAGTCTCATATTAGTGGAATAAATTACCCATACTAAATATTTTTTTTAACTAAAGGATTTATAATTATCTTAACTTATCTGTTTTAATTATTATATATTATAGTTTCACTAACATAAAAGACAAATTATTTGAAACTTTTATAATATTCAACGTCGTATTGTCTAAACTTACAACATTTGGCATTAGAATTTTTTTGTAAGTAATCAGTCGAACATATTCCGCCTTTCATCATTAAATAAGCAATAGTGTTTATTTTTAGTAAAATTCATTTGTACTGTTTTCGCTGATAAAATGTTAAATTAAATAGTAATAGGTACTTAAATATCTCAATAATGGAGATAAGGCGCAAATATTTTCAACTCTAATGTTACGTATCAAGCAAAGCACAATTCGAAACATATATATAAACTCACAAGTAACTGTGCCGCGTAACTGCAAGATTTCCAAAGCCTCTCATTTCTTACTGTTACCATTACCTCCGCAACTAAATAATTACAGTGGCTGGTGTGTGCGTATTCTTTTTTACCGTTGACGTTCCTTAATATCTCGTACGTCAGCCAAAATCAGCACTTAATCAGTCTCGGAACAAGTGGCCTCTTTGGTCTCGGGCTAAGAGCTAACTAGCGTCTTTAATAAGGTATTAAAAATTTCAATTATTTTCTACAATACCAGTAGATAATACGGAGCGTCTTTTTTATCATTTTAAATTGCTTAACAAAGCAATTGGGGTTAGCATAATTAATTTTCTTTACTTTTTTATAATACGTGATCATTCAGTCAAAACTTAGCATTTGGGTTTTAGACTTGTCGTATAAAGCAATCAATTTATACAGTACCATTCACGTGATTCATATGAAAAAAAAGTTTCGTGCATCAAAGTTCCTGGCTAATTGTGGTTACGTTCCATCTAGGGGTATCATCTGGTGCTGCCCTCATACCTCAATTCTGAAATCACTTGCAATCTGGAGGAAAGGCCAAAGCCGATCGTTAAAATGTTTTGCCAACCCTGTGGATGTTCTTGTTTCTTAGATGGCAATTATTTTTCGTTTTAACTAACTGATATCAAGGCACCGGTGGTTATATACACGTAGGGTTTTTACGTTTTACTCGGTAAAATCGTTAGTACCAAGCACGCTGAATATTTATATTCAAGTCCAAAAAACTGTGTCAAATTTAAGACGGATTTTTAATTTAATGGAGAAAGGCGTGGTTAGATTAATGTCGCACTAAACTGTGATATTCATACGATTGTACTTATTTTATCAGAATCCAGTAATTATTAATAAATATCTTTGATTCATTGTTTGATCTCCCGATTGGGATTTAATTTAATTTTAATTTAATATTTGGACCAATCTCAAGTCACGTCATTAGTTTCACGATCGGTTTTTGCTGAGCAGTCGTTAATATGCGGTATTCAGAGTATTTATTTCGACATTCACGATTTAATTCAAGTTTCAAATAGACAACTCAAACGAAATGTGTACTGAATAAATTTAAACAAGTTACAGCCGCGAAGTTTTTTTGCTATACTATAAAAGGTAAAAATAAGAAAACTTGAGCTGACGCGTAGAATTTAGGAAACGTGAGACGGAATTGTTTTATATTTTTACTTGATGCTACTATTTGAATTTGTCCCATCTGGTAACTTTAAGATTTAAATAACATTCATACCGCTGTGTAAAACATCGGTCTAACGTGGCATCCACTAACTTCATAACATAACAAACATAACTTTTCCCACGTAATTCTAAGGATTATAAAAATTCCTTACATCAATGTTTTTATGTTTTTAAATCATCAGCCAAACAATATGTTTTGCTTACGTAGGAGATAATTTTTAACTCGGACTATTAAAGTATTAAAAATGTGGCCGCACGAAATGTAATTTATGATGATTTCTCGGATAAGGAATGTTTTCTATCCTGTAGTTAACTTAAGCTTTAAACCGAAGGAAAGTGGTGGGATATCTCAAAGTATGGTTAGGCAAAGAATATTTTATCGTCAAGATTTTCAAGCATTTAGCTTGCATTATCAATTAATTTCTTCAAATAATGGTGTGACTCTGAAACTACTTGAGGCGAAAGAAAAATATCACTTGTTTTTTTCTCAATGAAGTAAAATTTATCGGAGGCTATTCGAGATTGAGCGAGATTCGGCGATTTTTTCTCGCATCAATATTACTTCTCTCGATTCGAAAATCACTCAAGTGTTTCTTAGCTTAATTGTCTGTCGCCTTCTTCATGGTGGAAACACGCAATCGAAGCAGATATATGCATTTTGTTGACTTTTAATCGAATTAATATTATTATTATTATTCCCGAAAAAAGCGATTTAAAACCGACTTGGCACTTAGTTTCAAAAACAAGACAGCGAAAATTGACTCAAAATCGAGATTGAATCATTGTGTATGCGACTAATTAACCAAAGAAACATTGCTTAATTGGATTAAGGAAATTTTAGCGCAGAGGCGATCGTTTTTATTGGACCCCCATCGTTAAACCTAATTATTTCATCGTTTTAAAACCTCCTGACTGGATCTCTCCAGACGGATTAAAGATGGACTACTTTCTAATTGCGAATCGAAGCCAGCAAAAACAAATATGGCGCTGCGGAAGAAAAATACCAGAAAAGGAAGTGAAAGCGGCATCACTTAGCGATTTTATCTCGAGAGGTTAGAGCCTTGCGTGAGTTTGTAGACTGATTTAACCGCCGCGGGAAATCTCGGCGGTTGAAATATTGCCCTCGCTACGTTCCGAAGCGGACCAAACTTTTTAAAAATAATTTCAGTGAAACTATGCGCTCAAAATAAAGAACGGAGGGATTTATTTACTTCTCCGTCGAAGCGAAGAAAACATTTTTTTCTTCTCTCGTCTGAAGAGCGTCTCGCTGTAATCATCTCGCAAGTGTTCGAAAGCCTCGAAAACTTAAACATGTGATTATGCATTACGCGAGGTTCTCTAATTATCGGCAGGGTTCCTATGAATGGCTTTAGCCGGTTATCAGGATCTTCTGGCGGTTACCCAAAAAAAGGGTTCGACCTTGTTACCGTGGCGGGATGCGTTCAGGGGAGATATTCCAGAACGGCGGAGACCGCTTAAAACGGAACGATATAAGGAACCTTTTGAGCCGGGCTCGTTAGCGGGAAAGATAATTCTCAAATCAGCAGTCTGGATCTGCCAAGTGCACCGTCATCTCAGAGAGAGAGAGAGAGAGATGGAGGGGATCAGGGTATCCGAGGGATATTTTGGGAGAGACGCATTATCGTATGCTAAAGATTCCTCCAGGAAGATGAGCAATGAATGCCGCCTTTAAAAGACAGCTGGAATCAAACCCGGGTTATTTGGCAGGAAAGAAAAGGAAAAGGACGACCACACACGTCTCGTAGAATTCCATCGCTTTCCGTTGCTCCTCTAACGAAAGAGATTCCTTTTTCGCAATCTACTATTTATTTTCACAGTTGAAAACTTAATTTATGGGACGTTTTAGCTGTAGATTCAAAAATTTTATGGTTTAAGAATGAATTAAAGAGGCCACAGTAAGGCTTAAGAGAAATTTACGATGAAGGGAACTCCTGTGGCCACGAAAAGATTGAGTAAACCAGTTGAAGGTTATTATGGGAATCGATGTCCGGTGAATTAACGCTGAAAAAGGATAATATATGTAACTGGAAAGCGCGTTTGATTCACTCGTCCGTTTTATGGCAATAGCATTTTTCCTCGCTCATAAATTAAAATTTTTTTGCATTGAGAATCGGACCCGTAAATGGCTATCATAACTGATTTTTATATTCGTACATTTTCTCCAAAATGCCGATACGCTAAAGAAGCAGAGTTTTGTATTAAACAGTAAAAAGCGCGGTTTCTTAGTTTCATAAAACTTGGTTTCTTAGACGATCGATATTTACATGCACATAATATGTAATATTGGCAGAAAAATAAACAATTGTCGGTCGCACTACGTAATACGTATTATACGAGACTATTTTGTCTCGTTTGTTTTTCAAACAAACTATATTCAGACATGAGGGTCATTAATGAACGAGATGATATTGCCATTAGTGTTTTTTAATTACGTTTGCAAGTTATATTGCGCAGAGGTATATGTCTCTATCATTATTGAATATGGGAGAGAAATCGGAATAAACAAAGCGAACCGTTCGAATAAAAAAAGGTGACGAGATATCGTTAACGTTTTTCGACGCCCACCGACCCTATTTCATAACTCCGCCCAACAAACTTTTGTGGCGCTTTCACGATTAAAACGCTAACGTTTCCTCAATTAGAACACCAGGCGGGTAATCTTTAAAGCGTTAAGTTCGATCCGGAGATATATTTAAACATTCGGGGTACCTCCGCCAGCTTGGCGGCTGAGGCTTTTTGGGGTTAGGAGTGAGAGGGATAGAAAGAGAAGGGGGAAGGGAGAGGGGAGAAAAAAAAACCCAATCGAGAAGGATTTTCAATTAGGAGAAATTATTGGATCTCAGGGAACAGAGTTTGGAGAGGAGGTTAGAGCATCAATTAGCGGATTCCTCGGCGTTAAAGAGAAGGTTTTGGAGAGAAAGAGAGGGAAGGAGAGGAAGAGAGGGAGATATAGAGAGAGGAGTGGGAAAGGGGATTTGAGGGAGAGAAACGACGGCAAAACGGAGTGAGAAGCGAATCATTCACCATTAAGGGAAGAGCGTCTGGGAAAACCCTCACATCCCATACACAGCGCCATCTGTCGCCTCTCTTCAGCCTTCACTCAGCCTTCATTTATATTGCGATACCTCTCTTCCCCCCTCCTCCGAAATCCGTCCCAATTCTGGCCTTCTCTCCCAACCCTCCCCCTCGGAGGAGGAGACCCTCTAACCAGGGCCGTACCAGACCCTTTCCGTCGCCCCTCTCATACCCCCTTGCATCGGGCACCCGCCGCAAACTGCTTACACCCACGCCGTATCGCACCTCTTCCCCCTTCGGCCCTACTCTTAACCCTCCCTTCCAGCCTCCATCCGTTAAAAACATCCTTCAAATATCCGTTCTTCCCTTCCCCTACCGTAAGCATCCGCGCCTCTATGCCCCATCCTCCCGTTCTTTGCCGCTCACGTATCTTCTCGCCCCGTAATATAGATGCAAATTACATCTCCTGGGAAGAAGAGAGAAAGGAAAAGGAGAGAGAGAGTTAGGGACGAGGGAGGAATAAATGCTCCTATCATAAATCCGAGGAAGAAAACTCACTCTCTCTCTCTCTCTCATTCGGCCAGCTTAATACTCGTCCTTTTTTTTCAAATGTCTGCAGTTGAAAAAAAATTCCTCCATCTTTGTGGATGAACGGGTGTAGTGAGTCGCGATGCGATTCTTAAATGTCTCCCTTCTTACTGTACGTTACCCCGTTTATGTTTTTTTTGAATTATCTTTTTTACCCCGAGCTTTCTCGTGAAACTCGCGACCTCCCGGTTAATTCTGACGTGGATATTTCGTACCAGCTTACTTAAGGGAGCTTTCGCCCGCGTCCTAAGCTCCCAACCCCCGCGAGATTTGAGCTTTGAGATCGCCCTTCTTTCGATGGAACAACCCTCTCGCATCAAGACCCGACCGCCGACTCAGCCATGCCATCTCCACTTTGACGTAATTACATTATCCTCCCTCCCTCTTCTCCCACTCATCTTTCTCCCTCTCCCTTTCTCTCTCTTCCTTTCTCTTTTCCTCTGTCCATCTTTCTTATATTCTCTTTATCCCTATCTTCCTCCTATTCCTCTTTATCTTTCTATTTCTTCTCCCATTCCCCCCCCCTCTCTCTCTCCTCTATCCATGTTTCTCACCCTCTTTCTCCATCACTCTCCCTCCCTCCTCTCACTCCTCTTTCTTCCTCTATCCCTCTATGCGTCTCTCTTGACCTCTCTATCCCTCCCTCTCTCCCTTCCACTCTCTTTCTCTCCTTCCCTCTTTCTCTCGTCTCACACTCTCCCTCCCACTCTCCCACAGTGGGGATTTTACCTAAGGCGTATTTAGCCTGTTCCTACTTAGTTAATATTATTCTTTTTTCAATTCGATCTTTGCAGTGTAATGTATGTTAATTTTAGTTTATTATTTGCGCGTGACACAGGATTAGGTGGAGGAAGAATTAGCCTCAATCTCGCCCTAATAAAGACGTATATCTGTCTATCCTTACCTCTATCTCCTCTTCTCTCCTTCTCTCTCCCCTCTTTCTCCCTCTCTCTCTTCCTCTCGCTCTTTCTCTCCCTCTCTCGCTCATACTTTCCCTCTCCCTCTTTGTATCTCTCTCTTTCCCTCTTATCTACATATCTATAAGAGATACATAAGATTACGCTGATATACATTTCTCTCGTGATAACCATTTTTCTGTGAATTAATATTGTAAATTTTAAACAAATGTTCGTTAAATATGTAAATCTCAAATATCTCTACTCTTGGTTATTTACTCTGTATTTATTTATACTGTGCAAATCAAATTCTGTAATCAGTAATTCAGATGTTAACAAATTGTAATGGTTAGCATCAGCCTCGCCAATAAAGACATTTTCCTTCTTTTCCCTCTTTATATCACTCTCTTTCCCTCACTCCAAATCTCTCTCCCACTCCCTCCCTCTCTCTTCCCATCCTCTCTCATCCTCCTTTCACCCCCCTCCTCTCCCAACCATTATCTACCTGTCTCTCTCTCTTTCCATATGTTACTCATTTTCCCTCTCTGCCCCATTCCCAATCTCTCTCGCCTCTTATCTCTTTCGTGACTTTTGTGGATATCTTTCCATTGTCCCTTTTCCTTTCTTGTAATTCTCCTCTCCCCCCTCTATCTCTTTCCTTCACGATATTGGTTCCTAATCTAATGAATGCCACAGATGACGGCGTAGTTTTTTGGGGACCAAAATGACCAATTTCGCAATCAATTACAATGCAAAGTCAGAAAGCCGAAATTATTCAAAAACCGGACAATGTAAGCGTTGAAAATGACACGCCAGTGGTTCTTCAACTCAGTGACGGTGAAATACGCGGCTTGGTGTTGAATCCTGGATTACGAATAGAAAACAGTGATGATGAAGATGACCGTGAAAATGTTTAAGACGAAATGTTCCGACATAAATTAACAAGCATTGCTGATGATTTCAGTAACCTACTTGAGCAAAGCAGCTTTATTACTAAACAGGTCATCACAGACATCAAGAGAAATTTATTTCAGGAAAGCCCAAAGTAAGCGAAACGACTGGAATTACTTGAAGTTAAAATAAAACGCGGTGGATTTAGCTCAAATCTTGCCCCATTGTAAAATGGCTAGCATTATTCCACACTTTCATGTTTTATTTTTTTTGCTTACCTCATGTGAACTTTATTTGATAATTCGTGGTTAGGCTAATTGAGCGCGTACATCCAGAGCAGGTGTTGAATGATGAAGTTATGGCGGCTCATTCTTTACTTGCCTTTTATGAGTGGAGGTAATGGATGCAATGGTAGTGTAATATCCTCGAAAGTTAAATTTTAAGCATAATTATTGCTCCGGATGCCTGTCGCTAGTATGGAATTGAAAATTACCGCACGAGAAGTCTTTGGCGTCTGCTGTGTGAACCGTTTTTTGGGGAGTCCTGAATAGTCGGTTAACTGGAATTACCGAATAAATGGAGGTCGGTTGCCAGGACTTTTTACTGTACTTCATTCTTTATGAACTCTCTCTTTCGCACTAGAGAATTATCGAACGGAAAACAAATTCAAGAATAAGCACTCGAATCTCTCTTTCGCCTCACTTTCTCTTTCCTTTTCTTTGTTTTTCTCATCGGATGTCTCTCCTTACCTTTTAATGCTTTCACATCTATTCCATCTCCTTCCTCTGTAATCTCTATTCTCGTTTCTGTGACAGTCCCCATTGTCTGTTTCCATCTCCTTCCCTTTTCGTCTCTCTTTTTTATCTCTCTTCGTTTGCCTCTTTGCGTATGCGTCTCTTCCTATTTACCTCAATCTTCCTATTTCCGTCGCCTTCTTTTTCTCCCTTTCCTCCACTTCTATACATGTTTAGCCAACTTTCCAAAAAATGGAATGTAGTCTTATGGCAGGGGTCGGCAACCTACGGCCCGCGAGCCACGTGCGGCCCTCGAGAACGTTTTGTGCGGCCCGCAAAGCTGCAATGAAAAAGTGATCAGGAAAATTTCTCATGGACAATTTTATATTTTTGAGTAAAATTACGGTCTCCAAGCCTGTTTTGGTGAAGTTGTAACGCTAGTAAATTACGTAGGCTTGATTTCGTTCAAATGAAATCACAGAATCTCTAGAAAACTTCTGATTTACGCGCTCATCCGGCCCGCCGAGGCCTTCTTGACACCCAATGCGGCCCTCCGAAACATTCACAACTGCAAATGTGGCCCGCCATGCAGAAAAGGTTGCCGACCCCTGTCTTATGGGATCGCCTCGGTGTCCGTGTGTGTGTGTGTGTGTGTGTGTCTCTAACATCTTCTTCATGACCGAACCGATTTCAACTAAATTTGGTACATAGAATATGCACATATATTAATGAACAAAGTGTTATATTTGGGCCCGATCGACTAAGCAGGGGTGACACAATTGCAATGTTAAACTTTTCGGTAATTATGAATTTGGAAGGGATTGGCACAACCGATTTGAACTAAATTTTGTATGAAGTATGCGAGCAACATGAAATAACAAAATCAAAATGTTTAGTATAGATATAGAAAGCAGGATTTCCACAATACCTGGAATAAAAAACTATTTTTACACGTATTTGTGTTGAACTGTCCACATCAGTTTTAACCAAATTTAGTATTTATAATGTACACGTATACACAAAACCATATTAGCATATTTAGATCGAATCAGCCAAACAGGGGTGCCGCAATTACAAATTAAACTCAGTAATTAAGGATTTAGAACGAATTGGCTGAACGGATTTCAATTAAATTTTGTATACAAGATTTGTACAGCATACCATAATGAAGTAAAAATGTTTAAAGCGGAGTTAAAGAGCAGGGCTACCACATTAAAAGCATAATAATATTTCTTTTACACGTATTTATAGAGAACTGACCTAATGGATTTTAACCAAATATAGTATATTTAATCTTCATATAAATAAATAACCAAAATATTTAATCTCAACCGGGTCGACTAAACAGGGCTACCACAATATCAAGGTTAGAATTTTTCTGTAACTATGAATTTGGAAGGTATTGGCTGAACGGATTTCAAAGAAATTTCGTTTGTAGTGCGAGTATAGAATGGCAAAACAAGATGAATATGTTTAGAACGGATCAAAAAGGCAGGGGTACCACAATATAAGGAAAAATAATTTTCTAATTTCAAAGCAAATACATTAATATACGATTATACTATGGCGAATTTAACGAAAGGCACTTCTGTACCACGGAAAACCTGTGTAAACCCCTACTTTTTATATATTAAAATTGTATTGAAAGGAAAGTAGGCGGATTAGTTCTTCCCAGAAATACTTGCTTCATCCCAATTTAGCTTTCCCCCTTTTTTCTGTGACTAATATCTTTAGATCTCCTCGTACATACCTTTGAATCTCTCAATCTTCCACATTTACAAATTCATATCCTCATTTTCCTCTCCCTTTCTTTGTATTCTTCCTTTTTTTCTTTATCTTTTCTCTCCATCTATCACAAGAGTCGATTCCTTTCTTTCGTCTCCCGTTTCCCTCTTTAAGGTTAAGATGAAACAAAAGACTACCTATTCTCAATCGCATCCTAACAAATGCAATTATCTATCAGTCTATTTTTCAATCTATCCCTTTCTTCTTCTCATATTATAATCTACCTCCAATAACATCCATTCGCTTCCTTCTCTCTCGCGCCTCCCTTTCTCTTATGATCCTTCCCTCCACTCTCATTAAACCCTTTTCCCTATAAACGTCCCATGTGGTACTCGCCTCTCCCTCCCTATCCCCCTTCCTCTTCCCCCTCCCTTAACCCCTTCATCTCCCACCCCCTCCCTTCCCTCTCGCCCTCCCTTTCCCCCATTCCCTTCCCTCTTCCCCTTCATCCCCCTTCCTCTCCTCCCTCACCCTTCCCTCCTCCCTCTCCCTTCCCTCCTCCCTCTCCCTTCCTTCTCCTCTCCCCCACATCTCTCGTTTTACCCCTAACAATCTCGTAGTCTCCGTATGGGACAGTACCATTAGTGCTGAGCGCCGACGAACGCGGCATGATGGTGCTGGAAGATCCACCCGAACGTTTTTACTTCGATCATTATTAATGGAGGGAATAATAAGAGGAGAAAGCGAGGTGGTAGGAGTGTGGAGGGGGAGGAGAAGAAGGATGTGCGAACAAATAAAGGCGAATACACCCCGACGGGATGTCTGACGCCAACATATATATATTTTTTCACCGTTACTCGCTCTTTCCCGTTTAAAGGCGATTCTTCTCTCTCCTTATTAGTGTGTTTTTATTATTATTTCACGCCTAATGCAGGTGAGAAAAAAAAACAAAACGCCCTACCTTGTTGAAAGCACGAGGTTTTTTTTACGGGTGCAATCAGGTTCGCGCGTTACTACGACGGCGAGGAATTAGTCGTTTTCCATAAAAAAAAATATTCGGGAGCACATTAAAAGCTATTAGGTCTGCGGATAAACGAATCCGGATTTGGAATAATGGATTTATTACGAAGAGCGGAGGAAAAAACGCTTAGCTTTCCCTATTTTATCCGGCAGGAATTTTGAAATGCTTCCATTGAGAGCATTTAGGCAAAGGCCGTTAGTTAGGAATGTTATTATAATGGAATAATTTACGCTATGGCTTGATTTCGTGTCACAGTACCGCACATTGCGATCCATTATTCATCGAAGCTTTCAAAGAAGTGTTAAAAATTTCCGTCTAAAATCATTTAAAAAATTGTTTGTGTTTGTGATAACGCATCGGGTATTCTTAACGCCTCATATGAAAGATCTTAAAATAGAATAATTTATGCGATGGGCGTGAATCAAAATTCACTTTTAAATGATCATTTTCTCTCTTTTGAATAGGTATATATTGAATTAAACAAGAGTCAAAAATTGATATCGATTATGTAACACACCTCGTTAAACCGCGAATTCCGATATACTGAAAGATATGCGGGAGCTTCCTCCTTAACTTAAATGGTAAAAACGCTACATATATATAGCCTCTCTAGAAAATCCTTCGAGTTATATGTGTATACATGTATGTGTGTGCGCACGCGCGTGTGTGCATCTGTCTGCGCGCGCTTGTTCAGTAATGCTCCAACTTCGCCATAAAGGTGCAACGTTTTTTTCAGAACGAAGCTTGTTAGTTAATATTTAAATGCGAATTATCCATTTTTACTTAAGTAAGTTTCACCTGTGCAACAAAATTGAACTTTATGAAAATGCTCTTGCTTCATCGTGCGCTGACAACAGGAGATGGCGCAAGAATCGGTAATAATGGGACGAAATTATTTCTGTTAAGCATTGATCCGTCACAGTCGCCACAACCACACGCTTCTTCCCTTGACGTCGATGACCATAGGATAATAGGTTCGGGAGTGCGTTCATGGATAAGCAAAAGACTTTGCAAAAGATAAGCGACCTTTCAGAGATCCTTCCGTCACACCGCGGGTGGTCCGTCAACTTCGTCGACCATCACGTCACCCCATCTCCATCATGTAATGGGTTTCCACTGTAGATTTGATAAAACATAATGAGGGCTCAAAAATCGACAATTTTTGTTACACCGTAAATACCGGTGTATTGGACGCACCCGTGTATAAGACGCAGGGAGGTTTTTGTTCGAAATTCCAGGAAATCTCAATTAACCGGTATATAGGATGCACATGAATAATACCGACCTAGGACGTCCTCGGACAAGTGAGAATTTACCACTCATTTGGCGCAAATGTCGCAAGTCAATTGTCCAAAACAAAGAATGTCATGAATTTTAATTTCTGATTATAAAATGTGCTTTACTTAGATACGTACAGATTATTTGCGTTCAAATTTCATTTACGGTTATATTGAATATAGTTTTTCAATCACTTTAGGTTATTCACTTCTACTTACTATGCGATGAACTGTTCTAGTTCGTTTGATGAATTGTTGGCCGTTATTAAAATAAGTTGCGTTGGCGTGAAAGTTCATGAACAAATAAACGACGAATGCATATAAAAGATTCTATAATAAAAAATGGGAAATCATGAAATTGTTCCTGTTATAAAAATGAAATTTACTAGGTGAATAATAATCTCTTAATGGAAGAAAAATATTGAAAATCTCATTTCTTGACTATCGATTGTTTGAATTCTTTAATATTTATCATAGCGTGTGGGTAATATTGAAATAATTAACATAGCATATAAAATAAAAAGTTTTGATAGAATCCAAGTATTCGTTTCGTCGTAACAATTTATCCTTTCTAAAAAACTTACTTCCATGATACTAACAAGTGACAGGCGTTATCCATGCTGTTTATTTCACTCGTTGTGACAGAATGTACGAAATGCTGTTGCAATACGATTGATATAGTAAAGTTTTGAAGTAACGAACTCAAAGGATTTTTTTAAAAAGGAATTTTCCACCGAGTTGCATATCAAAACGTCGTCAATGTCTTCATAATTTATCGATCAATTCTAATTCACTACTCAAAAAACGGGATCATCAATCATTTTCGGGGCACTCACCGTTCCCTCCCGCCTTGCAACCAAAGTAAATGATGATGCGGGACGCTCTTTCGCTATTCCCTAAACAAAAGGATTTTTAGTAGCACGAGGCTAACTCGGAAAATCAAAATCGCGCGGAAAATCCATCAGTTACGGCGCGCAAAGTGTCACCTGTTTTTAAAATAGACAATTCCGTCCGGAAGAATTTACGGCCTCTTTTTTAAAAAAAACAGTCGGAATTGATTCGAATATAAATAATATTAATCTCGAAAATTTTAAATTCTGTTGAGAATGTTTTTTTTTGCCTACTTCGTTCATGGTTAAAATCGCTTTTCATAGAATCGGCTGTATTTGCCAAGCTTTTGTGTAATCTAAATCTGCTTCACGCAGAAAAACATAGCTGTATCCCGTGAGGAATTTGGAGACATACATAAATACACAGTGAAGGAAAAACGCTAATAAATATAGAATTATTTAGCTTTTAGCGTGCCAGAGGATGAATTTATTTGCTAACCGGCTGTATTTTCTTCTCGTTAGGCTGGTTTCCAAAAGAAACATAGCCTTATGAAATGGTCCTGTCTGTGTGTATGTACTAACAACTTTTACAGCATTGGAATGATTTCATGAAACTTGGTATGAGACTCGTGCTGCCAGGACCCATCTCCGGGCTATATTTTACTTTGCGATGATTGAAGTGCCGGGTTCGATTCCAGGAACGTTTCTTCCTTATTTGTTTTACATAAGAAGTCTCAAATCCATTGTGCAGAGATGTTTTCTTTAATACTTTAAAATATCTTATACTTGTGATAACGGAGAGGCGTTTGTACTGTTCTAAGGGAAAATAATATAGATTCTAATTCTTATCGCAGAATTTTGATAATTGATCGTATTTTCTTGAATTTCTACTAAAACATAGCGTTTTAGCGTTTTAAATCGCATTTTATCGGATTGTTGCCATGGAAACGATTATTACCGAACTTGGCTTGAGCATAGACTAGTGTACAAATGGGTTATTTTATATTCAACTCGACTTCCCTTCAGAAATAGACAGTTGATCCACACATATTAACGTATAAACTGTAACATTTATTAAATTCGTTAATTTCAAAAAATATATCCAAAACATAATGTTAGAAAGAGATTTTAACATTGATATTAGTATTTTAAACCTGATAATGCTTTATTAGTTTTTCAATTTTTCTCTTTCATTGATAAACTATGAATTACAAATGGTATTTATGATATGAGAATTCCTTGGAATGACTAACACATACTGTAATATTTCCTGTCAATATAAATAATCAATTCGGGACGTCAAGTTTTGGAAACCAGCCTGCGTTAGTCCTGGTTTGGACTCCTTGTTTTTATATTAAAACTTCCACTTTGCCAAATTTTGCGTAAAATAATTCTTCGTAGTTAATAATAGGAATATGCAGGCAGCAATTTTTAAAATCACTGCAATAAGAGTTTACTAAAACGTGTTATTTTCAATTAAATCCAATAGCAGACATAAACAATAATGCAGATATTGATTTAGTCGAGGTTATTGCGCCACATGATTGCCAAATTCTTTTATACGCTGATGACTGTAAAATTTTCAAAAGGGTTGACTCCGATGAAGGGAAAAAATGTCTCCAAGCTGCACTTAACTCGTTGACGTTGTGGTGCTCCAAGTGGAAACATAAAATAAATCCTCCTAAAAGCAAACATTTGTCCTTTAGCCTTAAATCCTCACCTTTCCCTTCCTCATACAGTTTACTAGGTAAGCCCATTCCTATAGTTCAATCCCATGAAGATCTTGGAGTGATTTTTTATGCTAAATTAAGTTTTTTTCCAACACATCGAGAAGATTTCTGTGAAAGCGATGTCTTTACTTGGTGTTCTCTATAGATTCAGTGAAATTTCCAATCCGTTAGCTCTTAAGGCATTCTTTAATGGCTGCTTTGTTCCCATACTAAATTACTGCTCTCCTATTTGGTCCACTGCTGTTCCTTCAAACATAAAACAGCTAGACTCTATACTAAAGTTCTTCTGTGCCATAGTTCGACATCGCACGCGGGGTAGAACACCCTCTTCAAGCATCCCCTCCCTTTCTCATAGGCGACTTATTACCGATCTTAATTACCTTCATTCTCTCACCAATGGTTTCTATCGTTCCCCTTTACTTTCATCCTATTATTCTCTCCGTGTTCCATCTCGCTCCACTCGCCTTCAAAATCTTTTTCATTTACCAAAATCTCGACTTGCCGTCTCCCAACGCTCTCTCTCTTACCCACTCCCGTTTGCATATAATCCCTTACTGGCTTCCCTTCCGATTCTTGACATTTTCTCACCCATTTCTTTCCGTAATCAACTACCTACTACGTAATCCTACATTTCCCTAATTTCTGGCGCTGGTTTGTTATGATAATTTCAATTGCTGTTAATATTATTGTCGCATTTTATTTATTATAGTTATCTATTTTAATGTTATATTATTTGCTGCAGTTATATGTTTCAATTTAATGGGGCCTCTGTGCTGTTTTTTAAGCTAAATGAATAAATAAATGAGACAGTTTTACCTATTAAATTGCCTTCATTCGATCACCTATGAAATCGGTTTAAACCAGGGTATTTTATGTTTACCTTTTTCTTTCGGGCTCCCGATTGAAATGCGCCATTTTTTATCATTCAACATACTTTTTATAAAGGCGCTTATTTTCTCGATGAATTTTATTACTAAAATTTCGGATTCAACATTTTTCATCCCTTTGCAATTAGAGGACAGGGATTTTACACGCTCTGAAGAGCTGCCATCTTCCATATTTGGAGCGCCTCTTCGTTCAATCGCGTTACGAAATTTTATTTTTCTTTATGAGAAGATTATATTTACAATTCATGAAAATTCATCGGAACTTTTCTTTAATCGCTTTTTTTTGGGCATATAATACCTTTTAGTAATTCCAGTCTTACCTAGTCCGCCGTCCCGTTAAGCTCTCAATGTTCCATTTTCGACCCTGTCTAGGTAATACGCAAGTATGGCAACTCGTCTCTTTTTCCTCTCTCCCAAGCAGCACGGCGAAAAAAATCGAGGGGGCGCAGGAATCGATGGAGAAAAAATGAACAACTACCGCGCGCGCGACGTCCTTCGATTTACCGAAAGGACACCATCAGTAGGTATGAAGCTTTAAGGGGGAGAAGGAGAGAGAGAGAGAGGGGGGAAGGAGAGGGAGGGGGGAGAGGGGTCACGGAGGTAATGCAATATGTACATCCCGCGGGAGTTGTGCGACCAGCCACTCATCGGACACACACACACGTTCAGGAGTCGAGAGCTTCATCCTCTCCTACGATGCGAAAGCCACCTGCCGGTGCCCCCGCGGGTCGCGGTGACCTCTTGTTTCGTTTTTATTTTCTCCTCCCATTTTTTTTCATCCCCGAGTTTTCGTGTGTTTTAATTTTTATCCTCCTCGCTTCGGGTCCGGCTAAGCTATTCCGAATGGCGATATTAAAAAGGTTGCTGCTTCATGCTGAAAGTCCAGGGTTTTTAAAGCGGCAAAGAAAAACAAGGGTGAAATGGATTATCGAACTGTGGATTGGAAATAACTCGTTATGAGAATTGCATTCTTCCAGTTTTTAGATCTCGAAAAAACGACCATCTGTTTGACTTTTTCTGTATATTTTTATATAGGGCTGTATTTTGGTTTCCCTTCCCAAAAGATAATCCTTTTATTTATCATATTTTTAAAAAATATGATTACTTCGGATTAAAATTAGGGAAATTTTAGCTTAGAGAAAACGCGGTTATTTCTGTTTTGCGATTGCTTTTGGGGCGGCTTCATTAAAATAGATAGGATTTGAAGCAATCGCCTTAAAACTCATCGAAACACGTCAAAGCGAGATTTTCCCAGCACTAGTTTTAAAATGGGCAGCCCATTTATCCCTTTTCATTATTTAAAACGGTTCATATATGTAAAATTTTAAGGTTACGTGTACATACACTAGGTATTGCTTCCAGGCTCACAGCCTTTCTTCAGCGAGATTTCTTTAATTCTTCTGCCTTTAAAACTATCGATTTTTCCACGTGCCACCTGCCCATGCCTAATTGGACTGTTAAAGGTGAAAAGTTCTTTTGGCGCCCGAAAAATATCCGGACTAGCGCGGACCCTCTCTGTGTTCTGTGAAAGGTAACAGCGGAGAGCGCTTCAGCAGCGCGCTTTGGCCCTTGCGTCTACTACTGCTGTATGCTCTCAATCAACATTATTAAGCTACTAGTGTAATTGATGCGTCTTCATAAATAAAGTATAGAATTAAAATTAATACATTTTCTATTACTCTTGCCTCTCCCATTCTCTCCCTTTTTACCATTTCCTTTTTCTCTGCCATTCTTTTCCTCCCATTTTCTTTTTATCTTCAATTCTCTCTCTCCTTTCCATTTCCATTTTATTTACCATTCTTTCTCTCCCATTACCTTTTTATCTCCCACTATCTCCCTCCTCCCATTCCCTTTTCTCTACCATTCTTTCCGTCGCATTCCCATTTTATCTCCCATTCTCTCCCTTCTTCCCATTCCCGTTTTCTCTACCATTCATTCCTTCTCATTCCCTTTTTATCTCCCATTCTCTTCCACCTCCCATACCCCTTTTCTCTACCATTTTCTCCC
Organism: Tanypteryx hageni; assembly: GCA_028673005.1. NCBI lineage: Eukaryota > Metazoa > Arthropoda > Insecta > Odonata > Petaluridae > Tanypteryx > Tanypteryx hageni. The sequence continues at coordinate 131,823,836 of CM054115.1, read as the reverse complement.
TCCCATTCCCATTTTATCTCCTATTCTCTCTCTTTCCCATTTCCTTTTTCTCTACCATTCTCTCCTTCCTTCCCATTCCCCTTTTCTCTACCATTCCTTCCCTCCCATTCCATTTTATCTCCCATTCTCTCGCTCCTTCCCATTCCCCTTTTCTCTATCATTCTTTCTCTCCCATTCACTTTTTATATCCCATTCTCTCCCTCCTTCCCATTCCCCTTTTCTCTACCTTTCTTTTTCTCCCATTACCTTTTTATATCCCATTCTCTCCCACCTCCCATACCCCTTTTCTCTACCATTTTCTCCCTCCCATTCCCATTTTATCTCCTATTCTCTCCCACCTCCCATACCTTTTTCTCTACCATTCTCTCCCTCCTTTCCATTCCCCTTTTCTCTACCATTCTTTCCCTCCCATGCCCTTCTTATTTCCCATCCTCTCCCTCCTTACCATTTTATTTTTCTCTCCCATTCTCTCCCTTCTCCCACTCCCCTTTTCTCTCCCATTCTCTCCCTCCTCCCATTCCCTTTTTCTCTTCCATTCTTTCCCTCCATTCCCTTTTTTCTCTTCCAGTCTCTCCTTCGCCCATTTTCTCCCTCCCACCCACTCTCCATTTTCACAAAAAGTGTACAATAATGCTTACCTATGTGTAAACTAATATCCAGAAATGTTAATAAGCCCGGTGTGGGCGTATAAATAATACCGATTCGTCGTTAACTATGGGAAGGTTGGCACGGTTTAATGGAGTTATACCATGCAAGAAATGCAACGATAATTTATTAAAATTTCCAGTTGTCATTAAATGACCTGAGTGCATGCGATGGAATATTTGAAAGTAAACGACATATTTGGAACTCAGCATAAAACAGCGAAACACCATAGCTCGATTATGTCTCTCTCTCTAATAAAAATATCTTCCCTCTCCTAAATTAGTGAAGTAATAAACGCATTATTTTATTATAATGATTGAAAACTGCAAGTCGATATAGTTTCAGAAATAATGCCAAGAAAATGTAAACATTTTGATAAACCGATTTATATATCCAATCAATTGTAATTAATCAAATAATTGAATAATATGTAAAACATTCCTCGCTTGGGTTAAGTAACTGTAATGTACTTTCAAGTATATGATCATTCCTTTGTCATACAATATCCGTTTCTTTTCACTTACAAATGCTGTGTACGCAAGGAAAATATACATATTTACGTTCATTTCTTTGTATTAGATAATCCATTTCACTTGCTGAGTTTATTTACTCACAAAAGAAAACTAAACACATTTAGGGTCTAGGTAAATTCACCGACCACAAATCATCGAAACACAATTCAGCGCCCATAATTCACCGAATCACAATTAATCGAAAAAGTAATTCATTGAAACACAATTCATCGAAATGTAAATTCACCGAATCACAATTCATCTTATGTATTATTCATCGAAATTTCCAATTCGCCTTATGGAGATGGGGGAAGGGGGAGAGCGGAACTAATATAAACGGAATGTTGGCAACATGGACGTCTTTAGACTGATTATAGCAATTGGAAAGTAATAGGTAAATATAACCCATTACTGTTTGAGGAGGCGTTGGTATAGGGAGGAACGAAGGAAGATTAAATATAATAAAACGAAATACTGGCATCATGGATGTCTTTCTACTGCAAATAACTCGTACATGAATAATATACAATATATAATCAAATTAAGCTCACGGGGGTGGGGTATGGAAGGAAAGGGGGAAGGTTAAACATTTCAAAACGAAATACTGGCATAATGGGTGTCTTACGAATCCAAAACACTCGTAGATGAATAATAAACAATAAATAAACAAATTAAGCTCATGGGGGTGGATGCAGAAGGAGGAAAGGGGGAAGGTTAAACATTGCAAAACGAAATCCATACATTCGATGAACTGTATTTCGGTGAATTTACATTTCGATGAATCACGTTTTTGTTGAATTGTGATTCTATGAATTGTGGTCGATGAATTTTCCGTAAGTCCGCATTTACGCATATATAGCAGATCTTGTTTATTTCGGTTGTTACGAAGGTTGTTTTCGTTGGCAACAATAAAGTAACCATGCAAAATATTTTTTAAGTTCAAAGTGAATTACGAATTTCTTGTTAGATTTGATCGGAAAGGGCTACTCCTTCGATAAAAATGTTTAGGACAAATATTTTATTTGTATGATTCTACAAATTTTAATTGAAGACTTTTTTGGCATGACTAATAATTTACGAGATGTGACGGAGAGTTCATTTTTTGTCACCAATAAAGTGGCATTCGTGATTGAGTTATGTGTACTATTTATATTATTTTCTTAATGCCTTTGCCCAGACGTTCTAAATACCAAATTTCTTGAAAATCCGTTGGTTAGAAGCTGAAAACGAACAGAACGAACAGGCGTACAGACGCTAATAGGCGCTTATGTTGGAAACTAAACTAACCTAAAAACCGCTCAATATATAATAAAACTAATGTAAAATGAGGGAAAGAAGTATATTATTTGATATTTAAATTTTATTTTCGCCCTTTGAGATCATTTACTCATATGTATTACTTAAAGGTCAGAATCATTAATCTGATTGTGAGCCAAAATTTGATTCCCAATGTCTATCAACATAACGGAACAAAATCCTTAATGCGTTGTTGAAGAGACAATAGTTAATGACGCAATTCATTGTTATAATATACATTATAATGTTATGATACAACATATACCGTATCCTACCTCTCATTACTAATATATTTAATCATTCCTTAATTCTGGAACAATTTTCATCGTAATTGAAACGCGCTTTGATCCGTGCTATCCCAAATAAATCACTATCAACGGATAATAAAGATATGTAATCATTCGTTTAGATTTCTTGCTATCCTTTCCGAAGCCTTAGATAGACTTGTGTACAGAGACAAGTTACCCATTTCCTTAACTCAAATCGTTCACTTGATTCCTTCCAATCAGGCTTTCTAAAGCCACACAGCACGACCTCTGGTTTAATTAAAATCACGGATGACATTCAACGATCCATGGACGACAGGAAATTGACGGCATTAGTACTGCAAGACTTCAGCAAAGATTTTGACTGACTAGATAAAGACATTCTTTTGCCAAAACTCTGCAGCATGAGATTCTCTACCCCTTAAATTAACTGGTTCTCTTCATACCTTAGTGATCGTTATCAGAAAGTCATCTCAGACGACTCTTCATCCCCGTGGCGTCCCGCAGGGCTCAATCTTAGGTCCTCCTCTATTCTCTCTTATGTTAATGACTGCTCCCAGACACTTGCATACTGTAACTATCACTTATACACAAGTAATATTCAAATTTACTGAAACACCAAACTTAATAACTCATTTATAGCCTTACACAATATTAATCACGACCCAACTTAGCTTAAAAAATGGAGTGATGATAACTTTCTCAGTACTAACCTAATGATACGAGCTCAAGCAATTATAATCAGATATCCAAAACTAGTACTTGCGCCAGTAAATCTTGGTGAATTTACTACGCATGGTTACTAAGAATGGTTCAATCATCACTTACTGCAAAACCGGCAAAATCTCGGCATTATAGTAAATGTAACATTCTCCTTGAATAATCATGCTATGAGTATGCAAGACCGCAAATTCTTTCTTACACTCACTTAGGCGTCTTCATAACATTCTGCCCTCTTCCCTAAAAATAAAACTGGTCGCTTCTTTAATCGTTCCACACTTCAACTACTGTGGCATTGTGTATCGAGACCAATCAAAGGATCTCGACCTAAACTCCGGCGAACCCATAATGCCAGCGAAAAATTCATCTTTAATCCTAAGTAGTCAGACCATATTTGGGAATATTTCTGCAAATTGTCTTGGCTTAATCTTGAATCGCATAGAAAATTGCGTCTCCTTTCGTTATTATTTCAAATCCTTAAAACATATATCCCGCAATATCTTACCACAGAGTTCATCACCATTAACCTAATTGATAGTAGCTCAATAACTTTGGCTAAGATTAATAAAGGTAAAATACTCCTTTAGCCAAACAATTAGAGGGTTACAACACCCAATGCATTTCGCCCACAAGGTGGGCATCGTCAGGGGTAAAACCTGTTTCAACAGTACTAAAAGCCAACCGCCAGGTTTGAAACGGAAAGTATTGAGAAGACGACCGAGAAACAAGTGAAACGCGGAAAAAATTTTCGGCGTGTGTGTCGTTTAAATCTGTCAATTTTTATAGGGTCTTGTTGAAATCTGTGTCCGTGTTCATAAGTGTATCGCGGTTTTTGTAAATGTGCAGGTTTTCTAACGAGTTTAGTGAGTTATTGGCTGAAGTTATCAATGTTAAATCGTTTACGTGTATACTATGACCTGTTTCAAAGATGTGGTTGGCAACGCTTGATTTTTCAAAACGATTATATTTATAGTGAGCCATGTGTTCCTTGAAGCGTGTTATTAGTTTCCTTCTTGGAAACTTTATGATCATTTTTTCTAAACTGAGGAAAGATCATATTACATCCACAGTAAAACAAATAGCCATGAACAAATGGTTTCAATTAGAAATTAGGAATTTATATGCTAAAAGGAGCTCTCTAGAAATTTCGGCCTATGAACTACACTTAAAAATTACAAAAAATTTACATCCTGTTGAATTTGAATTATGGAATAATTTTGAACATAAAATGCACGAGGCCAACACTCATAAGTTTCATATTAAATCCATAACTTTAGATAAAAAATTAAAGTTTCTTAAGAAACAAGGGGATAAAACTATTGACAACATACACAAAAAAACAAATCAACCCAGTATAACAAATCAACCCAGTATTACTTCACATACATCTGATTTTACTGAAAACTTGTCCAATTTACCTTTTTCTCAGGATGAATTGTCTCTTTTAGATAGGGGTTTGAAATTTGCTTTCCCACCAAGGAAACCACCTATAGATGATTTAATTACAGACATTGAAAAATCCATTGAATTTTTCGATGAAAACTCCAAAAATTATATCCGACAAGCTTGTTCAATACAAATTCAACACAACTTGAACAAATTAAATAAGTTTCATCCTAAAAACTATTCCAAAACCATGAAACAACTCAGAGATAAAGATTGTTTTTACATTAAGGCTGACAAGGGCCATAAAATAGTGATCATGGATAAGACACAATACTTTGACAACGTCCAAATTATGTTGGACAATGGACCTTACATTAAACTCAAGAAGAACCCATTAAATTCCATGATTCAAAAAACTAAAGACATCATTAAAGGATGTAAAACCATCATTGATAATAAATTAAGCTACAAGTTAAAAATTTCAAACCCAAACATCCCAAAATTGTACTGTCTCCCCAAAATACATAAAGATAATAAAGCCATGAGATCGATTGCATCAGGAATAAATAGCCCAACCTATAACTTGGCCAAATGGCTTAATAGTGAATTTAAACAGATGTCCTTTCCCGACAAACACTCTGTTAAAAATACCTATGATGTGATAAGTAAACTAAAAAACATAACATTAAAAGAGTCTGAGATTTTGGTCTCCTTTGACGTTAAAAGCCTCTTCCCAAGTGTACCTCTGGAAGAAACATCCGAAGTTTTAAAATCATTGTTATTAAAACAAAATTTTTCTGATGAAATTGTCCTTAAATATTTACAACTTACTAATTTATGCATGTCACGGAACGTTTTTTTATTTAAAAATGAAATTTACCAACAAACACAAGGAACTTCTATGGGAAACCCTCTATCTCATTTTTTAGCCAACATTTTTATGTCCTCTTTTGAAAACGATTGCAAAGAAAAATTTCATTACTTTCCAGATATATGGTTGAGGTACGTGGATGACATATTCACAATCTTTGATTTAAAGAAACAAAATGTAGATGAATTTGTTAATCAGTTAAACAACATATATCCTTCAATTAAGTTCTCTTATGAACTTCAAGAAAACAACACCTTGCCATTTTTGGACTTGCTTATCATAAATAATAGACAACACATCGAGTTTGACATTTTTAGAAAACCTACACATACTGATAACTTCATTCCTAACAACTCCTTTCACCCTATGAACCAAAAAATAGCTGTGTTTCAATTTTTAACACACAGATTATGTTACATCCCCCTCAATAAAATTAGATATGCAAAGGAACTTAAACACATAAAACAAATTGCCGCTAAACTTGGATACGATAATAATTTAATTAATAAATTAGTGAGGAAACATAACTTTAATAAAATCTTGTCCAATGCCACTTCCCTTAAATTAGACAACAAAAAAGAGGACAAATATGTAAAATTGCCTTATTTTCCACCATTAAACAGAGGCTTGAACAAAATTTTTAAACATAAGAATTATACCATAACATATATAAATCCTTATAATTTGAAAAATTTACTGGGCAGTACAAAAGACAGAACAGAATCTTTGAACAAGTCCGGTATTTATAAAATACAATGCTCACACTGCGACAAAAAGTACATAGGACCAACAAGAAGGAAACTAATAACACGCTTCAAGGAACACATGGCTCACTATAAATATAATCGTTTTGAAAAATCAAGCGTTGCCAACCACATCTTTGAAACAGGTCATAGTATACACGTAAACGATTTAACATTGATAACTCCAGCCAATAACTCACTAAACTCGTTAGAAAACCTGCACATTTACAAAAACCGCGATACACTTATGAACACGGACACAGATTTCAACAAGACCCTATACAAATTGACAGATTTAAACGACACACACGCCGAAAATTTTTTCCGCGTTTCACTTGTTTCTCGGTCGTCTTCTCAATACTTTCCGTTTCAAACCTGGCGGTTGGCTTTCAGTACTGTTGAAACAGGTTTTACCCCTGACGATGCCCACCTTGTGGGCGAAATGCATTGGGTGTTGTAACCCTCTAATTGTTTGGCTAAAGGAGTATTTTACCTTTACCATTAACCTAGTTCATAAATGCAACACTAGAGGATGCCATACACCTCTGACTCCACACCAAAGAACAGACATCTATACAAATCCTTCACTGTCACAGCATGCAGACTATGGAATATCTTCCCATCTCTAGTATAATTTTTGAATAGAATCTCATTTTATTTGTCTGAATTTCAATTACTATCCCATGTCTATTAGAGTTGAATGGGAGAATGAGAAAACCGTTTATTTCATTATTTTGCGATAAATGTTCAGAAATTACTTGACAGTGCAACTTTTATATTTTTGGGTGCTTACTGTCAACAATGAAGGCATGGGTTTGATTCGGTAGCGTTTATTTTATTAATTTGATTAACACAGGGATGAGTATAGCGCATTAATAATTTGCATTTTAAAATTTTTTTAAATCGTCGTAAAAGTTTGAGATTTGAAACAACGAATGCCTTAAAAAAAATTGTTTCTGGCTATCTATTTTTAATGCGCGTCGAATCGATCAACAAATGAAATTTGACGTAATCTCCCCTGAAAATCTTTCATCGTCAAGGCGATTTACATTGTTGCCGGTTTCGTGCAATTGCATACGACTGACATTATGTATAACCGTGTTTGTGTGTATTTAATTCTGTGCACTAATCTTCTGTGATCCTCTCAATCTTTAAATATTGCCGTCAGTATGTTGCGCACTTTTTTCACACACCCCTTTCTGGGGTGGGTCTTTTCCTCCAGTGGGGTTTTTCCAAGGTATAGTATTTTAGCTACTCTTATTTTTTTCCCCGCAAACCAATATCCATCTCTTTTCAATTCAAATAATGCTAACTTGGCATTGTATTTATGTAGTACTTCATTTTATGTATTTTTTGCTTTATTATTCTTTCTATTCCTTTTTAGGCGTCATTAACCAGCGAAGTGGCAATAGCGGAACGCCTTATAAGCACGTCTTGTCCGTTCGTCCGTCGTAACTTTCATTTCCTAAACCGCTGGACAGATTTTAATTAAATTAAGCATGGGTGATTGTTATTAAAATCTATCACCCAATTGTGATTTTCAACTCAATTCGTCAATTAGAACTTCCACTTTACGTAATTACTTGAATAAATTTAGTATCGTATCTCGTTAAATGGCATCCGTCAAGCAGCAATGAAATACCAAACTTTTCTCTCCCTAGCTCTTATATGGTCTGTAAGGTATAAATTAAAACATTTATTCGGATAGATAACAAAATTTACTACAAGAAAGTCCACGAGACCGTGACAACCTACTTTTGAGTTATGGTTTCGGAGATAGAAATTCTAGAAAATCCCGCGAAAAAAATCGTACATTTTGTTTACATCGATCTCTAAGGCGGTTCTCTCCGCAAACAGCAATTAAAATCCATGTTTTTCTATCCCACGCCCTTTTATGATCTGTGAGGTATTGTTTAAAAAATGTATTCGGATAGAGGACAACATTTTCTACAAGATAGTCTACAAGACAACATAATTACGAGTTATGGCTTTGGAGATAAAAATTCGAGAAAAACATCGCATATCTTGTTTATATCGATCGCGAAGACGGTTCTCTCAGCAAACAAAAATTAAAAATCCCTATATTTCTTCTCCCATGCTCTTATATGATCTGTGAGGTATAGATTTAAAAAAATTATTTGGATAGAAAACAACATTTACTACAAGATAATCCTCGAGACCATATAATTAGGACAATTTCGGGAATAAAAATTCGAGATTTGCCCAAACTTTCATACTTATTTCCCATTAAGAACGCTTTTGAAATCTATGTGTATTCCATTTGTGGAGTTTACTTTTTCATCTGTTATTTCTTGATTGAATTTAACAATGGGTCATATGGAAGAAGAGGCTACCTAATCTCAATCTCACCCAAATAAAGGCAATCATATATCTGTCTCTTTTATCCTTCCTTCCCTCCACTCCCCCTCATCTCCTCCTCCTCCCCTTCTCACCTCCACTCTCCCTCATCCCATCCACTCCTCCTCCTCACCTCCACTCCCCCTCATCCCCTCCACTCTACCTCCTCACCTCCACTCCCCCTCATCCCCTCCACTCTCCCTCCTCACCTCCACTCCCCCTCATCCCCTCCACTCCTCCTCTTCCCCTCCACTCCTCCTCCTCCCCTCCACTCCCCCTCATCCCCTCCACTCTCCCTCCTCACCTCCACTCCCCCTCATCCCCTCCACTCTCCCTCCTCACCTCCACTCCCCCTCATCCCCTCCACTCCTCCTCTTCCCCTCCACTCCTCCTCCTCACCTCCACTCCCCCTCATTCTCTCCACTCCTCCTCCTTCCCTCCACTCCTCTTCCCCTCCACTCCCCCTCCTCCCCTCCACCCCCGTCCCCCCTCCACTCCCCCTCCTCCCCCTCCACTCCCCGTCCTCTCCTCCACTCCCCCTCCTTCCATCCACTCTTCCTCCTCCCCTCCACTCCCCTTTATACCCTCCACTCCTCCTCCTCCCCTCCACTCCCCCTCCGCCCCTCCACTCCCCCTCCTCCCCTCCACTCCCCCTCCTCCCCTCCACTCCCCCTCCTCCCCTCCACTCCCCCTCCTCCCCTCCACTCCCTCTCCTTCCATCCACTCCTCCTCCTCCCCTCCACTCTCCCTTCTCCCCTCCACCCTCCGCCCCCCTCCCCTTTCCTCCCCATCCCACCCTCCCTCTCCTCTCATCCATTCCCTCACTCTCTTCTCCTTTCTCTTCATCTAAATTCTATTTAACATAAGTAATGTAATGAATACGACAGCAATGAATTCGGTTGTTCCTGGTTACGAAAGATTTAATTCTAAAAAAAATAAACTTTTTGTTTAAAACATTTTTATCGACTAACACGAATATATAGGTATATGAAAATAAACGCTAGGGGCCGTATTCATAGAATCGTTAGGCCTACTAAACACTCTTAGTAGCGCGCTGGTCCGTATGCCGTATTCATAGCGCACTACTAAGGGTGATTAAGCTTAGTAATCTACTACCTTAGTAACCCTTAGTCACTCGCTCGCTAAACATACGACGCCGGTGTTTAAGCGTGTCACTAGTGAGTTCTCCTCTCCAGTTTTCGAAGTGTTGTCGTGCTTTTTAGGTGATCGTTTGTTTTGAATATATATGTACGTATTCCATAGGTAATTAAGGTAGTTTAGGTTAATTCTGTAGTAGTGTCTCATTTTTGGTTAGTGGATTCAGAGTAGGTCAGTTTAGTTTCGTTCTTATTAATTTATTTATCGTATTGTTAGTTTACCGCATTCTTCATCTTATTGTTTATTTTTGTATTTTGTCGTAATTGCAGAAGCTAAGGTATATTTTTCGTGGTTGTTTACACCATTTTCTTCATAGTTTAATTTGTTTTGAAATAACTATAGTGAACGATAGATTTAATTAATTTAGTTTATTATTACGATACATCTTTAGTTATTTCATTTTGGTTTAATTCATTTTTGTTAAGTTAGTGTAATTTAGCTTCAAAATAGAGTAGGATAGTGCATTTTCGTTTTTATCAAATTAGTTAGCGAATTGTTAGTTTATTTATCCCGCATAGGTAATTGTTGTTGTTTATTATATTTTATTTCACTTTCGTAAATCAGTAATATTTGAAATGGCTGCGTCTGATTTTGAAGACTTGGAAGAAGCAATGGAGTTACGGGAATTGGGGGAAATTGGAGTGAATCGCGCTAGAAAAGTGTATTTGCAGCGTCAGGATCCCTTCAGGAAATACTCCGATAGACTTTTTAGGCGTCGATATAGGTTCTCGAAAGCTGGAGCTGAGAATCTGTTCGATATGATTGGGAATAACCTAGGCCAAGGAGCTATGGGCAACAGCGGGCAACCTATTCCGCCTCGCCTTCAACTCTTGGCTTCCCTCCGCCTTTTTGCAAAGGGAGCTTACCAGGAAGGAATTGGAGAACTCCATGGCATAAGTCAGCCCACAATGAGCCGGACAATTAAAAACATTTCTGTGGCTTTGGCAGGACTCAGAGCTGATGTTATAACATTTCCTGATTCTGATATAGAACAAAGAGCTGAAATGGCAGCTTTTTATAGAATAAGAAGATTTCCTAAAGTTGTGGGCTGTATTGATTGCACCCATATTAAAATTAAAAATCCCGGTGGACCAAATGCTCAAACATTCATCAACAGGAAGAATTTCTTCAGCATAAATGTGCAAGTAAGTATCATTGTAAGTTGTAGGTATATGTATATTTACTTGATTTTTCATTCATTGAAACAGACCATGAAAATGTAACTGAAATTATTATGAAATAGGTGGTTGCAGCAGCCAATTTGCAGATAAAAAATATTGTGGCACGATGGAGAGGCAGCACACATGACTCAAGAATATTTAACGAGTCGAATTTGAAAAGAAAATTTGAAAGAGGCAACTACAAAGGACTCCTGTTGGGTGACAGTGGTTATGCTTGTCGTCCATATTTACTCACACCTATGCGGAATCCTCAGGTAAACCTAAAATAGTCATTATATGGGCATATATATTGAGCATTGTATATGTTAATGAGTAATTTATACCAATGATCATTACAGTCAGCAGCAGAGGAAGCATACAATGCAGCCCACATTCAAACCAGAAACACAGTTGAGAGGCTATTTGGTGTCTGGAAAATGACATTTCGATCATTGTACAGAGGCCTCACAGGGAACCTGGAAACCTCTAAAGCCATGATAGTGGCAATGGCTGTACTCCATAACTTGCGGATAGAGTACAGAATGGAAGGTTAGCAATCTTACATTATTTCCTATAGTTTTATCCTTGGACACATTTTAGCACCCAACCTCATCTATTACATAGTTCAAAGTTTGACAAATCTGTGCAACAGTTACATTTTTTATTGCTCACTTCATCATTCTCTGATAAAAAGACATGATTTAGCTATATATGTATTTCTCTATAATTTTACTTATGGCCTGAGAGGTAGTTATATTACTAACAGACTGCAACATAATTATAAATTACAATTAACCTGTCCCTGTTACCTGCAATAAAAACATTGTTCATTTTCTTTGACAGTTTCAGAAAGCAGTGATGATGACAGTGAAGATGAGAACTTGGAAGAAAATGACGAATATGAGGATAATGAAGTACCTACAGGAAGAGGAAATATATTTAGGAGGAATTTCATTGCTAACTATTTTGAATAGGAAATAAATTAATCATGAAAATATTTGTTTTTTACTCTTTTATTTCATTTTTACATTTTTCAGCCCAATACAGTTTTTTAAATTTTATTATCTCCTTTTTCTCTTTCATCATCTTCATTTCCTCCCTGTGCCGCTCCTCTTCCCTTTCTTCCCGCCTTCTAACCGCATCCATCTGCAACTCCACCTTTTCTCTTTGTAGTTCAATGATGGCTTGTTCATCCTTCACAAATTGATCTGGGATCAAATTCTGTATAATGTAGTCCACCTCAGTTGGGGGAGCACTTCCTGAAGGAACTGGTCCACCTCCACCAGTCCCTCTCTGATAATTCTTGAACTACAAAAATGGCAGATGTAATTGAATAACCAAAAATCTTTATACATGCATCATTACTCAATAACTTTAACTTGAAAGGCTCTTACCATGGTGACCGAATCTTTGGAGGATAACTTCATCCTCCTCCATTGCTCCTTGATCCTCTGTAAACTTCTATCGCCACCATGCTCTGCTTTAAAAAGTGTCTTCACCTCCATCCACATTTTCTGCTTCTTTAGCAGCATGCGGCCATCGCAACTTTTGTCCTCGAGTATTGCAATTCTATCCCCTACCAACGCTAACAATGAATCCCTCTCTCCCTGCGACCAATTCTGCGATCTAACCATTTTCGCTTCCATTACAATCAATTAACAATAATAACAATGAACAATAACAACCCTCTTAACAATAACAACACAATTAAATCCAATGAACAATGACGAAATGCAAATACCTACACCAATAAATCCTCAAAGTAACTAAAATTACGTAACCTATATGAAAATTAATATAAAGCTAGAAATATAAGGAAAATACTAAATAATACGTCCTAACTTAAAAAACCAATCAACAGGAAACTACACCAACAAACCTATAAAAATAACTAGAACAATGATACCTATACGAAATTTAATTAAACACACAATAAATCCACAAATTTATTTATTTATTTATTTATTTATTTAATTAAAAAAGGTCCATAAACAGCCAAATTTTGGCCTTTTACAATGGATCCGTAATATAACAACATAAAATAACAAATAAAATAAATTAAATTAACAATCGTGGAACAGATATTAAATTGTTCCAAACAGGAAAATGCAAAAACAGAAACATATTCAAAAGCGTTTAGACAATAAGAATTATGGGGGTGACCGGGCAACTAGTGCAGAAAAGGATGAGATGGGGGAAAACATATCAATAACAGGGAACAAACGAACCAGGGAATTAAATGTTTGGGGCAATCGATAGAAGAGAGATCTTTTGGTGATGGAGAGTCGGCATTTGGGTAAGTGTAAGGGGTTGGGATTGCGGGTGGGACGAGGGGGGACGTGAAGAGAGAAGTAGGTAAGAAGTTCATTTGGTCGGTATTTACCATTCATTATTCCATGGAGAAATTTTAGGTCTGATGTTTTCCGACGCAATTGCAGGGAGGAAATACCCATCACTGAAAGCAATTCCTCGCGAGACAAGTTACGGTAAGTGGGGACTCGATGGCGCACGATTGCTAGGAAGAAATTTAAAGGGAGATTTAGGAGTTTAAGGTTGGTGGGAGATGCCGTGGACCATATAGGAGAGCAATATTCAAGTAGTGGTAGGACACAACCGGAAAAAACTGATTTTAATGCCTGAAGGTTGTTGATTTCTGTGAATCTGTACAACAGGCCAACAAGGGACATGGCTTTGGATGAAATTTTTCTTATATGTGAGGTGAAGGTGAGCTTGGAATCGAAGAGCACTCCAAGGTCACTGTGTGAGGAAACTTCGGGTATGGGTTGGGCGGAGTATAAATAAACTGAAGGGATGGGTTTGGTTCGAAGGGTGAACTGTATAAATTTAGATTTGGTGGGATTAACTTTAAGTTTCCATGCAGAGCTCCAATTAGAGATTGAATGGAGGGCAAGCTGAAGCAAGTGACTGTCATTGGAGTTGTCTATTTGCTTAAATATCTTGCAATCGTCGGCGTATAACAGTATGTTGCAGGAATGGGGAAGAACGGAATCAACAATATCATCAATATATAAAGAGAAAAGAAGGGGACCAAGAACACTTCCTTGTGGAATACCGGAAGGAACTGGAAGGGAAGGGGAAGTAACGCCGTCGATTGTAACACACAACACACAAACAAGATATTAAATAACACGGCCTAACTAAACCACCCAACCCACAGTAAACTAAATTGATTCTACAGAAAACTAAACTAGCACTAATATAAACGATTTAAGGAAAAGAATTCGCAACACCAAAAAACAAGACCGCAACTGCACCACGCTACCCAGAGCAATGAAGTTAGCGTGCCCTGCGTGCGCATGCGAAGTATGAGCAATCCCAACGTTGCCAAGCGTTGCATGACACCGTAAACATCGTAGTAGCACATTAAGTTAGTGACCCTTAGTCAACCTTAGTAGCTCACTTCTTTCGGACTATGAATATCACTTTTTAGTAACCCTTATTTACTCGCTTAGTAGGTTACTAGTAAGTAAGCCTTAGTAGCATGTAAATATGAGAATTTATGAATACGGCCCTAGGAAAATAAATTTTTATCCTTTTAGGCGTTCTTTGGTTTGTCTCGAGCTCGTACGGTAATGATAAAAATCACACGATCGCAAAAGAATATTAATTTAATCTTAGCGCGAGAGCAGGTAGTTTCGTCGGACCACGCATCCTCGAAAAAAGACCGAATCCTCATCAAGAAATCCCTCAATTTTTCGAAAGACGCCACCGGAAAGCGATGGATCAAATCGATTCGGAAAAAGTTGATGTCAGAAACGGAAAGAAACCTCCCGATTAACGCTTTGCGCGAGAAAAATAAAATACGCCGATTTTCCTCCCCCTCGAAAAAACTCGCTGGTCACGGCTCACGATAGTGGACAAAATGCACCCTTCCGCGCGGAAAACACAAATTATACGTTCGGAACCAATAGTTTATACATGACGAGGACAATCTTCCTCGAGGAGCACAAAAACGCGCCCAACTCGGGGAATGACGGGAATCCAGAAGGGGAAAAAATGGGAAACGGGAATGTAAACATATACGCGCGATGCATATCGCCCGCGCATATTATTATGTATACGATATTATAATAGTTAGGTTTACCGTATTTTAAAACTATCCAATATTGGGGGAGGAAGGATATTAAAAAACTACCTAAAGAAAAAACCAGAAATGATTTTATTATTACAATATTAAATACAAAATTCAATATTTTAACAAAAAAGAAATTACTTGACACTACGAACCCATTTTGTTTATAAAAAAACAGAATTTTTTTACCACTACCTCTGACTTCGGCTCATATTTATTTTCCGGGAAAGAACAACAACCGGTACGTATGGTAAGCCTATATATATATATATATATATATATATATATATATATATATATATATATATATATATATATATATATATATATCAACGTGTGGTGTGGAATTTTTGGTGACAAAATTTTGGGGCCGGTCTTCTTAGATGGACGTCTGACAGGTGAGATTTACCTTCGTCTCTTAGAAACCAATTTTCTGCCTTTCTTGGACGAAATGCCCCTAGACAAGCGACTGAAGTTTTACATCCAACAAGATGGAGCGCCTCCTCATTATTTTAACACGGTGCGCAGATGGTTAGATTCGTTTCTGCCGGGAAAATGGATCGGACGAAGGGGCTCAGTGGAGTAGCCGCCACGTTCTCCTGACCTGACACCCTTTTATTTCTCCCTTTGGGGACACTTGAAATCAGCTGTTTACTACAGCAGGCCAAGAAGAACATCCGTGCAGCATGCGCAGAAATTACTCCTCAAACATTGCTACGTGTACGGAGAAGTTTGAGGGAACGAATCAGAATGTGTGTACGCCAGCATGGATACCAATTTGAAAATTTATTGTAAATGTGCAATAAACACTGCTGCATGAGTTTTTGGACTTTTCATTCATTTTTGTTCCAACTCCTATTCACATAGCCTAGCTCCTTTATGTGGACGTAGGGATTTCCGCAGTCACTTAACCATTGATGAGCCAAGACAGTAGCAGTCGAACGGAAGGCTCTAGACAAAAAATCAACATTTCTTCCGAAAAATAGCCTATTGCAAACAAATTTGATCTCTTATTATTTTTAGTGGTTCTGGAAAATAACAAAGTTGTCCTATGTGGCCGGACTTCTGGGAGAGTCACTTAACCATTGATGAGCCAAGAGAGTAGCGGTAGAACGGAAGGCCCTAAAAAAATAACATTTCTCTCGAAAAATAGCCTATTGCAAACAACTTTGATCTCTTATTATATTTAGATATTATGCAAAATGACAAAGTTGTCCTATGTGGCCAGACTTCTGAGATACCCTATATATATATATATATATATATAACAGCTTACGGAAAAGGAAAGGTTAAATAGATATATAGATGTCAACAAGGTGTTGGGATGAGGAAACCCAGTGAAAACTCACCAATCAGACGACTTCAGTTTGGCGAGGCCCCGGGGATGTCGAAGCGACACACGTAAAAGAACACTAAAACACAGAAACATCACAAACGTAGAAGCTTTCGGAACTACTCCATCAGCTACAGAGAGAGAACTGTTTTAGTGTTCTTTTACGTGTGTCGCTTCGACATCCCCGGGGCCTCGCCAACCTGAAGTCGTCTGATTGGTGAGTGTTCACTGGGTTTCCTCATCCCAACACCTTGTTGATATCCATATATATATATATATATATATATATATATATATATATATATATATATAACAGCTTACGGAAAAGGAAAGGTAAAATGGATATATGGATGGCAACAAGGTGTTGGGATGAGGAAACCCAGTGAACATTCACCAATCGGACGACTTCAGGTTGGCGAGGCACCGGGGATGTCGAAGCGACACACGTAAAAGAACACTAAAACACAGAAACATCACAAACGTAGAAGCTTTCGGAGTTATTCCTTCATCAGCTACAGGTTTCCTCATCCCAACACCTTGTTGCCATCTCGCCAAACCCGATGAGAGCTCCGCTCTCCAGGCCCCCGGCGCTTCGCGCGCTCTCTTCTTCCATTGGGAGCGGATTGCACAATTTATTACTATTAATCCGCCTATCGTTTATCTACGCCAACCTACTAAAGTCACCATTATTTTTAAGTTATAAAATTATTACAGTTTTTCATCTTGCCTGTATATATGGGCTAATCCCTCCGGGCCTCGCTGCCCATCTCCCTCAATCACTGAGTTAAAAATATAAGTCTCTATTAGCGATGCACATAATATCAAAATTTCCGAATAACGAATACCGATTAAGTAACCAAATTCTATTACAGCCGAATAACAAATACCGTATAAATAACATAATATTGATACTGCTGAATACCAAATATTTAGCCACCGAATATCCACATAAAATAAACTTACTTGTCAAATTAATTTCAGTAAAGTAAATATTATTGGAAGTTGATAAAATACCTATTAAATCAATATCACAAAGAACCTTCGATGTTTGGAATTTTGAAACTTTTACTGTGCATTACTGTCTTAATTATAGGAAAAATATTTGAGGGCGTTTTAATTTTAATTTTTGTGTGATCACTATTATGTGCGGTTACTACTCGTATGTGATGAAAAACATTTCACTTCAGTAATAAATAACAAAAGTAGAATACTCCTTTAGCCAAAACAACTAGAGGGCTGCAAACCCAATGCATTTCGCCCACAAGGTGGGCATCGTCAGGGGTAGAACCTGTTTCACCAGCCAACTTCCAGTCACTGGTGAAACAGGTTCTACCCCTGACGATGCCCACCTTGTGGGCGAAATGCATTGGGTTTGCAGCCCTCTAGTTGTTTTGGCTAAAGGAGTATTCTACTTTTGTTAGTTTTGGCCAAAGTTATTGAGCTACTATCAATTATCAGTAATAAATATTCGTATTTGAGTGTTAGTTATTGGAATTTTATTTCGCTTTCAGGCTTTATCTTGTTATCAAATTTTGATCCTTTTCCAATAGTTTCGAGAATCATTTTTATAGTTTTTTAGTCTTTTTCGTTTTTAATCTTTTGTGTTTTTCATTCTATACCAGGGGTGGAAAACCGGCGGCCTTCAGACCGCATGCGGCCTTTTGTGATACTCAGTGCGGCCTTTTGCATACTTGTCTAAGCATACTCAAACTCATATATGATTTTAGCATGAAAGTTACAGAAAGAACAAACAAAAGATATGTATTTTGCATCAACAGAATCTTTGCGCCAAATCTTGTTTTAAATGACACATTACGTATAGTTATTGGTATTGTGAACTTCATTCGAGCAAATGCTTCACGGCATCGCCAGTTTCGCACCATACTTCAATATGACGATGAAACATTTAGTGTAGATCTTCCAAACCATTAAGTGAGCTGGTTGTCACAAGATCACGTACTAGAAAATCTTTTAGCTTTGCGAAAACAAGTCACGAGCTTTTTCAAAGAACATAATGAACCTTGTGAAATTTTGAAAAAAGATTTCTGCAGAAATGTTGCATTTTTGTGTGATTTAATGTCAAAACACAATCATCTGAATATTTCTCTACAAGGTAAAACTAAATCCATATATGAAATGTTGCAGCAAATTCAGTCATTTCGAAAGAAGTTGAATTTTTTCAAAATTTGCTTTATCAGATCAGTTGTTTCAGCCGAGCATTTTCCTGAACTGGCAAAGGTAATTTATAAACAAGATATGAATAAAAACTTGCAAAATTGGAATTGGAATATGAATGAATATATATGTGTTTTATACTCCTCGATTATAGAATACAATAACAGATTTAAAGATTTTGAGAAACATGGTGCCACACTGAGGTTAGCTTTTCAGCCACATCTGGTTGATGTTTCGAATGCACCTGAGGATTTGCAGATGGAGTTGATTGAGCTCTCAGAATATAACATTCTGAAGCCTCTATTCGACAGAAAAAAGGATCCCATTTAAATATGGAAGAATGCTGTTGAATACCCACGACTGCGTCAATATACTCGTCGTTTACTCTCTTGTTTTGGTACAACCTATTGTTGTGAATCTACATTTTTACATATGGCTCAAATCAAGACGTATCTGAGATCACAGATGACAAACACTCACCTGGAAGACCAATTGAAGCTAAAGACAACAATGCTGGAACCAAATATCAAGTTCTTAGCTCACAACAAACATTCACAAAAAAGTCATTAAATTGTGTTTGCTTTTTAGTTTTGATGAATGTGATTGAATGAAACATTTTATTTACATGTCCTTAATTTGTTTTAACTTCTTTAAAGTTTATTAATACACTAGCAAATATGAAAAATTTAAATTTTTTGCATTAGATTAATAAGTCATTATATTGTGATAAAGCCTTCAAAGTTTTTTAAAACACAGGTAGGTACCGTTTTACGATGGTCCATTTTATGACTTTTCACATTAACGACCTTTTCAAAATTACCTAAAAAATTGAAAATAAAAAAAATCGCAACTCAGTAACACATAGCAGCAAAGCCTGAGAGTCCTAACACGCAATATGAGCTTATTTTGTTTTTCGTGGTGCATTGTGGGTGGAATGATAGCGACGCCAAGAGTTGTTTACGTTCAGTGCGCCATGTTGGTTTCTTTGTGAATTTTCCCTCAATGTTTAACGTGTTACACAGTGTTAGATACAGTGTTATTTCTCATTAATAATAATAATAACCCGTGGGGGTTTTCTGTCCCCTATCGGGCGCGTCCCCAGGTGGCGGATAGGGGAATGCCCGGCAGATGTGCAGGGTAGGTGGGAAATAAAATACCACCCGTGGACCAAAACAATAAAATCCAGGTGCGTCTGTTCCCAAAGTAAGTAAGTAAGTAAGTAAGTAAGTAAGAGGCTGAGGGAGGGTAATACCCCAGTATCACACTAAGCGGAGGCCTCTTAAGCTGGAGAATTCCATGGCAGGGGATTCCCCTAGGACGACGGCGGAAGAACTTTAGAAGTCAACGGCGGCGCCCATAGCCCGAGTAATAATAATAATAATTTTTGTGCACCCATGAGCTCTAAGCGTAGTGCAGTGTCTGTGACAGGGAGGGCTAAAAATGAGCGTAAAATACTAACAATTGAGGAGAAAATGGATGTGATTCGTCGCATGGAGTCTGGTGAGCGCCGGTCGGATGTGTGTAAGGCGTTGAGTTTAGCTCCTTCTACTGTATGATTATGAACAATGTTGATAAAATAAAGCGCACACACACAGGAAAAACACGTGTGTCATCCTCCAGAACAACTTATTAACGCAGTGAAACAATGGAAAAAATGGAGGAATTGTTGGTGTTGTGGGGTGACGATATGAACCAAAATAATGTTCCTGTGACACAGTCGGTTATTCTGAACAAGGCGAAGTCGTTATTTGACGAAATATGTAAGGAGTCTGGTAGCAGCGAAATATTTACGGCCAGTAAAGGGTGGTTTCATCGGTTTAAAAACTGTTCAAAAATTCACAATGTGAAAATGTCTGTTGAGGCTGCTACTGCTGACGTTGTCGTGGCGGAAAAGTATACTTCCGAATTTAAACGCTTAATAGACTTAGTTTTTAATGTTGATGAAACGGGGCTTTGTTGGAAAAAATTACCAAGTAGGACGTACATCGCCTGTGAGGAGAGGTCTGCCCCTGGTTTCAAGGTTGCAAAACATCGGTTGATATTGCTTCTAGGTTGGCAATGCATCGGGAACATTTAAACTCAAACCGATGTTGGTGTACCATTCAGAGACGCCTCATGTAATGAAGGGCATGGTGAAGACACAACTTCCTGTGTTTTGGCGCTCTAACAAAAAGGCGTGGGTGACGTAGACAATTTTTAGCGAATGGTACACCACGTACTTTTGTCCAGAGGTTGCTCAATTTTGTGCAGCGAATGGCTTGCCTCCTAAAGTCATGTTGGTACTGGACAATCCCCCAGGACACCAAGCCAACCTCCAAGAAATCCACAATGACCATTTGGAAGTTGAGGTTGTGTATTTGCCTCCCAACGCAACTTCACTTTTGCAACCGATGGACCAGGGTGTAATTGCGACCTTTAAGGCGTATTATTTGCGTAAGACTTTCAAAGGTATTGTTGAGGCTGTGCAGTTTGATGTAACTGTGAGGGACTACTGGAAGTCGTACAACATCCTGAAAGCCATCACAAATATTGATTCTGCCTGGGAGGAAGTATCACAGTCCTGCATGAATGGCGTCTGGCGTAAATTGTGGCCCGAAGAAGTGATTGATTTGGTAGGGATTGAGCCAGTTTCGGAAGTGGTTAAAGATTTCTCTCACATGACTAAGGATGTTGGCATTGACAACGTTTATCCAGACGACGTTGACCAGTTGCTGGAGAGCAATGGTGAGCCACTTTCGAAGGAGGAGTTGGAGGAACTGGCCGCGCAACTTCAACAACATGAAGCTGACACATCAGAGGAAGTGGAAGAGTTGGAGCCAATTAGGACATTAAAAACAAAACATATTAAGAGTGCTCTTGCCAAAATTCGTAGTGCATTTGGTGAACTCTCTGATAATGATCCTGATTGGGAACGTAGCCATGGCATCCAAAGAGGTATCAACATGATGTTGAAGCCCTACTATAACATCTTAAAGGAAAGAGGTAGAAAGTCACACCAGACTTCAATACTGCAGTTCTTGGCAAATAAGGGAAAGAAACCCTCAGAACCCGACGACCCTCAACCAGGAAGCTCCCATTAATGTCGCCCTATTACGCCATTGTCACCTAAAATATCAGTGAAGGGGCCAGACAATGGCGTAAAGACGTACTCAAGCGATGGCTCCACAGGACCAAAGTAAGTTAAATTTTTTTTATTAATTATTTTATGTATAAGTACAAATAAAACATGTGTTTAAATGTTTAAAATATTTATAAAAACGGCAATATTAGTACATACTTGGGAAATTTTTGATAATTTTGGAACCTATCTCATTTAATTACATTATAATTTGGTCTTGTTTTACGACTTTTCATTTTACGACCCTGTTTTGCTGGAACCTAACCCTGTCGTAAAACGGATCCTACCTGTATTAGTTAATATGGAGAATTTAAATCTGTATTCGTTAAATTAAAAAGCCATTAAATTGTGTTTGCCTCTTTATTATTTCAATTTTGATAGATGTGAATGTATGCAACGTGCATCGCAATGTGCGGCCTGATGAGGTCTCCGTTAAGTAACATTTGGCCTTCCTAAGAAAAAAGGTTCCCCACCCCTGGTCTATCCCGTAATACAAGTTGAATATTTTAAGAAGTTTACTCAATTTTATGATTTAATTTTCATTTTTTGCTGCTCATTATTCTGTTTGATATCTGGAAAATTTTAACCTAATTCGAATACTAAACCGAATATCCATTTTGTCAAATTTCGAATACTACCGAATTCAGAATAGTGGAAAAAATGGCCGAATACCGAATAGTTTTCGAATATTCGGTACATCCCTACTATCTATTGATTTCCTACTATTTCATCGTACACAACATTTTGAATCGTTTGTTTCCGTGTAGCTTTTAGCTCCTGTAATTTTGATTTTGAGACTGGCCATGGATCAAGACCGAGAGAGGGCCACGTATAGCTGACCTTGACCAGAGATTGGCATATTCTGATCGATGTGAATACCCAATCGGTTAAATGTTTGGCCTTGAGATATATTAATGTTTCATAGCAAAGGCTAACCGTACGGGGAATTGTTTTCTGTTAAGAATAAAAGGTAACTCATGACTATCTTGAATATTTAGATAGATTCGAGGAATCGTAAAGACATTTCCTTGTTTGTCACCTGCCAATATTGAACATTAAAGAATTGATCTATCAATTCTCCGTACGATTAATTGGGTGTCGTTACCATTGATACAAATGTTTCGAATTAACATCACGATAGCGCCTTCTTTTAACGCTAACTTTTGAGGTGGCAAACCTGAAGGGGTAAGAGACGCCAGATATTCGGGTTGGTAACGTAACGTGATTTCATCATTTTCTGTGCCGTTTCCGTCTACGGCTGTTGCCCAACTGTATCCCTCACAGATAATTTCGTCTCCTGGTAATCTATCCAAAACTTTTCCTTCAATGAATTTACTTCATTGTTTCTCGGAGCGAGATGTACGTTGTAGATCAGTCAAATTAGACATTTTAAAGGAAATAATTCATAAAGTTTTGAAACTTGGCGCATTTGTCCATTAGGACAATCTAACTAACATATCAAAAGTTGACATGGCTGACGTGTACGCGTCAGCAGTTTTGGTGACCAAAATGGCCTCCGGAGCACCACCCGCGACTGGTCTTTCGCGAATAACTCGGAAACGGTCAAATATACGGAAAAACCGTACATCAATAAACTTATAGAGAATAAAATTTCCTACAAGAAAGGTTCTTTGCAGTTTTTCTGCTACAGCGATGGTATAACAGCAAAAGAGCGCTTTTTCGGAACGCAACCCGCGCGGCCTTAAAATCATGTGTTGTGAGCTTGTTCGTTTTGTCTTGGATTTGTCTCCTGAATATAAGGTAAGTCTATATTATATATATATATATATATATATATATATATATATATATAAAAGATATTCTTTCTTTATTTCACTTTTAGGGGGAGAAACATTTTCATCTTAAGTTTATGTTCTCTCTCCTTTCCCCCTCCTTTTCCCCCCTTCTTCCTCTGCCCCCTTTTTTCCCAGATCGAAATTAAAATGTGGACGAGGTATATTGGACTCTTAAAAACCTTTCCTCCTCGCCATCAATTCGGGGCACGACTCCGGGGGGAATTGAACCTTCCATGCCGAATTGGTGTGGAGCCAAATTGTCACCTTTCACACCGTGTTGAGGGATAGCCTGCGAACGCAGAGAATGGTAAAAAAGCGTGCGTTTTTTTAAATAATGCCTCTCTCTCCTTTACATCTTTACCTTTCTCACTCCATACATGTCTATCTCTCACTCCTTAGCTCGTCTCGAGAAGAAGAGAATTGAAAAATCCCCTCTCCCGGATGGTTTCTTATTTTTTTGTTATTATTCGTGATGAATACCTATGGAATGTTCCGGAAAAATGTTTTTCTACTTCATCTATTGCTCCATTGTCTCTTTTATTCGGAGCGATTCGTTTATCCGGACGAATGGAGTGAGTAGGAGGGGTGGTGAGGCGGAGGGATAGAAAGTGGGTGGGCGAGTTATGGCCGGAAAAGCTGTCATTATTATTATTGAAAAAAACCGTTTGTCCGAAAAAAAGACGTTCTAAATTCTACTCTTTATGTTGCGACTCTCGAACTGATGTTACGTTATCTGCGGAAGATTTTCGGCCTTGGAAGGTCTTTTTGAAATGATATTTTCTCCGGCCTTTGTGATTGTGCATGTGTCCGAGTTTCTGTTCCTCAAATAAAATATTACTATCCAAACGTTGTAACTGACGTAATAATTATTTTTTCCCATACCAACCAATTTGGAAATAAAACTGCGTCATATTGTTGCGAGAGCATTTCAAATCATTATTTATGGATTGTTCGTTTCTTAATATTCGAACTGGCGTATCTTCTTCTGAAGGTTCAGAACTTCAGATACCTCTTTTCTGTGGGAGAAATAAAGAAATGGTCGGAGATATTTTTTCAGATTTAGTTATCCCAATTATAGGAAAAATTTAAAAATTCAATTCTCTCAGTAAATATAAGAAATATTTGTTTGGTGAAGTGCACTCATTATGTTCTTTTTTCGCCGAATTCTATTTTTAAATCATCCCGTCCAAAGAAGTTTCACTAAAAGCTGTGTATATCTTTTTTCTTGAGCAACTGAAGCAGTAAAATGAATATAACATAACACATGCTATATAAAATATTTCAATTGATTCCATTCTCTCCATTATCTCAAACACATGTCTAGGAAAGGGCAAATGAAACCCATTGTTTGTCTATACGTTTATAGAAATAATAGTCTACATAAAATCATAGCAGAAGCAAAGCCGAATTAAATCGCGTGGGCAGAATATAACTGACTATAGAATGACATTCTATGTGTAACCGATCTCTTGATAATTTCGCTCTTTATATTTTTCCACTAATCTGTGAAATAACAATTTATTATCGACCTCTAGCAAAGATGCTGAGCTGTTAGAGGATGAGAGAAAATTAAATAGATGAATTACGCGATCTCACCATAAGTTTCTGATATTTTTTAAAACATTCATCCAAATGTTCAAGCTTTAGCGTTTGATTCTAAAACCTTCGTTACATATAAAAAAAATGTTATTTATCTTTTCCATTCATCGCGTACTGAAGTTCATAGCCGCTAACTTATGTCATAATCCAAATTCACAATTTTTGAAAGTTAAAAAAAAACGAGAATATAATACCCCGCGACTACCTTTTTGCAGTCACTCGATAACCCTCTCGTTCCACATAAATGTGCGATGTTTGAGTCACCGAGTATATACGCGAATGAATTTACATCGGCGAGCGTTCAAGAGGTGAACCAAATCCACCGCAACCGTCCAGTCCACCCGGAAGAACTCTGAGAAAGGAATTCGCTGTCCACGGAATAGGAACGGCTTACGTATGCATCAAAAGCGGCAGAGGGCAAAAATAATAGCCAAGGAAATCGGTGTACTCACGGCGCGACGCGAGGCGAGATCCGCGATTCTGGAAGAAAAGGATGAGCCATTTAATTCGTTCGCTTTTGCAATTTTTCGCCGCGCTTCTTTTTTTTGCATCGGTCCAGTCGGAGGATTTTTATTTTAAATGTAAATAATTTCTCCGCTTGAGTATCGCCGAGTCGTGGCGAGGTTTTATTTTTGTTGCAAGAGTTCCGAAACCTCTCGAGGGACGGAAAAATATATAAATAAAGGGCGCCTGGAAAAAAACCATCAGGAGGGAGAATATCAATCTTCTCCCGTCTCGATCCTTTTCAAATTTTTTTCTCTCTTTAACGACTCAGTCGGCGGGAGCATTTTATTTCTCGCGTTTCCACGGCGCTTTCGCGAAACGTGCGTCATTGCTCGTCGTCGCTGCCGCATTTCCGCCCTTCAACCTTTTTCTTTTCTCTATTTCTCTCTCTCTCTCTCGCTCACTTCTTTTTCGGATGGGAAAAAAATAATTCCATCCCTTCGGATTAGATGAGCGCCATCAGAGTCATCCCATTCCTACTATCGATTATCGTCTACGGGATCGACTATCGAACAAGTTAAAAGGGGCCGGTGGAAGAGGGACGGGGAGGAAGAAGATGGTCCCTCTTTTGTCACCCCCCCACCTCCTTCCCCCCCCTACCCTTTTCCCCTCTCCACCCCTCTCGCGTCTCGTTTCCTGACGGCTCATTAAAACATAAGAGGAAAAAAATCCTTCTCCGCGAATCGAATAAAAGCTCGCAAAGATGAAGGGAGAGAGAGGGAGGAGGAAAGGAGGGAGGTAGAGGGAAGGAGAAGGGGAGGAGGGAGAGGGAAGAATAGGAAGAGGAGAGGAAAGAGGGGGAGAGAGAGAGAGAGATTGGATATGTTCCTTATTTTGGGCGAGATTGAGACTAGGAAATCCCATCTTTCGCCTAACCCCTTGTCATGACACAAATAATAATAAATTCAAGAATTAACAATAATGTAGTAAGAATTCAATAT
This sequence comes from Tanypteryx hageni, assembly GCA_028673005.1. Taxonomy (NCBI): domain Eukaryota; kingdom Metazoa; phylum Arthropoda; class Insecta; order Odonata; family Petaluridae; genus Tanypteryx; species Tanypteryx hageni. The sequence goes on along the minus strand of CM054115.1, from coordinate 131,797,162 downwards.
TTTGAAAAAGATAATATTTGTGTGCGAAAAATAAGAAAAAAAGGGAAGAAAGGAGGGAGGGAGAGGGGAGGAAAGGAGGGTGGGAGGGGGAGGAAAGGAGAGAGAGAGAGGGGAGGAAAGGTGGGAGAGAGAGGGGAGGAAAGGAGTGAGGGAGGGGGGAGGAAAGGAGGGAGGGAGAGGGGAGGAAAGGAGGGTGGGAGGGGAATGGAAAGGAGGGAGGGGGGAGGAAAGGTGGGAGAGAGAGAGAGAGGGGAGATAGACGGCTAGAGCCGCTATCGAGTGTCGTTTGGTCGTCAATAATCATTTTCCAGCGGGAAGTTGGCGTGTTTGGAACGCGAGGGAGAGAGGGACATGACGACTACGGTCATTAAAGTTTCTCTCTCTCTCTTCGTCCATGTGGGAGGGAGGACGTTTTCTCCCCGTTGGTTGCCAGCACCATCTCGCGTCCGCCCTCCTAAACTCCTCTTCCACTTCCATCACTCTTGCGTGGCCTGGTGTGTGCGCGGAGGGGGTTTGGGGAGGGAGTGACAGGCCAGTTAGATGCGGACGCCACCTAGCGGCCACCTCGCTGAGCTTTCGCTCTTTCTCCCCCCCTCTCTCTCTCCTTTCCTCTCACGGGTTCTCTCGCTCCCTCTCTCCATTTCTCCCTCCATATTCCACTCTACTTCCCATCTCTCCCACCCTCTTTCCCCACCCTTCCCTATCTCCCTCTTCTCTATATCTTCCTCTCCCTCTCCCTTCCTTCTTTTTCCCCCTCTCCCTTCCTCCCCTCTCTTTCTCCCTCTCTTCCCTATCTACCCGTCCCTCCATCTTTTTTGTTCCCTCCCTCTCCCTTTCTTCCTTTCTCTCCCTTCCTCTTCACATCCCTTTCTCCCTCCCCTCTTCCTTCCTTCCTCTTCTCTCCCTCCAATCTATCTCTCTCCTATCTTCCTCTCCTATCTCCCTCTCCTATCTCCCTCTCCTATCCTCTAGTATCCATCCCTATATCCTCTCTCCCCCTTTCTTTCATCCTCTCCCTCCCTCTTTCTCCTTCGCCCGAGATAATTTTTTTACCCGTTAATTTTTTTTGTTCGTGGCTCGTAAAAGTTTCATTGTCTGCGAGACGAGTTGCGCACCGGGTTTTACCCCATTTGGCACCAGCGCCGAGTGTCAGCCCGTTAGTCACCAAAGTGCGGTTACTTTCTGGATGGTTTAGGTCATCGAGTTTCATTAAGAATTCAACGGGCTGAAAACTTTTTCGGAGCTATTTTTTAAATTTTTTTCTCTCCCTCTTTTTCTTTATTTCTCTTCTGTGGTCATCTTCGTTCCTAACAATTAATCAGTTCAGCGTCCCTCTCTCGCGTGATTGGTGTGGATTCCTATGCATTTGAATGTAGTTCACGCCCACTCTCAATCGCCAATCTATTCGTGTAACGTCGTTCTCTTGCAGTATAAAAAGTCTTTAGAAAGGCTATGAACGGAACATTCAATTTAATAGGATAATTAACCCTTTCAGACCTGAGCTGTATTTTGCTCTAGCAGTCAACCTCTATGCTTGACAAATAGTTTATCTTGCAAGCGTTGAATGTCTACAAAAGTCCCTTCGATTCGTATAGTATGCCTAAAAATCGTGAACAATACGTTTGAAATGCCATTTTCTGAAATGTATTCATAGAAAAATGAAACTAATGTCATATATGTGATCATGTGCGCCAGGTCTTGCAGTTTATGGATTATTTTGTTATCTTACGAATAAGTGGACGCAGAAGATGGGATTATTAATTTAGTCGTAATTTTAAACGGATGAAATTTATTATTTCAACTGCACAACTTTTTTATTTATCTTATGTCATATGATTTTTGTATCACTGATACATAAAAGAAGAAAATCAAAGTTAAATTTTTTTTAGGTTTTTGAAAATGTTTTTTTGGTTTCATAAAAAAGGAAATATTGTGATACGCTCAATCCCAATAAACTTTCGCTTCAAAAATGAGAAATATACACTGTATCCTTACGTATTTTATTTGTAATAATTTATAGCTTTTGCTTTCTGGTGGTTATTAAATCACTGCGAAAAAATGATTTCGAAAGAATCGCAGTTCTGTCTAGTTTATTATCATTTTACATTTATGCATTGATACCATCGGATTTCATTTCTACAGACAGGAGGATATGACTAAGACTTTGAGTGCCAGTTTAAGCATTTTAGAGGTAAACCAGATGGTTGTGCTAATTTTATTTTATCCTAAACTAATCGTGTTTTCTAAAGAAGTAAAATGGTCCCACGCCAACCGCTGGGGTTACGTTCCTGACAACCCGTGATTGGTGAGGGCCAGAGCTAAGGTGAAGTTTGAGAAAGTGATCCTTGAAAAACAAGTTTCAAAAAAGTTCTATAACGTACGCTTAAAATATAAAATGTTTATCTTCCACTTAAAAAAGATGTATATTGTATAAAAATAACAAGAAAAATTCCTTAGAAAGTGAGCTCTATCATCTAGCATCCAAACATAGACTACATTCAACTCCATAGAGGTGAGTGACCGCAGCTAAGTCATTGGAAACCCAGAAACCTCAGGTTCAAAGAAAGCTGGCAAAAACGAAGCTTCCATAAAATTAATTCCTCGAATCTACAGCTCCCAACTATATAACGCGCGATCTTATCGGCAGCTGATAATTTTCTCTTTCCTATCTCTCTCCCTGCAAAGAATAGTTAATACATAGCTTCTTCGCTAGCATAAATTTTAATATTAGTAAACTTAGTCACGGCCGCTCTGAGAACCGTGAAAATTCAAGACTGGATACAGCTGCTGGGAAAACGGTGTGCAATTTATTAACCGCGGCACTTGTCTATATTGACAGAGGATGTTGACTAATAACCACCTTCACACACAATCTTGGTGGGTATTGCGTCTATAAAAAAATCAATATACACAACTTCGTCGACATAAAGGTGGATATAGCAAAACAGTCACGTTATGCCAACTTCACGAAACATTCCACGGATACCAAATCCACAACTTAAGTTTGAAAACGTAAACGATTTATTTTTCTGTGATAAAGACTGTAAAACGTCAAAAAAGAGCGGACTCTCGCCAGCGAGTTAGTATTCTCAAACTCTTTTTAACAGGAAAAAAATAACTTCCACGAGTTTACACCAAAAAACGGATCCATCATCGTTTCACCCGGGGAAATTACGCCCACGGACACAAGGTTTTACGCACTCGAATCTACGATTCCAGCTGCCGTTTTAGGACAGAAAATTGAGAGGAAGAGAGGTAAAAAAAGAGATGGGAGGCGCGGAAAGGGAGAGGGGAGAGAGAGAGAGAAAGACAGAGAGACGCGTTGTATACGATCACCACACTCGTAACTTTATTCTCACCCGGTCGCATGGAGACGGACACAGAGAGGCGTCGGATGCCTTATTACTCCGAGAGTAGAAAATTTTTGAGCGAAATTATTAACAGGGTCCCGCCCCTTACCTCTCTCTCTCTCTTTCTCTCTCCCATTCCTCCCGGACGGGGGGAGAGGAGTGAGAGAGAGAAAGAGAATGTGAGAAGTGACCGTGTGGGCGTGGATGCGTGGAGCCATTTCGGCATGAACATCAGGGATCAGTAAGCACCGCTATAAAAAATGGAACGAGGATATGTTATATAGTCGGGTTTCCATGAGGTGGGGGTGGATGGAGATGAGGAGAGGTCGGGGAGGTAAGAGGAGGGTGAAGAGAGGGACTTAGGGAGAGAGATGGAGGGAGAGAGACGAGAATGTGAGAAAGGAAGGGGTTGAAAAGGGGAGAGGGAGGTAGAGAGGGAAGGGGAGAGTAGGAAAGAGATTGAGGGGAGGTAGAGTGATGGGCAGAGAGAGAGAGAGAGAGAGGGAGAAAAATTAGAGGGAGGATGATAGGAGGGAGGGAGAGTGATGGAGCGAAAGAAGGAGAAATGTTGACGGCGTCAGAAACAGTTATAGAGACGAAGAGAGAAGGGGGGAGAGGGAATCCTAGGGTGGGAGAGAGAGAGAGAGATGGGAGAGAGAGATGGGAGAGAGAGGGGGTGAGAGAGAGGGGAGAGAGGGAGAGAGAGAGGGGAGAGAGAGGGGGAGAGAGGGGAGAGAGAGGGGGAGAGAGAGAGAGGGGGAGAGAGAGGGGAGAGAGAGGGGGAGAGAGAGGAGAGAGAGAGTGGAGAGAGAGAGGGGAGAGAGAGTGGAGAGAGAGAGAGAGGGGAGAGAGAGAGGGGAGAGAGAGAGTGGAGAGAGAGAGAGAGGGGAGAGAGAGTGGAGAGAGAGAGAGAGAGAGGGGAGAGAGAGAGGGGAGAGAGAGAGAGGGGAGAGAGAGAGAGGGGAGAGAGAGTGGAGAGAGAGAGGGGAGAGAGAGGCGAGAGAGAGGGGGGGAGAGAGAGGGGAGAGAGAGGGGAGAGAGAGGGGAGAGAGAGAGAGAGAGAAGGGGGAGAGGAGAGGGAGGAAACGAGGTAAAAAGGACAAGGTAGGGTGTGGACATGTGGAGGTAGGAGAATGAAGCGGCAAGCGGACGAATGGAGAAATTCAACGGAAATTGTGCAAAAGCTCGGAAAAATATTGCTCGCGAAATGTTTGCTCATTGGCCCTTCTCGTTGCGTAGGAAACTGGGCAGTAGCTTTGAATGGCTTCATTGCTTACGGATAAAATTAGTGGAAACTCATGTGATTTCGTTTGATGTTACTCTGATGCATTCACGTTTGAAGTAGTACTTTAATTAGCTGCCAATGATTTTTATCAAACGAAAATATTTTCTCTCCAATCTACATAAAGGTTTATCATAAATTTTTATTGTGGCCAATGTCGGTACGGTTTTTGAATTTCTCCATTTATACTCCGAATTTTCTCATTATTTATATGCAAAATTTACACCGGTCATTAAATAAAATATAGTCATCTCTTATAGCTAATTTCTATTTGTGATATTAACTCATTATTAATTTATCAGTTTGGTATTCATCGTTTAATTAGTATTAAGATTTAGTCTTCCACCTTTAGTATATCACCTTCCCGATGGTATAAAGTACATATACAAAAAGAATTAACACGGCTATTAAAATTAACTTAACAGCTACTTGATTCATTAATGAATGGAGTTTACAGAGCTCATATAAATGACTATAACCTACAACAAATATGTAATACATGCGCAAAAAGTCCACTTAACGCCGTAAGTATTAGTTGCGAAACTACTTTTTAAAATTTATTGCGATAACATTACAAAAATGTTTGCGCGCAAATATTTTTCCGTCCATAAAAAGTTAACACACACATATAGCTATTGTTTGCGAGATGTCCTTTGGAAACTCTTTTATCAAGAGTCGTGACTTCGAAGTGTTTTCATCGAATTTCCGCACCATACTTTGCGTTGTCAGGAAGACAGATTACTGCCTTTTTAAATCGCATCATGCCTTATGCTCTAATGCGATGCGTCGCAAACATTGATCCAACGTTCGAATGGCTCCAAGCAAACAAATGGAATCTAGCGTTGGAGAGATATTTGCCCGAAAAGACATTTCTTATTTTTTTTCCTTCTCTCGCTAATCTGAAGGGTTTCTGACCTACTTTCTTGCGGGAAGCGGATGTTTGCATATTCAAGCATGACGGGCAAATTTCCTCTGATTAAAAATTAGGATGGATTTATCCTCCCTTCGCGAGAGAGAGAGAAGAGGCGGACTGTCAAACCTTTACGTTGGAAACATTCTCTCAACCCTGTGGTTTGTCAAGTTTCCGAGAGCGGCCGGTAGGGGGAATTTTCTTGTCAAAGCGGGAGAGAAAGATGAATTCGGTCTTTCTCCATCCAACTCCACGGGGTTCTCTCCTTTAAAAATTATGGTCGCCCTCTTTCTTTCTCTCTCTCACTCTCCTCCTCCCCACCCATTATGTACTCGGCGTTGTCCGCTTCATACCTACGGAACCGCCTCGTTTTGCGTCAACGTCGCCATGATTCAATTTTCGTCCACCTCGAATTGGGTTCTTTAAAACGAGTCGAAACAACTTCCCGGAAACGCGCCCGAAGAAACGGCGAAGTTGCTCAAACATTTATCGGAGAAAGTTTTTTTAAAAAATAAGTTTCGCGGACGATTTATCTATTAATCCGCATAGTTACACTACGAAAGAGAATTTGTGTTGTGAAAAAGAAAATGGGATTTCGGCCGTGCATTGCCAAATATTCTCAAATACGCCAAGTATTCTAAAATCTCTTTACGGATTATAGTTTCACTAACCGGCATTTTGTCATTTCTCTTTCCATTTCAAATCGTCTAATTGGCGATTTTGTGATAAAAACGGCTAGGGACTATATTAACATTGGTAGTTGATTTCGAAGAGGGTTTTCTCCACTTTATGATCATCGTAGGAGAAAATCACTTTTTCAGCAAATTGAATGATGCCATTTATTATTGCTCCGAAGATAAATAATGGCGAGATATATTTGCTAGGGTATATTAGAAAATTAGAAGAGCCGCGAGGTCATTTAATTTATCAGCTATATTAAATGATGCATTCATGGACAGAAGCGGTTTTTTCATTTCATTACATATGATGCTAACTTTTTCTGCGTGTTTTCAACTTGGAACACACAATCAGTCATTTACAAATAGATTTTTTCTTTCATTACGCATGATTCTAACTTGTGCTGCGTGTTTTATCTTGGAAGTCAATCGTTTATTAAATATATTTTTTCCCTTTCGAATGCCGTATCCAGTCTTTTTACAAGAGGGTCACATTTAAATGCATATATTTTCATCGCAGTATTTCGTGTATAATTAAATAGAGCAAATCATACGTGTAATGTTATAATTTAAATGCTATATTTAATCCAGACCGTTAATTTTAGAAAGTCAAAAAGCGTAACGAGCTAATCTCAAGCACTCCAAATTTAGTGTCTGCGTGGAATTATTAAATCTTCTCGTATTGTATTGTTAAGAGTTGAATGAAGTCTTCGTGTTTCTTTTTTCGTTGTTCTATTCATGCAATTCAATTTAAGCTATGAGCCGTCTTATTAGCCGTCTTACTCGTATTAACGAGCAAAACAATATTAGTAGTTTTCGATAAACCCTTCCAGAACGGATTAATTACATCCGATCTTCCATAATTTTTGAACGAAAACAAACAAAAAAAAACATATATTTGTACGCGTACGAGATTCTGTGACGTCGTGCGCCCTCGAAAATCCCTCTCCTCTTTATTTTAGTAGCCAGAAAGTAATTAATTTCCCCGCATAATTCTGTGGAAATAAATAAAGAACACTTCACTCGAAACTTTGGAGGCAATTAAAAAGAAGGCTATAAATTAGGTCTTTTTTTCTTAGCCGGCTCGGTCGTTATTTTTTTGTCGAATCTCATCGTGATTTACCGAGAGCATGACTCTTGTTTCGCCGGCACGGAAGAATCTCCAGCGTCTTCGAAATATAAGGGTCGTTTGAGAGAAATCCGAAGCTCATTATCCTTGCTAGAAATGTTCGAAGGGATATAAAAAAAAACAAATAAATATTAAATATTTCGAGAAGATGATTTTATTTTTGCGCCGATAATCAAGACAACGCTTCGCGATTGTCCTCATGCTCGAGTCTGTCTTCCTCCGACGGCCCGAGGACCCATTTTCTAATTTCAGACGAATTCGGAGGAGAGCCAATCAAGTCGGGCTCAATTCGAACTCGTGCCAACGAGCTTTTGTCTCTTCAACAACGAACGTGGCGATCGTACGTATCTTATGGATTGCAACAAAGTAATTAACACGCAGAAAGCACCCCGATGAATTTGATTCATTTAAGCACTTGCGGCATGTATTCCGAAACGAGTTGATGCATATTCACATCCGATCAGAAACAAATTTTTGGAGGGACTAAAATTTAAATTAATATGCCGTTCGATCCGATGGTACTCGAAGCTTAGGCGATTCGTTCGCGGTCGCATTCATTCGTGGAACGAGACACGAAGCGTTTACCGGACACGAAACTTTCATTACATCCCTATCGGAATCGTGCTATTTAGCGGGGATAAGCATGGATTTCGCACGAGCAATAAAAATGAGATTGTATCGCGTTTATATTGGCCGTATAAAGGGCAATCATAACTCGTCATATACCCGCAATAAAATGCCTCTCGTAAAAAAGGAGGAATGAAGGAAGGATGTGGGAAGGAAAACGTTCGTTTTCACCTAAATCGAGATTCGCGAGAAATCGTTTGAAGAGCGACACAATACGAAAAATCAATGCGAGGCCGAATAAGACGTTTGAAAGTATTTTTTCCTTAGAAATTTGGCCTTGAACTCCCGAGGTGTCGGGTTTGTATCCCATCCCACGTTTTTTCTAAGTTATTGATTTTTTTTATTTTTATCGTAGAAGTATAGCCTGGAAAATATGCATCACCGGTATACTAAGGAAACGAATAATTCTCGCCTCTGATTATTTTTCATAAAGTACCACGCGGTAACGGGAAAGACCACCTACGTTATTTTGGAATATATAGTGTTCTATGAGAGACTGGCCCCATAATGTTTCGCTAGCAAGGAAAAGATGTCTCAGGGATATTAGATTCTAAAGCGTTTAGTAAACGTTAATCAAGAATGGATTTAATCTTTCATTTACCAGATTCATTTGGTGCAAACAAATAAAACAGAAAAATCTCTAACAATAAGGGTAAAAATGGCTCTTTGATAACACGGATAACAGGGTTTGTTTCTTAATTCCAAAAATTCATACGACGCAGATTACAGGCCGCATTAACGCGGTTTGGTCGGAATTGGGATATCACATTGATGATCAAGGAAGGATAACATTTGGACGGCCCTAGTGCTTTGTTTATAAGCTTAGATAATCCACAATAACAGAACTCTATTTGTACATTTGCATCATAGAGATTTTGAAATTATAGTTATGGATGCCTGAAGAGGCATGGAACACAATCTTCCTTTCAGTATTTAAAGTTAGGTTCACATAAAACGGATTCGTATTACACAGAAATTTTCCAAAACTAGTCTCCCACGTTGTAGGAGGGCCAGGATTATTCGATACTTATTATTTTCATAGAATCCGTTTAGAAGCGTGCCAAATGATAAAGTGCACGAATGAAGCAAAGACTGTCAGCTTAAATACGTATATTAAGAACAGAGCCACCCGAATATATATATATATATATATATATATATATATATATATATATATATATATATATATATATATATATAACAGCTTACGGAAAAGGAAAGGTAAAATAGATATATGGATGTCAACAAGGTGTTGGGATGAGGAAACCCAGTGAACACTCACCAATCAGACACCTTGTTGACATCCATATATATATATATATATATATATATATATATATATATATATATATATGTATATATAACAGCTTACGGAAAAGGAAAGGTAAAATGAATATATGGATGTCAACAAGGTGTTGGGATGAGGAAACCCAGTGAACACTCACCAATCAGACGACTTCAGGTTGGCGAGGCACCGGGGATGTCGAAGCGACACACGTAAAAGAACACTAAAACACAGAAACAACACAAACGTAGTTTCCTCATCCCAACACCTTGTTGACATCCATATATATATATATATATATATATATATATATATATATATATATATATATATATAAATGTCATATGAACATGGGTCCGATTCTAATTTATTACAGAGCTACGGGCAAATTGAAATTATCTCGTACTTTGATTTGTACAACTTAATGGCTGAAAAATGCATGGTTTAAATAATTATTCGTATACATTAATTGTTGAAAAATAAACTATTTAAATAGTCATTCGTTTACATTGATACTTAATCCATTGTTACAACAATTGTTCAAAATGGCCGTCTTCAGCTTAGATGCACAATCTGGCCCGTTTGAGTAGGGAACGTGAAACAGCACGAAGAACTGCAACGTTATTAATGCGCCTCGCAGCATCAAAAATTAGCTGAATAAGTTCTTCCTTCGTGCTCACTTTGGCTTCATACACAATGTTTTTCATTTGCTCCCACACATGGAAATCCAACGGAGTGAGATCCGGAAACCTCGGTGGCCAATCCTGCGCACCGCCACGACCGATCCATCGGTTAGGGAACTTCTTGTTAAGATACAGCGTACCGTTCCTACTAAAATGGGGGGGGTTCCCCGTCATGCTGGCAGTACATCTGAAGTCGTGTTTGCAGAGAAATGTCTTCTAAGAGACCCGGCATTTCATTTTCCAAAACATCAGCATAAATGGCACCTGTCAGACGTGTCGGGAAGAAGTACGGTCCAACTAGCTGGTTCCCAATGATGTAAATGTAAACGGCATTATTAAAAGCTAGTGATACCACACGTGTCACAGCGCACTACACTGAACGCTAGCTTACGTTCTACAGACATGCTGCCTGTGAGCTTGCAAATTACATCCACGTCTGTTGTGCAAGCCTCATGCTTCTCACTGTTGTAACAATGGATTAAGTATCAATGTAAACGGATGATTAATTAAATAATACATTTTTCAACAATTAAAAATGTATACGAATAATTATTTAAAAAATGCATTTTTCAGCCATTAAGTTGTACAAATCAAAGTACGAGATAATTTCAATTGCCCATAGCTCTGTAACAAATGAGAATCGGACCCATGTTCATATGACATTTTTTACTCAAAATCACTTAAGGAATAAGATCCCGAAGTTATGACATAAAGTCACCGGACACCCTGTGTGTGTGTATATATATATATATATATATATATATATATATATATATATATAGTATATTATAACCGCAAATAGAGATTTCGACGAATCTTCCGACTGAATACTTGGCGCTAACTCATGCGGGTTTTAAGTGGCTAGTCGTTCCCCGAAATGGCATGGGTACGACATCAGGAAAGTTTTCGTTTTTGCATTTGTTTAACACATAATCGGTTAGAATACGATGTGTAGACTTTTAGTCTTTAACATTTTAGAGTATCTTAGAATTGAGACTTTGACTCGAGATTTATGCAATTTCACGCAGAGAGAAATAAAAATTCGTATTCTTCCCGTCGATTGTGCCGTTTAATTCGTATTTGCTAATATTTTAAGTTTATATTCGATTTTCCACGATATTTCAACATTTGAATAAGGTGGTTGCTAGGGGTCCTGGCATTGTTAATCTCGGATTTTTGCATTGTTAGACTCGGGATTTCAAGTGCATTTGCACTATGCTTACAATAAAATATAAACGCATGAAGGACAAAAACTGTTTCTACCTCGAGTGACAACGTCTCCAAGTTTAAACGCAAATAAATCAAGTACGGTCGGCTCGATTTCGACGAATCTTTCGCCTGAATGCTCGGCGCGAACTTTTACAGGTTTTAAGTGAGTAGTCGTCTCCCGAAAAGGTACGATATCAGGAAAGTTTACACTTTTTCATTTAACACATAATCGGTTAGAATACGATGTTAGACCTTTAGTCTTTACATTTCAAAAAGGAATTTCCTAATGTTTCTGGTATTGTTGATCTCGGATTTTTGCATTGTTGGACTCGGGCTTTCAAGTGCATTTGCACTAAGCTTACAATGAAACAAACGCATCAAGGATAATAACCAATTGCAAATGTATGTGAAAACTTTCATGTAAATATAAAACAAATAAAACACGTATCGAAGAAACTTGAAGTCAGAAACGACTCCAATTCATTGTAATAATGGATAACTTAACATTTCAAATAGGAAGATATTTCACGCTTACATTGAAAATATCGTTTCGGTTGCAAATTTTATTGGAGAGTTTAAAGCAAATTATTATATTGATAATTTTTGTGATTAATTTCTTTCGATAATTAACAAGATATTTGACGGGTGGCTGGTGCATTTATAGAGATTACTTAATATTAAACAAACCACAGAACATACGATTTGCTGTGCCATCAGAAATTGTGAATAAAACAAAAACTGTTGTGTACTGGTAAGTGTTACCCTAAATTATGTAGATATGTGTTTTTTGTTAGGAAAATGGTGTGAGGTATACAGGCGGTCCTCGACTTTCGTACGTTCGACTTTCGTACAACCCGCACTTTCGCACATTATACATTGACACCCCTAAACCGCCTTTCGTACGCCGAATTCGGACTTTCGTACATCAGCGGACGAACGAACATTTCGAGTTATCGCTTGGTGTTTGTTTGTGAAATTATTTGAACATTTTATTGCATTTTGCCCTTATTATTTTATGATATTGGTAATATCGGCACGCCGAATATACACGCTCTCTAACGAACGGACCAATATTGGCTCGCAGGGTCCGAAAATTCCTACAAAGGTCGTACTTGTCGTAGAGTCGGGTGGTTAGAGGGATAAGAAGGCATTTCATATCTTTATAATATCCCTAAGCCCATGGCCTAAAAGTTTTGGTCGGGGGGTGAATAAGTAAACACTTCTGAAAAGTGACTCCTATAATGTCTTGGGTTACAACCGCGTGCGTAGTCTTTTTCTGACGACAGTTTCGCTGCCATTCCAGGTAGCATCTTCAGGTCGAAGTGGTTTGCAGATTTTTTTCTGTCCCTATATATAGCAGCGAAACTTTCGTCAGCAAAAGACTACGCACGCGGTTGTAACCCGAAAGGAGATAGGAGTCATATAAGGAAACATCGCGGAAGCCTTCGCAACAACTTCTGAAAAGTGTTTACTCGATAGATGTTGTCCTAGGCTTTCGGACCCTTCTCGGACCTCGAGATGCAATAAACAGAAACCCATGAGCATGCTCCAACCCAAAGACTCGCGCTATATTTTTGTCTTCCCTTCGTGCAAATACGTTTTATGATTCTGCTTCTTCAATCGTTTTTAGACCACCAAATAGTGCGGCAGTAGGCTAAGGCCCGAACGATTACCGAAGTTTCCATTTTCGTCTGTTTTCGTAATATGTATTTATATTTTTGTTAGTAATTCTACTTTGTTTTCTCGTTATTACTCCATTGTTGTTTTCGTTATTACTATTATAAGCCGTAATTTTTTAACTGTCTCCTAAACGTAAAATGACGAGTGAAGAGATAGAGGAAATCATTTTCGATTCCGATTCTGACGCGTACGAAGAAGAAAGTGCTGAAAGCGGTGGCGATGGCGAGGAGGAGACTGAGAAACATGCCTCGGCAAGGAGTGGTGATTCATCTAAATGGAGATCTCCACATGAAGGCCGAAGACGAAACATCGGTGTGCGCCCTTTTACTGCCGGACCGAGTGGAATGAATTTGCATTTTATTGCACTGTTCTAAATTTGAATATCAATACTGTATTTCGTCATGTTTCTTTCCTCTAATAAGATGAATTATGTAATTCTGCAATATTCTAACTACAGAATACTTTTTACTTTATCCATATACGTAGTATAGAGGAAAGTATTATATTCATGAAAAAAATCTACTTCGAGATTTCAACGGAAATACACATTTTGAGGTCCCCTGATGATGTCTGTGTGTGATAGCTTTTTCTGGGTGCTCTAACTCAAAAACTATTACTAAGGTCAACGCGAAATTTTATATTTAACATTTTTATAAAAGGCAAAAGAAGTGATTAGTTTTTGGTAAAAACCGGTCAACCGGAAGTGGGTGTTTACTCTTGTCACTTATCCTTTATTTTGAAATATTTGATATATTTAAAAATGTACTGGAATAAAAGTTATAGAAAATATAATTTTCTACAACCTTTGTTTGAAATATTTTCCCATATAATGCATTGTTTAAGAGATACCTTATATTTTTAGCTGCCACCTACCGTCGACTATTGTTAGCAATTGACGCTTAGTTACGTCTTACAATTAGTAACGCTCCAATTTCTTTTCTTAATTGTTGGAGCTTTGTGGCTATATCCAATATCAGAAGGCTATGGTTTGAGTTAATTTCTGTTCTTTGTAAAGTCTAAAATTTTCTCGCAGTTTCTTAAAATATTAATTATTATGTAACCTTTTTGGAATTTTTAGAAATATGACAGATATGGAGAAAGTCATGTGGTGGCCACATCAGATTTTTATTTGTGCGTTTTATTACGAATAGTTTATTGGATACGCGATTTTTCCAGAATGTAAGCAAAATTTTTTAAAATACCCCAGAATAAATCCGGCAGATAGAACGGAACGGAACACTCGAGCATTTAAATCTGGCGGATAAAGGTTAATGTTTAATCTATGTTTTAATAATCATGTATACATTGTATAACACTAGCAAAAACTCTCTGTGGGAACGGAACCTCCCTTATAATATGTAAGTCTATTGTTCGACATTCGTACATTCGACTTTCGTACACGTCTTCAGGAACGCATTATGTACGAAAGTAGTATGATTATTTTGAGAGGGGCAATAAAAGTAGTTAAACTAACAACACCCTGTGTAACAGTTGTATGTCATAGGAACAATTAGATAGGGCCACTTCACGCAAGGTTCCCTAAATGTTTGCATGAAGTACTGCAACGGGCTCCTAGTCTCTTCTCTAACTATATAAAACTCAACCTGTCTGACTGGCTGGCTGGGAGTCTGCCGTTTCCTTAAAATATTTCTTGCCTAATATTTTCGGATCTACTATGCCTAACGAGCTACAATTTTCACAATCGTTAAGCCCCCATGAGATGGCTCCTAGAAAAATCAAACATCCCGGAAAAAGTGTCGGATTTGACTCCGGGAGACAATTATATTTTCCCATAAGTTTACACGGGATTTTCGATTTTTCAAGGTGCAAGATTTATTCTTTCATTCATCAAAATACGTAAATATCGACCAATTTTCTCCATGTTTACATTACTCGACGGCTAAAACTATAAAATATCTTATTCTTGCAATGTTTAGATGTTATACGGAGGGATTTGTTAGAAATACGCATTTCTTTACGAAATTTTATCGCTTTTTCGTACTACTTCCGGGTGTTGCCAAAGCGTACCGCATTGTTGCCTCCGATTGAATTAGCGTCTATTAAACCTTCAAATAGACGAAGGAATTACGTTATTTACTTCGCGCTTTTTATGAAGCATCGAAATTATTGTTGTAGCAACGTCAAACATAATAGATTGCAACATAATTAATTGCAGATAAGTTTGATTGTATGGTTCACTCGTGTGTAAAACAGGCAGAAAATTTTGGATTTTTTAAAAAGTGGTAACCCCCAGAGTGCACCAGTCCTTTTGAGCGTTACATTTGTGCCAAAGTTGAGGAATAAATCCAGGTTAGATTTTTATTTGAGATTTTAGCCCACGTAACTTAATCATTCTAGCACCTGGAGGAAAAACAACAAATATTGTTTACAAGGTAGTATTATAAACGAAAGGTAAAGTATGATGATATATTACTATTTTAGATTATTTTCAGACAGCCTCCGGTATCTGTGTTTTATTTCGTTCTCGGACTTCTTTTTCAGTTATGTTATTTTAACCTCCAACAAAATAAATACTGTGCCGCTTTAATATCCCGAGCGAAGCCGGGTACATCATCTAGTTTATATATAATATCAGTGTAAAACGTGTTAGAATGCCTATCTATCAATAGCTACATGCATGTACCCATATCTTTCTTCAAATTTTTAAGGCACGTGAAGATCCGCGAGAACACCCAAGATGTCGACAAAAGACGATAGGCAAACGCACCTAGATGAATGCGGATAGATTAGGTTGATCCAAGGCTTTCCTATCTCTACGAGCACATGTTCCCGAGTGAAGGGCGAGCAAGTTGTGGCGCTGCGTTATTCACCCAAGGGACGTAAATCCCTCGGTGCACTTAAGGACTGGCCTGATGCCCCAGACAAGGGTTTTCCCTCCCCTTGCTATGGCGTACTTGCGAATGCATTTAGGATATTCTCGCGGAAAAGGCTCAAGAGGCGGAGAAAAAACGGCAGTAAAAATATTATCGGGAAAAAGATATTCGGTGAGAACATTCCCCGAAAGCGAGGTTTAAGAAGACAATAATGAACCCGGAAAAACCAAATGAAATTTAAAAGTTTATGATATAAATAAAATTTTAAGTGTTTTTTTAAAACAGCTTAAAGCATTTTTTTGAATGATGAGTGTGGATAACAGATCAGTGGTAGGGTCGCGAAAGGTAATTAGAAGAAAAATGTATTTTGGAATATGCATCATATTTCATAATGTTGTAGTCCCTGTTTACCATGGCAATGTAGACGTTTTTTGCGCAATTTCGCATTTTGAATGTGCATTTGTATTTACATACATATTTAAATTTTATCAAAAGCCGGTCGGGGAGATCTGTTGGTCGCCATTTTGGGGTCACACCAACAATAGATTGGGAACCACCGATATAGAGGATAGGAGCCTCATTTGTCAACGAATTAGAGTTAACCATAATTATTATATAATATAATTATAATGTAATTTAACAATAATTATAGGAGCTTGTTTTGCTGTGTCCTTTAATTCAACATAAAAATTTAAAGGAACTTTACGAGATTTTTTCATAGGGTAAAAAATCACAAGTATATAAAAAGTGGATGGGGAAAAGTTAGAACAGGTGGAAAAGTCTGCTTACTTATATAGTATTTTGAGTAGGGATGTTAAGAGTGCCGAATAGATCGGAACGAGAACAAGAGGAAATGTAGCACACACGAAACGGCATAACTCGATGACAGATATTTCAAATAAAGATATCAAAAAGCGTTGAAATGGAAGGTAGAATTATAGGGGTATGGGACTACGAGAAAAGAATATTCGAGAAGATTAGAGAGACTTTTGAGATTCGGGTACGGTGTAGGTTAGAGGAAATTCGTTGGACAGAGAGGAAAACCGATGAGGAAGATTTGCATACATTGTAGGAGAAGCTTAATTATAAGTAGTAAGGTAGAGAGAGAAGAAATAGGTGGATCAAATTTTCTATTGGAGGAAGTCATGGAAGGTTAGGAAAGAGGAGAAGAGTTAGAAAAGGAACACTGGATAATTAAAAAAAAGATGAAGGGAATGGTCTTGAATGGGACGGATTGGGATGGTACCTGCTTGAAGGTAGAATACCTATTAAATAATAGTTTATCATTCACACATTTTAAACATAGATTCTATTGAAAAAGATTGTCAAAATTAAACAAGTCTTGTCAAAGCAAGAGGATGAAGCATATTTTCTTTAAAATGTTCAGAGTTCTGGTTTTCCTCCCTCATTGTGGAGCGGGAGTCTCTCACCGTTAGAATGTAGATTCTTACTATACCTTCCCATCCATTAAAACTTCACCCCTCTAACTTCATTAGTTTGGCCACATTATCATTTCAAAATATACAGAATTTTCCGACTTTGAAGCCACATAGCGAAAAATCTAAGAAAAACCAAGGAAATTCAATCGGTGGAAAAACTCATAGATAAATGAGAGCTATCTACATAATTTTTTTAAAAACCCCAAATATCTCCTGAGCCAAAAAAATTAGATTATCTTCAGTCGGACAGACAGAGTGATCACATTAGTACGTTATTAGCGGTGAGAAAACTTGCAAAAAAGGCAAAAAATTCTCAGTGAGCACCAACATTTAAAGCAGTTCTTTCGTCTAAAATTTCACATATTCGTTTTTTTTTCAAATCGACCCTAACATCATCGAGGACCTTCATCTTTTTTCTCCTTTGATTACCCTCTCCTCGGGTCGTGCCGGTAATTAAGCCATCTCCAGGCGTTTGCTCCTTGGCTATCTCGTCTGACTGAAATTCTCCGAGCTTTGTTTGGAGCAATAAACTCATCCTTGCGCAAAAGGTGACGCTCAAGTTCCACGGAAACTCTTCTCCATACAATAATAGCCATGGTTCATGCTCTCCGTATTCGTGTGTGGAGAAAGGGAGAGAAAGAGGAGATGGGAAGAGAGAGTTTGGCGCCGGCATTGGAGTGATTATAACGTCGAACGACGGAGGGAACCAGCTTCGGATTTTCGACCTCGCTACGAGTTTTGTGGGAAGGGGTGAGGGAAAGGGTAAGAGAGAGAGAGAGAGAGAGCGAAGGAGGAAGTGGAGAAGGGTTGTCGTTCGAATGCAGTACTACGTCATTAGTAGGGGGCGTTAGCCATGCGGTTTTCGGGTGCACTTTACTGAAGAGTATGCCAATGTTGGAGACGGGTTTCACCCTCCAGGCGATAGAGGAGGCAATCCCTCTGTCTCTCCATCCATCTCTTCATATCTCTCTCTCCATCTCTTTCTTTAAATCTCTTTTCACCTCTCTCCCTCCATCTCTTTCTTCATATCTCTCTTCACCTATCTCTCTCCATCTCTTTCTTTAAATCTCTCTTCACCTCACTCTCCATCTCTTTCTTCATATCTCTCTTCACCTCTCTCTCCATCACTTTCTTCATATCTCTCTTCACCTATCTCTCTCCATCTCTTTCTTTAAATCTCTCTTCACCTCACTCTCCATCTCTTTCTTCATATCTCTCTTCACCTCTCTCTCCATCACTTTCTTCATATCTCTCTTCACCTATCTCTCTCCATCTCTTTCTTTAAATCTCTCTTCACCTCACTCTCCATCTCTTTCTTCATATCTCTCTTCACCTATCTCTCTCCATCTCTTTCTTTAAATCTCTCTTCACCTCACTCTCCATCTCTTTCTTCATATCTCTCTTCACCTATCTCTCTCCATCTCTTTCTTTAAATCTCTCTTCACCTCACTCTCCATCACTTTCTTCATATCTCTCTTCACCTATCTCTCTCCATCTCTTTCTTTAAATCTCTCTTCACCTCACTCTCCATCTCTTTCTTCATATCTCTCTTCACCTCTCTCTCTCCATCACTTTCTTCATATCTCTCTTCACCTATCTCTCTCCATCTCTTTCTTCATATCTCTCTTCACCTCTCTCTCCATCACGTTCTTCATATCTCTCTTTACCTATCTCTCTCCATCTCTTTCTTCATATCTCGCTTCACCTCTCTCTCCATCTCTTTCTTCACATCTCTCTTCACCTATCTCTCCATCTCTTTAAATCTTTCTTCACCTCTCTCTCCATCTCTTTCTTCACATCTCTCTTCACCTATCTCTCCATCTCTTTAAATCTTTCTTCATCTCTCTCTCCATCTCTTTCTTCACATCTCTCTTCACCTTTCTCTCCATCTCTTTCTTCATATCTCTCCATCTCTTTCTTTAAATCTCTCTTCACCTCTCTCTCCATCTCTTTCTTCATATCTCGCTTCACCTCTCTCTCTCCATCTCTTTCTTCACATCTTTCTTCATCTCTTTCTCTCCATCTCTTTCTTCATCTCTTTCTCTCCATCTCTTTCTTCATATCTTTTCATCTTTTTCTCTCCATCTCTCTATTCCTATATCTATTCTTATCTCTCTTAATTTCTCTTCCTCTCCCCCTCTCTCATCCACTCTCCATTCTTCTCTTTCTTCACATATCTCTTTATCTCCCTCCATTTGTTTTCTTTTTCCCTCTATTTATTTCCTACTCTCCCTCTTTATATCTCCCGTCCTCTATCTCTCACCCCTCACTCTCCATTCCTATACTTTCGTATTTCTCTTTCTCTCCTTTCCTCTTTCTTCCTCTTTCTTCCTTTCTCTCTCTCGCTCTCCCTCATTCCACACTCTTCCTTTCCATTTCTCCCTCTTTATCTCTCTTCTCTTTATCACTCTCTATCATCCTCCTCTCTCTTTCTACGTCTCCAATACTCTTCTCATGTAGAGAACGGAATGTGGAACAAACTTTCTCCTTTTCCATCTCACTCTTCCGGGTCTGGAAGGGAATTAGTCCCGAGAGAAAGAGAAACTAACACGCACACGCTACATGCAGGAGTTTATGATCCCTGGAGGTCCGTTTAAGGGTGCGTATGATGATAATTTCGGAGAGGCTAGGAGCGTTAAGGGGAAATTTCGGAGACGAAACAATAGCCTACTGAAGGGAAACGGTTGGCAAAGCTAGCGATTAAAATTGACGGTTTAGGCACGCATAATTTGTAGGCGTCTCGTTACTATAAGGGCCCTTAGCAACGCTGTAATAGGTATTAAACGTGCGGCCGCCTATCTCTTTATGCACGAGAGTACATTACACGCACATGCAATGTTTCTCCAAAAAGAATTTTTTTCTTAACAGGTCTCTCTCAAATCAGCAAAAAATATGAAGTCAAAGGACAGATTATCTTTCTGGAAAAAGCATCATAATTTCAACGATGTATTTCAAAACGTTTCAGTGATTCGTTCTTTTTTCCGGCGCTGGACATTAATCGGCGATGAACGTTCATTTACGTGGTTTAGCTTGGAGTTCGAAATCATAAGTTCGATTGCCATTTAGGAAGCGAAACGTAAAAATAAATTACAGTAGCGCCACTTATTTCGCTAAATATCAATCAAGAAGTACCGTATTTATCCGAGTATAAGACGACCCCCAAAAAATTGGTAGTTGCAAAAGAAAGCAAGTAGTTCTGAGAAGAATTAATCCAATCCGCCTACTTTCCTTCCAATACAATTTTAATATATAAATACCACCTTAAAAATTAACAAATTTTCGTGTTAGTAATAGCAGTAATTTTTATTTTTAGGGGCATCGACGGCTAAGGTAATTCCGCTCCATTAAAATATTCTATTCAGAAAAATCCTTAGGCAATCGCAACATCCATGCTCTAGCCGGGAACCGAGCCCGCGATCTTTGGGTTAGCTTGTCACCTCGATAGCTATGAATTGAAACACGGCAGGAATGTGCACTTGGCTATGCATCAGCCGAGTTCGGCAATAATCATCACCATAGCAACAAATCGAAAAAATGGCTTTCAAAAGTTTTTGAGAGAAATTCAAACAAATACGATCGAAAATCAAAATTTGGTGATAAGAATGATAATATTCACTTTTTTCTTCTTAGAACAGTACAAATTCCACTCCGATATCATAATTATAAAATATTTTAAAAGGCAAAATAAAAACTCTCTGCACGACGGATTTTAGATTGACCATGTCAATCAAATGGGGAAAGAACTCACCTGGAATCGAACTCGGGATCTGTTAATTTGGAATATAAATTATGCCCCGGAGGTAGTTTCCGACAGCACCAAGTTTCATGGAAATCGGTACATTCATGAAGAAGATGTTAGTGAGGGACACACATACACTCGTACAGTGAGGCGATCTCATAAGACTACGTTCCATTTTTTTGGAAAGTGGGCTAAAAAGTAGTTATCTGAAAATATAAGGCGACCATCCAATAGCAGAGTTTTCAATTACGTACAGAAGAGCAATTTTCAAGATATATTATTTAAGCTACACCACATAACACACAGTACAAGGATAAAACTGACAAGTATATACAAAAAGTGTTATTCCAAGAAATCCAGTCCACATACAGTCGCATTGGTCCTCACTTTCCTTGTCACTCCATTCATCGTTCTGGTTCCATAGAATGTCATCTTCTGATCCGTTCATGCTATTCGAAATCATTGGCCGCGTACTGTTGACCTCTTGGTCCACGCGAATATAAGACGACCCTTCATTATTCAGATGTAAAAATAAGAAAAATACCTCGTCTTATATTCGGATAAAATCTGACTCGCAAATGATGAGCGTTTCATAAAAATGGAACAAGAATGTATGAAGATTAAATTTTTTCGCGATGGCCAGAATTTATTATTATCATACGCTCACACAAACACACATATAGTTTCGCAAAAATGTATGCACGTATTTACTTTTTTCGCTAAATCACACGCGTTCTCCAGAAAAGACGAACTGTATTAATTAAGCGAACAAAACCTGTTGTCCTACGCCCTATGCCATACATGGGGTGGAAAATTTATCTCACGACACGAAACTTGATCGGAGATGACATTATAAGTCGTCAAACGGGAATAGCAAGCACTCGTGGATTTGCACGACATGTCGTAGTTCCGCTGCCGCAAATAATTTCGAAATTATTTCTTTACAAGGCTCGGAACGAGAGATTGTACCGAAACTATATAATTGATCGGAGCCTATTGATATGTAGATCCCATAGGGAAGGACCTCCTGTCAAAAATGACGTCACCTTGGAGAGAGACACCGTGCCCGGCATCTCGAGATGAAAGTCTTTATGCACGCTTTCCTGTGAGATTTTATGGGAGTTTTTGTCTGCAAGAAAAAGTGAAGAGTTAATAGGCACTCATTGCTGAAACTTTTGATGTTTACGTTTAGAGTAAAATGGTCGTTATGGTAGAAAGGAACAATGGCAAAAAGTACCAGATGAATAACCAGTTAAATTAAGAAAAGTGTCGACATCATGGAAAATACAATTTTACGTATTTTCCTGTTTGTTTCGGTAAAATTCAAACGTCCATTAGTGGCACAGAAACGGTTCGCTTTAGCTATTACGTATCACGTCTTTGGCTGGAGACACGAGAAGTAAAAAGAAATTATGGGAGTTGCTCATGCCTCAAGTTTTAATTAGAATTTGCGTCAACATTTTTTTCTTGTGCATTGTTTTTTATATTTACCTTAAAATTGTGAAATTTAAATTAGATTACTCTGTAGCATCGCATCTCCTCTTTAAATTGAGAATGAAAGGTTTAATTGACATCTGTCTCTTGCTTTACTACGCAACCTAATTTATATGAATGAATGGAAAGGGACCTTAACTTAGTTGCACCTGTTGTAGTTGTTAAGGTTTGCATACGATGAGAAGAAATATCCCATGTTAATAAAAAATTTCAATTACGTGACAAAAAGATTATCTTGCAACCAAAATATAAACGATTGGAAATTGCTCGTAAATTTCAGAATTTCAAATTTAAAATGTCAAGAATAAACGAAATCAAATTAATCTTACATTGAAAATGTTCATGATCATATACTCAGTACTCGTGCTCAGGAAGGCGGGGAACGTGACTTTATCCCAGGAACCAACTTAACGCACCATCTACAATTATTTGTCGCGCGTAATTTCTCTTTGGGCCGATTTCATGCTTAAAAATCTTGACGGTGCAGGAACACCAAACAAGGAATTATTCATCTTCTATCGATGAGCCTCCGTTTCCATGGAGAACGGTTTTCGTACATTGCCTGTACAAAGCGTTTATCATCTCAGCCGGACCCGGGTAGCTCACTCATGCGGAAGCTGGAAGGGTCCTAGAGATTTGCCGCGACAGCCATTAAAGCCGAAAACTATTCTTCCCCGTTTATCTAGTTCTATCGCAATCGTTCGACAAAACCCCCGTCGCCAATCAACGTAAAGAGGTCTGTGATAGGGGAGAAGGTGGGAGAAATCGTGACAATTTCTTAGTGCGCGACGCGTTGGAGTCCAACCGAGCGTCGACTCAAAGGCTATTCAAGGAGGGGACATACTGCGCATTCGAAATTCCTCAGAATTTCCCTCCTTACGGGCGGAAATTTGAGTGTATGAGCGTGTTACTAAATCAAAGCAAAAATTACAGTCATGCTCATGTATTTAAATGCTTTGATGACGGAAAAACGGTAGTCTTGCTACATTACATTTAAATTAGATTTATTAGATTTTTTATTTATTAGATTTTATTTATTAGATTTTATTTGTTAGATTTTAATTAGATTTAAACAAGACTTTTATTTTACCGACCAATCGATGACGACGAGTTAAAAAACTACATTCTATCCCTTAACTTAGGCATGCCTAATGTAAGTTTTAAGTGGCCGTTAAAAATACTTCGATTCATTACGTAATTAGCTTTCAAAGTAGTTTATAAAGTTACCATCGGATTTATCTTGGAAGATAGAAGAGATTTACTATCAAAAACTTGCCAAGTTACCCATACTGCTATCTAATATGTCACATACAAAGTTACCGTCAAAGTCCAAATTATTAATTACAAAGTTATCTATATAGCCATGTAGCTTGATGAATCACCTGTCGTATTCTGCCTTTATCGTTTTAATATGAAGATTTTTATTAATATTTCCAAAAAAATCATTAAATGTTATGTATTTGGTGACATTAAAGGTAATCCCGTATGGTGCAAGTGTTTTCGTTGTTGCATAAGAACTAGGAGCTGCGATTAAATGTTCACTTGTTCGCTTATTTGCCATTTATATAATATATATTATATTATAATACTATTGCTGCAGGGTGTCCATTCATTTTTTAGAATGAATATTTTCGCTAATATTTTACTGCAGGTAATTTTAAAGCGTGAATTTGCGATTACGTCAAACCTGATAAATTTAATAAGTTACAGATTTGTCCATGCATAAACAGATTACAAAAAAGTTTTATTCGTATATTACTTGATTATCCACGAAATAGCATCTAACTTTGTTCAATCGAGAAATTTCTTCTTTCGTCTCTCAGGTGGCTAATTTCCATGCTCTGCAATCGGCAAAACTATGGAGAAAATGAGGATTTCCTTTGTTTTACGGCAAAAAATATACCACTTTTCCACCGCAATCCACTTTTACGAAAAGTACGATTTTTTCGCTATAATCGAGTCGCAATCGCGAAGAATTCAAAACCATCCGTCCGTGAAACCGCGAAGAACGTGATCAACGCCACATAATTGCTCGATATCGGATTTGGGCGGATGCGGTACTAAAAGGTTTTAAAAGGAACAGGGCGAGCTTTCCCGCGTCGCCATGACGACGGCGTTTTGCAGCTACGGTAATTGTGCAGTGACGCTTCGTTGGAAGGGGAATGACCGGCGAGAAATTATTTTGGAAGGCATCCAACCGCTACTGACTCTCTCTCTCCCCCCTTCCTCCCGCAAAAATCTTCCTCTCCCTCACCCTCTCCCCTTCCTCCGTCAAATTATTCATAATCCTAGAGGCATGCGCTGATTTCCTCGGCCCTTAACGTCGGGTCGGATGAAATTGACCGTGAGATCTAACGAGGTCCCATTTTTAGCTCTTCAGGGATCAAAGGAAAATTCCATCTCTTAAGGAAGGAGAGAATTTTCGGAAATCGTTTTCTTCAGCCGGTTGAATTTTCGGTCGTTCGTGGACTCGCCTCGTTGTTACCCCCACACTCCCTCCCACACTCCCTCCCACACTCCCTCCCACACTCCCTCCCACACTCCCTCCCCGCACTCCCTCCCACACTCCCTTCCCGCACTCCCTTCCCGCACTCCCTTCCACACTCCCTCCCCCACTCCCTCCCACACTCCCTCCCCGCACTCCCTCCCACACTCCCTCCCCGCACTCCTGTCCACACTTCCCCTCACACTCCCCCCACACTCCCCCCACACTCCCCCCCACACTCCCTCCCACACTTCCCCATACACTCCCCCCCACACACTTCCCCCCACACTTCCCCCCACACTCCCCCTCACACTCTCTCCCCCCACACTCCCCCCCACACTCCCCCCCCACACTCCCCCCACACTTCCCCCCACACTTCCCCCCACACTCTCCCCCACACTCCCCTCACACTCTCCCCCACACCCCCCAAACTTCCCCCCACTCTCTCCCACCACACACACACTCCCCCCACACTTCTCAAAAACCCGTGTGCTATGATGACGTCATTGCAAAATTAGCAAAGAAGGAAAGAGGAATTCCTCTGCATTTCCAATAACAAGATAAGGTCTATATTTCATAATTTATTGCTTCCGTATAAAAAAATCTCAGGTTTCGCCACTGCATTTATCATTTATTTGATACGAAATATGTACTCATTTCGCTCGTTCATTTATAGGTCCAAGTTACGGATAAGCTATTTTTCAAATAAACCATTTGACGAACCTTTCATCAATATGGAAGAATTTACATTAATGGGTTTCATGTAAATGTAAAGCATTGGGATTACGTCAGGGTTGTTAGCGTGGTGGCCTTCAGCGTAGCGGGCCCCGATTGAATTCCTGATAGAGGCTGAATTTCAACCACGGTTTCTTCTGACCCTTATCAGTGCGACCTGAGGAGTTCAGCGCTCCATCATTGTGAAGGAAGTTAGAATGCGAAACACCTCTCTCTTTCGTCAGAGAAAGCTAATGCCGTAACCTGAAATCTATCATCCTCCTCTGTGCCTACGGAAGCGCAGCATGCAACGGATAACCGCCTCATGACTCGAGATTTACTGATAACACCTCCTAGTCTGAGAGGTCACCCCGTTGCCACGGGCAAACACGGACCCAGGGGTATGAAACTCTTATGGGAGAATAGATTCCCGGATTTTACACGTAGTTCACTATACTTAGGGGTCCGCGATAGGCGCTGCAGTCGCTGTCAGCTCTCTCTCTCTCCTTTTCTCCCTCTATTTCTCTCTCTCTACCGCATCACCACAGCGCCACACGTTCTTTGTGAATCGTAACGGAACAGCGGCCATTTTGCTTGATAAAAGTTCGCCATTGCTGATTGAGTGGTTGTCAGTTACTCTGATTTTGTCAAGTAGATATATAGTAGATATGCATTCATCACTGTTTAAGAAAACGTGACGGAATAAATTTGTTCTGATCTCCAATCAACAGGTAAGTCTTAAAAATATCATATATTTTTGAAAAAAATTCTAACGAACTAGTTCTACGAAGTGTTATGTGAATGCGTTTTGTGAGAAAGCTTTTATATTTTCTTAACAGATACCTACAATGGATAGATCTTCTAGGAAGGAAGGAAAGAAATTTCTCTCGTTTGTTTGTGTGCGAGAAGCATTTTGAGAGGAAATGTTTCTCATTTTTAGGTGTTAAGACTTGCTTACTTCACCTAGCTGTGTCATCCATTGCCCTAGCCGTGAATATGGTACGTGTCAGTTCATAAAATAAGCCGTAATTTTAGATTGAGTAACTGAAATTCCTGTTTAAAACTTCTCGCGGTTATCAGTAGATTATAGTGAGTTTGGAAGTTAAACTGCAACATAGATGCCAGGGGATAGAATTGTGCTTGTAATAGAATGAAATAAGTGTACCATAGTGATGTCTCATTGTTTTAATTTGAAAGATTTTGAATTTACAGAAATTTTTAACTTGATTATTTCTTGTTTCTCATTATGCATTTGTTTATAATCCTAGGCTTTAAGATAATTCTTCTTTGTTTCAAAACGTATTTAGAAATACGTATATATTTTTCGATCGAGAAATTGAAATTTCTATATCAAAAGTTTTCCTTGTTATATGATGAATACATATAGATCTTAAATGGGCTAACTGTAACTGCTGTGATCACGTAAACGTCAGCAAATAGAACTGTGCTTAGAGTAAATTATAGATAGAGTGGACATTTTCTAGTGCAATGTGATGTGTTTAATTTTACAAATGGTAATGTGATATTTATAGAAACATTGTTTATGGACCGCAATGGGAGGTAAGGGCATTTGCCTTATTTTACATTTATTGCAACATTTGAAGCGTGCCCATTGCCTCCTGCATCAATTTCATTAGGCTTAGCAGGTTGAATGATTGACATTCTTAGATATCCATTTTCGTTCTTTTTACAGGTGGAACAGAAAGAGAATGTGTTCCAGGGCCGAAGAAATTACTTTACAAATAGATTTTTGCTTGATCCACAAATTCATTCTTGACATGAAAGTTTGACGTTTTTCGTCGCTCACGTGAATTTCTTTTAAATACGTTTCATGTATAAAAGGTATTGACGTTATAAAATTTGTTACAATAATTCATTTTTATATCTTTATTGTATAATATTTGTGTAAAAATACCTCGCTCATATGTAATTTGATAATGACTTTGTACTCTCGCAATGTGTGATATACGGTAATAAATTTGATTTCTTATATGCAATTCTTTCATTTATGTCCATTTAATATGTCCGTGCAATTTATATGCGCTATGATTATCGTAATAAAACGGGAGGGGAAGGGGGCGAAGGACATCCTGTAATGACGTCACGCTAGCATTCGTTAACACGTAGTTCCAAATTTTCCCGTCCACCCATCGATTGTCGACCCTCCATGGAAAACCTGGGAATCGTTTTATAGCAATAAGTTTCCGGTCTTTCCGTAGGGTTACTAGTCTTTGCACGGACCCCTTTACCAAAGCACTCGTGGAACTCTCGAAGTTCAACCTACCACGGTTTCCGTAACCTTCATCCGCACCTGCTGGCGTCTTACGAGAGCCCGTCAAATAGGGAGCTACCCTTTCAACAGAAAATTGATAGTAGCTCAATAACTGCCAACTGCAGTTGGCTTTCAGTCACTGTTGAAACAGGTTTTACCCTTGACGATGCCCACCTTGTGGGCGAAATGCATTGGGTTTTGTAGTCCTCAAGTTGTTTTGGCTAAAGGAGTATTTCACCTTTGTCTTTCAACAGAACTAGATGACGCCGTCAAATGCCGACACAAGAAAAAAGGGCAAGAGAAAAGGAGGGGGAATGAGAGAGAGAGAAAAACAGATATAGTGCTGCTGCCTATAGGAAGCTTAAAAAAACACGACCTAGGAAAAAACCAAGGTATTAGGTAGTAATCGCTTAGCCGTAGAGGACGTGCGTCTACAGAGCATTCGATCGCGTGCTCGATATTTCATCGTTGGGCAGAGTCTACTGAACCTTCTGCAAGGCGATAGACAGCCGACAGGATCGCGGGTCGCTTGGTAAGTTGTGATTTCTATATCTTAACCGTTTGGTGTTGTTCTCCTTCGTGCGATTGGGATGTTCCTTTTGGACGGGTTTCGGAATCTGCGACGCGTTAAGTACGAACAGCGAAAGCTCTCGCTCGGTGCATAAGCGGTTACGAATATTAAAAAAAATACTGAATGTTTCGTCTCTGTTCATTCGATTCCATCGTCGAGAAATCCGTCTAGCCGTGAATGGCGCAGGTTGCTTTGCAAAAATTGAAATGCGTCCGTATTCACTCTGCAATGGATGAAACTTTTAGCAAAGAGTGTTTATAGAATGTATGCACGTCAGCGCACATGTACTTATTACCTCTCGTGTTTGAGGTACATTTAATCCTTACTCTCGAGAAAAGTCTCGTGTTAATCCATGTTTATGTTTCGCTTTAGCGGATTTCATAATCTCTCTTCGTTAATATGCAGTTATGCTCCCAACGAAATGGCAAAAGTAGCTTCTGCTAAGCACAGAGTAAGAGTAAAACTCAACATTTAATTTCGAAATTCGCGTAAAACTATGACACATACACATTCATTGTGGTTATTCAAATAGAGCAAAACTCTCACATGTAATTTCTCCTTTCATTTTTACGTCTCCGCGCTAGTTCTTCTTTCCTAAAAAGGCGGCCGGAGTTCCATTAAAACGATAAGAAAAGTAATTAAAAGTGGGCAGTTTCGTATCGTTATAAATAAGGTTGAAATATGTTTCCCTATGTAAATAGAGTAAGATTCTATTTGTTGGTCGTCCACTTGGACCCCACGGAGGGAGAGAGAGAGCGAGGTGCTGAGGCTGGTCTGACGCCGTCCTTCAATCATATCAATTAGCTCAAACCCATTCTACCGTGATACCAAAGGGATTCGAGGATACGTGTGTTTCTGCTTCAGTTCACCGCGGGTTGTGCCATTGTGTTTTCCGAATGACTTTAGGGGTTTCTCCGTGTTCCATGGTCGCCACCTTTTCAGCCTGCGATTATCTTTTCCTTTGCCTCGAGATAAGTTTTCGTTGCTTATCATCCAGACCGTTGAAAAGGGCTGAAGATGAATCGACAAAAAAAGTCGGGCAGCGCGAATATCGCGCGTATTCCCAGTCTTAAATTAAAGCTGTGTTTTATATGTCGATCCGTTTACGTTTTCACGTTCGAATGAAATCTGTGCCAATTTAAAATTCGATATCATTTCTGGCTGTTGTGTCCAAGGAGCAGAACTCCATTTCAGCAGACTGAAACAAGTTCTTTATTGAGGTATTTTAAAAAAATACGTCGCATGATACATTCAAATTAAAATGGACTATTTATCATTAAAATTTCACGAAGGAGATTATCGCCTGCTGTTATAATTTTTATTTCCGAGGGCGAATATCAATATGGATAAACACGTTTATTTTCGCATAAAAGCAAAAAAATACATAAACCGCGCCCTGGCGCGAAAAGACAAATTACATAAAATACAATACAACCCTCTTCTGAACCGTATAAGTACGAGTTGTCGGAGCTTCGAGAAATACAAGAGAGTAGGAAACCTGTTTTTACTTCCTATTTCGTCTCGTGATTTTTCCATTAACTGTTTACGCGCAGAAATATCTTTTTTGAAATCTCGCGAATATGTTTTCTCCTTACATTCATTATATATTGGGCAATTTATATTTTTCAATTTATCGTGATTGTGATTCCAATGACATATTCACTCTGCACTGCTGTCGATTTCATTAAATGATAAATATATGAAACTTAAAGCAGATTGTATGCCAACAATGAAAAATAAAATCGGATCCATTTACGGATCACTTTGTTGAAGTAATTTTGAAACGCTTCCGTGTTACTGTAAATACCATTCTGCCGAAGTCGAGGAGACTTACGATCATTGTCACGAATCACAAGAATTAGCCCTGTCCCCACTTATCTGTTTTTATAGCGTAAATAAGTCGGGTTTGCAGCCTTTTTGGTGCCCTCGTTTGAATATCACTGTTTCAGATGCCTTAATTTGTAATAGGACGTTGTTCCTACCAACCTGACGTCAGGATCGAGAACTTAGGGCATACGACGCTTTCCACGTAGCAAGGAAGAGGAATTCCTTTCCGTGTTGCGAAATTATCGTCTCGAATATTTTCTGCTGTATTTCTTGAAATGAAGTTGTGTTATTCTGTCAACAAGCAGAGCAGGTTGTTTATTTGTTCTCGCACAGAAATGAAAATGGAACAAAAGTAAGGAAATGATGCGGTTTTAGTTGACGTACGGGGCTATTTAATTAAAAATTTTCTGTTGCTAGTCGGACGAAAGAAATTACGTTTCTGCGCACTGTACATAGTTGTACTCATAAGTGAAAGAAAACATTGAAGCTGCAGATGGCTTGTACAAACCAACCGAATATATGAGTGCGTTACAAGAAACGTTTCGAATTTATACCTTAAAATAAAACTTTAAACAAGAGTGGAAAGATGCACACATCATGCGTACATGCATGCGAGGCAGAGATGTTCTTTACGATTTATGCAATCATGTCAAGAAAGATAAATATCAATGGCATAGTATAATGTCTAAGAACTGAAAAATGATATAGCAGTAGTGATGCCAAGGAAATATCGAATTTTTGATTCGCCGACCAATTTCCTAATCAATTGTAATTAATAAAACAATCGACAATTATTTAAAACATACTTTTCACTTACAAACGCTCTGTATACATAAAGAAAACAGACGTGTTTACGTTCATTTATTCGTATATAATTCATTTCCCTTCATTTTCCAAATGTTGCGTGCGCACGAAAGAAAATTAAACTAATGAGGTATTTGCAGCAGATATTGTTTACTTCACTTATCACGAAGATCGTTTTCGTTGACAACAATAAAAAATTCGGGAAAATTTTTCGAAGGTCTAAGTGATTTACGACTTTCAAGTTTGATTTTCTTGAAATCTGATGCTCCTTCAATAAAAATGTACTAAACAAAGCATATGCTCTTTTACTAGTCCTACAAAGCCATTTAAATACTTTTTTGTTATAAGCGATATTGTAGGAGTTATAATTAAAAGTTCATTTTTGTCGCCAGTAAACTCGCAACCTCAATTAGGTCACGTAAACTATTTATATAATTTTCTTAGTTTCTTTGCAACTATGTCCTGAATACCAAATTTCATCAACATCCGCCCAGTAGATTCTGAGATGAAACATGCGGGCGGACGGACGGTCACGACCTGACCATAAGGCGTTCTTTTTTTTATTGTAAAGGACGCCTAAAAATTTCATCCTTATTCTCAGTTACCGTCAAAATTACACTCCCGAGTCGTTTCCAATCTCGGTGTCAAAACGGCGAAGAACGTTCGTAACCTTCTTAAATCTTAAAATTTATTTTTATGATTCCTCCGTACCGTGGAACTTTCGCGCAATGAGGTTTACTACGTCGATCCGTCGGAACATTTTTGCCGAAAGATTCGTATTTTTCAACGCTGTGTGCTTTAAGCCGAGCCGCGGCGGACGGGCCCAAGATTGAGTTTGCATCGTAAAAAAAGCGGATGACACAGAGATTTACAGAGCCCGGAATTTTCTTCCTTCTCCTCCTCGCGGGTACGCAGTCGAATCCCTCGGAGATTTCGGGCGCGACGACAGATTGAGCCATCATTCTTCATCAGGGCATCGATGAATTATTCCAGCGGATTTTTTTCTTTTTAATATTTCGAACTTTCGGAGAAGAAAAAAATGCCGCTATTTTTTATACCGACTGGCAACGACGGTTCGATTAAAGTAAATTCTTAATGGACCGAAAAATTTGCGGTTGCGTGTACCTATACGCACACACAACAACACACATATATGTGTAGGTATGATTGCATACGCGCACACACATATATACACATATGTATAAAAATGGAGGACTGTAAATAAATGATGAATGAATGTTATATAAAAATAAAATTCGCCGCGTATAAATCGTTAATTTAAAAAAAAAACCATGCGCGTTTAAGAGATGGTTCACTATCAAGAATTAGTTTTGATAAATTTCCGGATTTCCAATAAAGTTCGATGATATTCGCCATGCTGGTGTGTTGCTGGAAATGTTCTTAATTTGTTAGAAGGTTTCTATTGTTATTTGGAAATATTAGGCAAGTATAAGGCCGGCAATGCTATATTCGCAATTTCAAATAGCACGGTGACTACATACCCACGTTAACTATATAGATAACGAAATTTTCATGCGATACAGTTAACTGATTTGTGCTTTTAAAGTACACATACTTGATGAATGGAAAAACGGTAATGTGTCTCATCAATTTCCACCAATATTATACTCGATAATATATTTCTTTCCGTACCTTTTAATGCTGAGATATTTATCACTATCAAATACACTTAAAAATCATTTATTATTATAACACAGAACAGCATTTATGACGAACTTTGCTCTGGATAAGAGATTCCATATCGTATCTTACCTTCTGTGTCAGTATCTCTTTGATAATTACAGTAATTTAGTCATTATTTATGAATTATTTCGTTCGACACGTGGATGGAATTTAGCGGCATTTGCCCTTTTGAAAATTTTATTCTAGATTATACGAATATTTTTTAAAATTAGTCCTACGTCTCAACGTTTCAAATCTTGTCAGCAATTAATACGATTCCCGTAACACGTGCCGAATCACCCGGCCAGGGACTTATTTTAACTCCTCGGAGAAGCACACTCCCGCCATTCCTTGAGGAGAAATATACGTAGGCAAGGCATTGTCACAGCAGGTGATGTTATGCCCGTATTTGGAAGTCCCTTTTCCTTCATTCCTTTCGCAGTTGTACCACGACAGCGACGGGACTAAAACGAAAAAGAATGTTGACGACGCGAAAATAAAACGTTAAGCGTCGCTATATCTCCCCGTATATTTTTATATGTATGTACATATGTACGAGACTGACCTGGCCATTCGTCTATTTCCCGGCCCTGACCGTACTGCCTCTACGATTTGGTCTAGATAGGGTGGAGGGAGGGGGAGGGGACGTGCATGTTCCCGTCGTGTTGTTGTTCTTCGGAGGAAAGAGAGAAAATAAAAGATGGGGAAAAATTCCGCCGGTGTTTTTCGCTTCGGGGAGCATATTTCAAAGCTCCATGCATCGGTAATTTGTCGGTCGATACGATTCGGTCACACGCGTTATTTTTTTCTGTAAAAAAATGATGCGGAATTTTCCGCAGAGGAAAAAGGAACGAGCGATTAAAGGCGACTCATAATTTTTTACGGAATTTTTTTTATTGCGAACCGAATTTATCTTTTATCGTGAACTTGAGATTACTCGAGGACGTTGCGAATATTTGTACTTGTGTATTTACGTCCAATAACCTTCAAAAGCTTTTTTTTTTCTTCTTCCACTCCGAAAGAAGCCGTAGAAGAATTGATTGAGCCTCGAGTTTCACGGCTTTGCTTTACACGTTCTAGGTTTAGCACGGTTTTCTTTTTGGGGAATCAAGTCGAATTGCAGGACAACAAATTTCGTTTTAACACGGCTTTGAAGCGGTATAAGAATAAAGAATAATTCAGTGCGATGTTTTATCTTTACTCGAATGTTATTAGAAATGGTTTTGGAAGCAGTGTCGTATGCATTGTTACTGTATTCTTGCATGTTTTACTCAAAACGCGCTTAAGTGTGCATTGAAATATGAAAGCCTACCCCGCTTTGCACGGTTTAGCTTTGCAGGGTGTGCTCGAATTGCACGGTCACGATTTACACGTCTTCGGTTTAGCTCGGTTTTCTACCTAGAATTTTACTACAGCACGGTTTTTGAACGATCTCCGAAGATTTAAAAATATTATAAAATGTTTCCGTTCAATACGAAGATAAAGAATAAATGGAGCAGTTCCGAAACCTACACAACTAATTTGTTGCATGTTGAAATCAAGACGATGCTCAAATTCAATCTCATGTATTCCTAAGAGGATATGTATTCCATTTTGCATGGTTTCGCTTAACACGCCCTCTTTTCCGGAACTGCGTGTACAGTACAAAGCAAGGCATAGGTTTAAAAGTTATATCATGGGAAGTGTTTTGCAATTTAAACAGTTCTCGATTTCATTTGCATATATATATATATATATATATATATATATATATATATCACCTTGTTGACATCCATATATATATATATATATATATATATATATATATATATATATATATATATATATATATATATAACAGGAGATAGAATGAGATGCCAAATAGATTGCATCCTTGTAAAACAAAGATTCAGGAACAGCATAAAGAACGCCAAGGCATTGCAAGGAGCAGACATTGATTCAGATCACAGCCTTCTAATAGTTGACGTGAGTACAAAGCTCAAACAAATAAGAAAAACGAGAAGAGAAAGACAGACCTGGGACCTAGAAAAACTGAAAGAAAGGCAGGATGTAGTCAGCATGAAGTTGGAAGATAACCTAAGAAAGTTGGAAAACAAACCAAAGACCGTTGATATAGAATGGGATGAAATTAAAACCAGTATCAAGGATACCTTGGATAAAGAGATTGGAAAACAAGAGAAGAAAATCAGAAAACCATGGGTCACGAAGGAAATGCTGGAGAAAATGGATGAGAGACGAAAATGGAAAAACGTTAACAGTGAAGAAGGTAGAGCCAACTATAGGCGTATAAACAATGAGTTGAGAAGGGTAACAGATAAAGCTAGAGAAAATTGGATAAAAGGAAAATGTGATGAAATAGAACAAATGGAGAAGTTAGGACGGTACGATATGATGTACGCTAGGGCACTGGAATTAGAATATAAGAAGTCTAATGGAATTTGTGGTAAAGGAATTATGAATACGGATGGGAAGATAGTCTCAGAAACAAAGGATGTAGCACAGGTATGGGAAGAATACATTAAGGAATTATACAGCAAACAGGCAGGAGCGGCAAAAATAGAACCGGAAAATGAGGAAAACATTGAAGAAGACAACTTAGGACCAAGTATTATGGAGAGCGAAGTAGAAAAAGCGATAGTGGAACTAAAGAAGGGGAATGCCACGGGCAGCGATGGAATACCGGCTGAGATACTTAAAGTCATAGGGTCAGAAGGACTAAAAGCGATCACGAAATTAATTAATAAGATTTACGACACGGGAGAGTGGCCTCAGGATTTCCTAGAAGTAACAATGATCCCTCTAAAGAAGAAGCCAAAGGCAATGCAGTGTAAAGATTACAGAACTATAAGCCTTCTGTCACACACATCGAAGATCATCACGAGGATTCTTAATAAAAGGCTGGAGAAAAAGGCAGAAGAAATAATAGGGGAAGATCAATTCGGTTTCAGAAAAGGACGAGGAACTAGAGATGCTATAGGAGTAGTTAGAATCATATCAGAAAGGGCAATAGAATACAGTCAAGATATCTGCGCATGTTTCGTAGACTGGCAGAAGGCCTTTGATAGAGTAAATTGGGTAAAGTTGATGAAGATATTAGAGGATATAGGTGTAGACTGGAAAGACAGGAGACTGATTAGGAATCTATATGAGAATCAAGTTGTAAAGGTCAGGATTGAGAATGTGGACACCTGCGGAATAAATATCGGTAGAGGAGTAAGACAAGGCTGATGCCTATCGCCAATCCTATTCAATATATATGGAGAAAGTCTAATGCAAGAAGCTTTAGAAGGCACAGGGGATTTCAAAATTGGAGGAAGGATTATAAGAACAGTAAAATACGCAGATGATCAAGTACTTCTAGCAAGAATGGAAGAGGAGCTACAAAAAATGATAAATAGACTAGTGCTAGCAGGTAGAAAATACGGTATGGAAATAAATACAGAAAAATCCAAGGTCATTCGA
The DNA here is from genome assembly GCA_028673005.1 of Tanypteryx hageni. NCBI lineage: Eukaryota > Metazoa > Arthropoda > Insecta > Odonata > Petaluridae > Tanypteryx > Tanypteryx hageni. The sequence goes on along the minus strand of CM054115.1, from coordinate 131,761,006 downwards.
ATATCGGGTAAAGAAGAGAATCTGAACATAACTATTGGGGGAAAGCCATTAGAAGAAGTTTCAGAATATAAATACCTTGGAAGTATCATAACACGAGAGGCAAAATGTACGGATGAGATCAAAACTAGAATAGGAAAAGCAAAAGCGGCTTTCAGGAGAAAGAAACAACTACTTACAGGGAATATAAGGGAAGATATCCGCAAGAAGTTGATAAAATGCTACGTATGGAGTATAGCATTGTATGGGGCAGAAACATGGACGCTAAGGAAAAATGACATCAAATACTTGGAAAGCTTTGAAATGTGGACTTGGAGGAGAATGCTGAAGATAAAATGGACAGATAGGATAAAAAACGATCAAGTGCTACGAAGAATAGGAGAGAAGCGAATGATTATACAGACTATCAGAAAGAGGAAGGCTAATTGGGTTGGACATTACCTGAGGAGAGAGAGTTTGATTAAAGATGTGTTAGAAGGAAAACTAGATGGGAAAAGGGAAAGAGGTAGGAAAAGGTTTCAGCTGATAGACGATTTGAAAGGGAAAGAGAGTTATCAAGATATAAAGAGGACAGCGGAAAATAGGAATATATGGAGAACCAGGTTTAACCAAGAATAATCACGGACCTTTCTACGGACAGACTACCTATGATGATGATGATATAAACCTAAGGAAATGAAAAGGTAGTGATGAGGGTGGCAACAAGCTGTTGAAGGAAGCCCAGCGTACACTTACCAAGTCGAGGACAAAGATGACAGGCTGCTGGGGGCGTCGAAGAGACACGTTGAACACACGAACACAAAAAACACAAAAAAACACGTAAGCTTATCGGGTCTATGCCCTTCTTCAGCGATAGAGTAACTGAGAGTCATATATATATGTATGTATGTATGTATGTATATATATATATATATATATATATATATATATATATATATATATATATATATATATATATATATATATATATATATATATAGACGCCCCCAGCAGCCTGCCAGCTTGGTCCTCAACTTGGTGAGTGTCCGCTGGGCTTCCCTCAACACCTTGTTGCCACCCTCATCACTACCTTTTCTTTTCCTTTAGTTAATATATATATATATATATATATATGTGTGTGTGTGTGTGTGTGTGTGTGTGTGTGTGTGTATACATACACACATACGCACGCGCACACACATGTATGTATTAAAGTTTTCTTCCACACAGCAACACAATTTTTCAAAATATTCTACCCCTTTTTTACGCCTATCAAACTTCATTTCGTCCTGGGAAAAAAAATGAACACCGCGATATGAAGATCGTCGTCTGAGAAACGATCGTAAAACATGGATTCCGGCCCACGCGTCGCTTATTGCATAGCTGTCGGTGTCGAGACTTCATAAACCCCACACGCGCCTGTGTTTGGTAGCGCGTGCTTTTCGTGTGTAGGAAGGCTTTTAGCAGTCCCATCTTGTCCTGCGTCGCTTAAGAAGTCTCCCATCCCTATATATATATATATATATATACACATACATATACATACAGCACATTGGTATATTGGAACCCTTAAGGGCAACAACGATTCCTGTTCTCGTCACGACGGCGTGATCGGCTGGGTCTATGACACGGCAAATTGCTATTCCCCGGAGGTCTTTGACGCGACCCCGTGTCAGGCAAAAGGGTTGCGAGGCCGCGGCGTTAAGGATAACCTCCTTCGTCTTTCATAGGAGCACATGCATGGACTAAAATGAGCGAATGCTGCGTAAAAGCGATGAGTGGGAGGAAACTCGTACGCACACCTCTCCTTAACGGTTGTGACTTTCTTTTTCCCTCTTGTAAGATTGCCTCTCTAAGTGAAACCACACATCACCGAATAGGATATGTCATGTTTACAAAGGAAATTGATATATTTTTATGAGCGAAATGAATGCATTTCACTTAAATGTCAAGTTTTTACGATACAAGCAATCACTTAATTTTATATTTTCTTAGGGATGCTACGGCATGTATCCATGGCAGTTTACCTCGGATTGTTCGATTTTTTGGACCTTGGCGTTGGCGCGTTAAAATTTAGTAAGTTATACGGTTGTTATTTTAAGATTAAATATACCAGGCTAAATAAAACAGGAGTTTTAAAATAATTTTTAGGAGGTGGTGGAGGTGAATTAAAATTTAACACACTTTCATTTTCGACGAAACCATTAAGACACAGACAACCCATCCGACATAATTCACGGCTATCTTTATGTATATATCTTCTATGTATTATAATTAGAAAAAGCTTAACGCAATTTATGAAAAATGTTTGTCACTTATGTGTGGGTAGCGATACTATATCGATATGAGAATTTTTTTAAATCGACCTCCCCTACTGTAAGGAAGTCTTTTTTTGGATTAACCTCGCTTGTGCCTCATACTTTTTTATACCAAATCCTAGGGTTCAAGTAAATACTTGTTCAGTTTGGAAGGTGGATGCGTTAATCGGGGTCCATAATAACTGAAAACGACCGGAAGATTGAAACATATCATTTCAAATACATCATTGAAAATATTCAAACCAATTTCTTTGCACAAGGTAGATTTTTTAAATATAATAATCTCCGGGTGAAATTAAAAGTACTTTTGAGATGTTCTTTGATGAATATTATTAATTCAGAAAACCTCCTTTGTGCGTTCCACCCCAATAACTGTATTTTCTTCGTGTTCCTTTTAGCATTGGGGTTTATCTTTCTTTAAAGCTTCTGGCAATAATATTTCATCAAAAGTTTGAAAATTATGTCACTTTCTTCGCGTTTTTTTAAATGTGTAAAATCCCGAAATGACGATGACTATGATACCCAAAGATTTAGTTGACTGATAAAAAAATGTTTCTGATGTGACCTTATTGTAAAAAATATTATTTCATAGCGTGTCTGATGATGTGATAAAATTCATGGGATAATATGCCCGAACGGCATGAGTAATTTTGGGAGATAAATTTTGAATTTCCACTTTGATTAGCGTTTCAAATATTTCACGAGTTTCATCTACGATGGTTATTTTATTCGCTAATATTTTCACGTCAAATAGAAGTAATTAAGTGCCTTTTATGAGCTTAATCCATAAAAAAGTTTTTACAGCGTTCTCGCATTCTAACATCCTTACTGAGGAAACTCATTAAAATTTAATAGCTCCCTTATCATACAAATATTACTGTAAGCGGAGTTGAACTGATAAGTATAGATTATTTGGGTGTTCTTTCTATCTGGATCTTAAGTGTTTGATAGTAATTTGGTAATTTTGCTTCGGCGTTTGATATTTTATTCACCTGGTCCTTTTTTTGCTAAAACTTTTGCGGATTGTACAATTTCAAAATAAGGCAATTTCATCATAGCAACGCGAAATATAATTGCAATTGAAAGTAAAGTTGCCAATGCGAATTGCGCTATGCCGGTTGGTAGTTCCTCTACTCTATTAGGGTGTTTCTCAAGAGGTAATCGTAATCGTCATTATAATCGTAATCATAATGATACATATTGGTTAAATGAACATAAGAACCAGCTTTCATGTGGTAATTTTATAATTATGCGAAGATCTTTTTTTGAGTTTGTAAAAAATATCTTAAAATTTTCACATGAAAAATTCACATAAAAATTTTCAACTTCCTATATAGAGGAAGTTTCGACTTAAATAATCCACAATCAATACACATTAATCTGCAAGCATAAACGTGCAAGGTGTAACTACCTCCGATGTTAATAATTTCGTTGGTAAACTTTCAGCATTCCTAGCGTCATCAGCTTGTACGGTTTTTGGGTGGAGGAGAATAATTAATCGATTTTTAACGCAATTTGGCAGAAACTTGAATAAATATCCCTACATTACACCCTTATCGTGGTGGAAGGGATCGGATATTCCGTAAACCTTAAGACATGGGTGAGCATTATGTGGCCCGCGGGCCTTATGAGGCCACAGAGAGCGTGCTACACTGTCCGCGAAGCTATGATGAAAAAGCGTTCCGTAAAACTTAAAACATAAGTTCATATTTTTCATTAAAGTTACAATAATAAAAACTTTGCTCTAGACATCCGCCGCCAACTCGTTTTAGATAGATCTTTGAACCCTTTTTGCCCGCGTGCTCATATGCCGTTGATCACAATATCTCTATATTTCCAATCATTATTACAACCGACCTTCGATTGACCGACATTCCGCGTAATCCGACATAGCCATAGGCAGCTCAATATCTGTGGCGAAAAATTATCGGCAAGTTCGGACGAATTTTTGAAATTTAAAGCGAAATTTTGTTATCTCATTGGCAACCAATGATTGCTAGGTGAGCAGATATATAACTGCGATGAGACAGGCTTAAACTATAAAATGCTGCCGTCAAAAACTTTAGCTTCTCGGGCTGAAGCTTCAGCTCCTGGGTATAAACGAAGTAAAGAAAGAGTGACGATTCTAGCCTGTAGCAACGCTACTGGTAACCACAAATTAAAACTCGTACTTATTGGAAAGGCCAAAAAAACCACGAGCATTCAAAAACCTAGCTCCTACTGTTCTACCACTTTTGTATAAGTACTGCTGCTGATGTCATATTATTGAGACGCTGGCGCGACCTCGCCGCAAGGAAGAGAAGCAACGCCTGGAAACAAACCTCAATTACTCAATTTTTTAAGCAATAACTTGAACTTCAAATAATAGTTTTGTACTCTGTTATGTTAGTTTTACTGTAGAATAATGATTAATAAACGTGATTTCATACTTATGTTACACTTCAAATTTTTGTTTCGTTTCGCCCCGTTCTTTTCCGTATTGTCCGATATTTTTGGTAATCCGACCACTCCTCGGTCCTCTTTAGGTCGGATTATCGAGACTCTGCTGTAGTTATTTTTGTCAAATGAGGAGAGCTTGTATATATAGAGCAAAGGTGGGCAAACTGCGGCCCGCGGGCCACATGCGGCCCGCGAGGGCATTTTATGTGGCCCGCGATGCCATTATGAAAGCGAACCATAATATAAAATAGAGATAATTTCATATTTGTAGTTTAAATTAATGCCGGAAAACCTTCTCCAGTGATGTTATGGGGATAACATATTATTTATTATTGATTTTCACTTACAGGATCCCTCGCATTACCTCACATTACTTACGATGTGAACCCTAACGTGGCCCGCCGAAGCATTTTCATCTGTTTATGCGGCCCGCCTTAGAAGCTGCAACTGTTAATGCGGCCCACCACGTAAAAAGTTTGCCCACCCCTGATATAGAGGCTGGATTTGATGTTTTTAAACCTTCATTTACCTATCAGTTTCATGACCAATGAGAATTATTTGCTTTGTTAGTCCATAAACTATTTAAAAACGCCCAAATTGCATCTGCGATTAAATAATCAATTTCAAATTCAAAAGGTTTTTATTTCTGTTAAGCCATATATACATTTCATTCTTTTACATCAAGTTTTACATTTTTTCTTTATACAAGGACTAATCAGAAAGACCCTGGTATAGGCTGAAGGCCTCTTCATGGCTGATGCAGGTGCAAAGGTTATTACTTTTTAGTTTAACCATTGATATTTCTTTGTATTTCTGTTTTCTCCGGGGGTGGCTATTGCCTGGCATTCGCCTAAGACGGAAGGGAAACCTAGCAAAACCTTCCGTAGGCAGCCTGATTGGCTTCACTGGATTTTATACATTTTCAAAATAACACATAAATAATTCATAACAAATAAATATCACAGAATAAATAAATATAACAAAATATGTATATATTCCAAACTTAACATGGTAATAAATATAAAGAAATTATATATATATATATATATATATATATATATATATATATATATATATATATATATATTGTATTTATAAATTATAATTTTGGTAATTTATTGACTAGGACGCCGCCTTCTTTTCTTCTTTGGCTGCTGCAGGGGCCATCCGTCCTGAGGGCGTAGGTGGGGAGGGATTGGCACCGTTGTGCGGGTATGGATGGGAGGGGAATCAGGGTAATAGAGAGATAGCGTCGCTGCTATTACCCTGCTGGGGGAAGGGTGCTTGTTTTTTTATGCGGCGTCTGGGTAGGAGTATGGCTAATGGGGAGAGGATTTGTTGGAAAAGGTGGGGGGTGTGGGCCCTCATTTCACTCGGCTGCCCTGCAGCGAAGCCTCGCCATCCTGTGCAGTAGGACAGTTTTTAAATAGGGGCTGGGGGTGCTATCGGCCAGGGTCTTGCGCTTCAAGTAAGCCCCAGGGTGAAGGCGAAGCGGGAAATGGAGACCTTTTGCTACGCACTGATGTAAAGTGGCTCGGGGAAATTTCTTCCGAGATTTCCAGATTTTTTTTACCTGAAATCAAGGAGTGGCTGGCTTCAAGAGTTGATGAATATATGCTGATTCAAGATGAAGTGTGGTTATTAGATTAGGCTTTTATGGCTGATATCACTATTAAGTTAAACGAGCTCAACTTAGAACTTTAAACAAGCGCCAAAATTATCATTCAGACGCTTATTTTTGTGACAAAAAAATTGAAACTGCTCTTTACACAACTGCAGCGAAGCGAAGTGAGACATTTCCCAAATATCTCATCAGAGCTTGGAAGCCAAGGAAAAGAACTTAAAACTTTTGACAATGTTTTGAATGCAGAACAGGTGATCAATGACTTTGACAGGCGCTTCCATGACTTTGCAATGCTAGAACCTGTTGGAACATTTATATGTTTTCCATATTATGCCATCCTATTTGCTGAAGAAAATTTCATAATTATTTCACATTGAAAAAGTTCATAATGAATTTTTAACACTGAAAAATGACCTCGAAATTAAATCACGATCCTCATAAAAATTATTTTAAATACTTTTATGATAGAAAAATATCAAATTTTAAGAAAAAGTGCTATGTATTCTATACCTGCTGTAATAAGTATTAACAAAATTGAGTAATCCTCCGCCAGACCAAACTCACAGCGTTATATAGCGACGTTGGCGCGTGCATGTGGACAAACCAGAATACGGACACGAGGTGCCGAAGGGCGCGCTCTAGACGTGCGTTCTTCACCGAATCTCTCGTTCGCCATGGAAATGAATTGAAAAAAAAGAATGGGATTCGCGCCGCATTGTAGACAAGGGATATGTACGTAAATCCAGAGATCAGGAATAAAAATGATAGCTTCATTTGTTGACGTAATACGAAAAAGGGCGTTTTATTTGTTGAGGTTTATTTAGAATTGTAAACAAATTTATTTATAATTTTAGTGATATAATTATACGACAAAGTAATTTATTCAATGATTAATTAAAAAAAAATAACTCTATCTAGAACCATTTGCTCGGTCGGAATCTTAATTTGAAACCTTTGAAGGCATTCTCTACCGCCAGCCGATTTCTCCGAAAACATTATTTGGCAGCGTAATAAATGGCATCATATACAGGCTTACCATAAGTCCCGGTTTGGCCGGAATTGTCCCGGTTTCGAGGTCTTGTCCCGGTCGGTTTTTTGTTCTGTCCCGGAAAAATAAACATGAGCCTAAGTCAGAGGTAGTTGTAAAAAATTCTGTTTCTGAATAAATAAAGGGGTTTCTGGCGTCAAATACTTTTTTTGTTACAATATCAAATGTTATATGTAATATTGTAATATTAAAAACATTTCGGAGTTTCTTTATATAGTTTTTGATTACCCTCAATCCTTTCCACACTTTCATTCCCCAATGTCCCAGTTAGGTTATTTGAAAATACGGTAAGCCTAACTACTATAATATCGTATTTGGCAAATTGATAAAATTATTTAATAGCAATAGAACGTACGTTCAAGCTATGCGGAGTTTTTTTATATTACGTTTGAGTTCATGAAACAAATAAAAATAACAAAATACACGTACCGATTTTTTATCCACAGAAATCTCCTGAATATATGGTGTGCCTAATCATGTATAACATTCACTCTGCAAATTCCAATCTTATATCTCTTACCGTTTACTTGCTATTTTAATTGATTGCGCAGTTGGACCGATGGACAGAGAGTAAAAAGGAAAGTGCTTTTATAAAATAAAACGCGCTAAAAATATGACGGTAGCAAATGGTTGTACATTTTATTTGAAAATATAAAATGTTTTCTACATTAATGAACAAAATCTGGCTTGGTTTAGGTAATTTGGTGGTCTGCTCTTCTTGTTTAGAGATTAGCCTACTAAACTGATCTGTTCGACGTAGTCGACCACCTCTACCATTCCATATACCGGTGTCGAAACATTGGAAGCTGTCCGTCCCGTCTCCTTTCCGTTGAAGTAAAAGTGCAGGTTGTCGTTGGACCTCACCTGGACGCCAACACGGTCACCAACCTAAATATTAGATTAGCGTTAGTTAGTTCAAAGATATTATACGACGTTTGTGAAGCCCTAGGAAAAAATAAGATAAGTATACACTAATTACCGAGCTCTTCAGAGGAAACTGATTATTCTTAACATTAAACCGTTTAGTTAGCTTTACAACATCCCGAATCTGATACATAGTTCCGTGGGTGTTCGTGTGTTGCGCCCATCTAGGAAATCGTCTGCTTGGGGGCATCCGTAAATTATCTCACGCAAAAAATGGAAATCGCTTGGTCCTCCCCTCCCACCTCGTCACATATTGCCACAAATTTTTCAACCCCCCCCCCTACACCCTCCATATAAATAAATACAGGATGTAGATCTCACTCACAAAACATTCCACAATATTTTATTTTAGTACATTACACAAATTATACTTATTTTTATAAGCTTTAATTTCAATCAGAAGGTTTAGATAGTGCCCTCCGAAGCCCGAAGATTTTAGGGCTAAACCCGCAGAGTTGCCAACCCTAGACGTAGGACAAAACGAAGATAGATCGCCTAAGCCTATCTTTCCATAGAGAAGTAGGTTAAAAATACTCCAAAATTTAAATTTTAGTAACAAATATGTTTTTAAATTTTTTTCATCCAACCAAAGACACCACGTTATCAAATAACCCTCTCCCCCTTCGTCAAGACCCATCACAGAATTATCAACCCCCCTCCCTAGAGCGGGACGTAATTTATGGATACCGCCTTTCGTAAACTGGCCATCGGTTTCGGCAATTCTGTGAGTTAAGAAATTCTTATTGTAATGGCAGTGGTATTTGAAACCCATTACTCTTGGAGAGATTGGAACGCTGTAGTGAGGGTTGGAAAATTAGGCTTAGGAAGGAAAAATGAAATAGAGAATTTTTGCAAAAGAAACAAGTCGATGTTAACAAATACTTGGTTTTAGTATCATAGCAGACAAAGACATACATGCTTGGAAAATGTCGGCGGATGATATCAGAAAGTTTACAATATAGTGGAGCAGAGCTTTAAGGTCAGTGCTGTGAACTCTCGTGGTTTATAAAGAGAGGAGAAGGTGGAGCCATGAAGTGGAAATATGAATATAAAAGCAAATTTATCGAGAATCAGACAATAAACAAGTATTAATGGTTATAAAAACAAAATTTTCATAAATAACTTTTAGATTATTTACAAAATTTACTCATTTGGTCATACAATAGTAGAAATCTAGAGTCAGCAGCTCAACTCTATCATATTTAAAAATCTAATTGATAAAAGTTTGGGAGGAAAATTTCCGCTTTGCTAAAATAATTATCTGGTGGCTGGTTAAAAAAACTCGGATCGAATCCCAAAAGTGGCAAGTTTTCCTGAGTGAATTATTGTCTCTTTTTAATACTACTACATAGGAAGGATCATTAGTTCAATTCATATAGTATAGTATAGTATATATATATATATATATATATATATATATATATATATATATATATATATATAGTATATTTACACACACACGTAAGCACGAGCGCGCGCACACACACATATATAGGAGGCAAGTTAATATAAAAGTTATTAAATAGGAGGGAAACCACAACTGTGAGAGAATTGTGGCGGAAAAGAGAATGTGAAGGAGTTAACAGGAAGCGAGCAGGGAAGTACGTTGGCCACAGTCAAAGGCAAAAAGAGCAAGCTATAAGTTGAGCAAAAATAAGTGAGAAAAAGACGAGAAGAGTATATTGCGAAAATATATGAAAAACATTTGAAGGCAGAATCCGTTGAGATCGGTTGGGAGGAAGATATAGAACATGAGAGCGTTGGCCAAGGGACATAAAACAGTGAGATTGAATAGACTATTAGGGATATGAAACCAAAAGAATCAATTAGAGTTGATGACCTCCCTGTAGAAATGTGAAAGCAATTGGGAGAAGAGGGAAAAGAGTTTTTGTAGATTGCGCTTTAAATATATGACGAATGGGTGTGTTTGTTTGAATGCCCAGCCAATTCGCCTCTCTTACAGCACAAATAGGTATCTCAGAGGTAGTGCAATGAATAACCGGGGAAGGGAGGAGGGAAACCCGGTGCCGGCATTTGCCTGCTCTTACGAAGAACACCAGGGAGGCCAACGGCTTAACGTCCCTTCCGAAGGACGGAACAGCTGAATTTGCGCGGTCTCTTTAAACCACACAAACAGGAGGCCGGGCGACCTTGGAAAAATCCTACTTGCGCAGGATTCGTACCCGATGCCTTGCCAGCGTCCTAACCACTACACCACCGGCACCCCATGGGTGTGGCTTCACAGGATCACATTTAAGTATTATAAGCCTCGCGAGGAAGGCCTTAGTGATGACGTGATGAGGGTCTAATAGGAGACCAAGTACTCGAGGATTTCTGAAATTAAAATCGAATGCGTTACAGAGATATAAAAATACGGATTCAGGATTACTTATCTTGAGAGAATTCAAGTTTATAGGATAATTTTGCTGAACAACATCATTATTATGGTGCACCACATTGAAAACAAGTCGCCATTTTTCATTCCTTGGGAGAAAAGTAAAAAAAATATCTATATCAATAATAAAAATATATCATTAGTTACTATATTAAAAATATGCGTGATTCAACTTCAAGCTAATTGTTAGATAGGTAAAGGTGGAGACTACGGCGAATTTGACGTTAAATGAGAAATCAAACTCCTTAACCGTAAAGTTCAAAAATTAGAGACAGGAAAAAGGGAGGATAAAGAAAGGAGGTGAAAAATCAAAGGAAATGAAAAATACAAACTTACAAGTTTAGGGGGTGTTACTCCACGTCATGGACCTGAAGTCACTCACACATTCAATCGCACAAGCACTAATCCTAAAGCTGTAAAAGATAAAAAAGGAGCCGGGTTTGCGAGAGATTAATCCGAGCCAGAGACCGGAAAATCACATCGCTGCTAGAAGGTTTATGGGTCTGTACGACCGCGACAGGGACTAAGCAACCACAAACACGCGCACACTGACACACCAAGAGGTAAGGGGAAATAAAAGGAATAAAGGAAAAAGGGGGAAAATAATTCTAGGTTTACGAGAAATTAAACCGCGCCAGGGACCTAGTATCGCACAGGGTTGCGTGTAGGTTTATGTGCCGTCCGGCAGCGACAGGGAACTATCAGACGAAGCAATCACACGCACAAGCACTCGAATATACGCATACAAGATCACTAATATTGAGGCAAACGTACTAAATACCTATTTCGAAAGGAATGCTCTCATCATCAGTAGCTGATGTGTAATGAGGGGGGGGAGTAATGCGAGCCATATTTATATGTTTATGTGCTGAAGTGAAAGGAAGGGAAAGAGGTTCAGCCGTTACAACGTGCAGAGGTGAAAGGGGTATCGGGCTGCGGTCGTTATTCATAACGGAATTTTTGTTAATGTTTATATGTATGCTTTCGCAAGCGTCTTGTTTGTTTTGGTTGGTTATTGATTTTACGAGTGTTAGGTTATTGATCGTGATTGGATATGTGTTGCTGCGCTAGAGTTGTTTAATCTGTTATGTTTAAAATGTGCTATTTGTTCTTTGAAGCTTGTTTCTATCTTTCGTTTCGTTTGTCCGATATATATTTCGTCGCATCCTCCACATGATATTTTGTATATGCCGGATTTGTGTAAGGAAGGTATTGTGTCTTTTGAGTTGTATAATAAATTTACGAGTTTATTTTCATTAACTAATACTGTCTTAAAATTGAATTTTGAGAAGATGTTTTGTAGTTTGTTGGTGAGCCCGGGAGCGAAGGGGATTTTTATGTATTTTGAGTCTTTGGTGGAAGTGTCAGTTAGTGTTGTGTCAGTTGTTACGTGGAGTCTATGTGTATGTTTACGTAGAATGTTTTCAATCGTTTCGGTGTCGTATCCGTTGATTGTTGTGCAGTTCTTAATGCGCATGAGTTCTATACGGTAATCTGATGGGGAGAGAGGTACGTGAAGGACTCTATTTATCATGGAATGAATCTATCTGTGTGTGTTGGTTTTGGTAAATGTTGAATTTTAACTTCTTGTTGTGTTTTTTTAAAAATAATTAGTAAGGTAATGCACGACCGTATTATGGGAAAGAAACAAAACAAAAGTTCAGTTACCTGTCGATGCATGAGAAAATGAATGCTTCCCTTCTAACTCTCCCCATCATTGCTCCCGATGATAATTGGTGGTTGTAGATTATTAATGTTTTTAATCAATTAACCGAATTTCTGAGGGATTCATAAAAGAAATATTTTTATTTATTTATATTATTGTACTTTTAAAGTACTTCTCACCAGTTCATTTTCTTTTATACTTTCAACGATCCTTTGCCTGATATACCTCCGCCTAATAGGTCTATTTTAAGTATTCGGAAGAAGTTTTCGCCAAAATAATTTCAGGGATCCTTTCCATATCACAAGCTTCAATATAGAATGTAGCGGGTGCCGAGATCAATAAAGAATATGCGATTTAATAATTTAAACAATGTTGAGAATATCGTGCGTTGAATGACTGGAGAAAAAAATCTGGACCACTACCTAACAACAGAAAAAAAATTAAAAAATGAACGTGGCTGTTCAGTTAAATTTTAATGCGAAATACGAAAAAGGATTTGTAAAAGGAGGAGGAATGAAAGAAAAAAGTTATCCAATAGAGAATCGAACTCGCGCCTTCACGTTTCGAACGCACCCACTATACGCTAACCGCCAACAATTACTTAACCACTTATGTGTGCATTAAGACATTTATACCAGTTGAAGAGAAATTGCATTTTTTAATCGCGATTTTCGAAAAAAACTATCGGCCGTATAAAATCGGGGTTTGCAGTGATCCTGGAATCCAGAGCTATACACCTACAAAGTTTCATTAAAATCCGTGATCCCACTACCGTGTCCTTTCCTTGTAAGAAGGGTAGTGTGATGTCTTTTTCTTTTTCGAGTGTAAATATAATCGAGTCTTATTGCTCGTTTAGTTCTTGAAGGAAGTTAGTGATATTGTATTTTGATGCGTCAAAAACCGCGAAGATGTCGTCAACGTATCTAAGCTAAGTTTTGGGGAAGTAAATGAATGTAGTTTTGCAGTGTTTTACGAAATTGGTCATGAATAAATTTAAAAGGAATGGTGACAGAAATTCTCATTGTTATGCTATGGTTTTGCTGGTATATGTTGTTGTTTATTTGGAAGAAATTCGGTTTCGTGCAAAGACGTTTTTATAGGACGTATTCATCGACTATTTTTGTGGTGTTTTGTTCTTGGAGCCAAAATTCAAAGAAATTTAGTGTCTCTTTTATTGGTATGCTGGGAAAAAGGGACACAACGTCGAACGAAACAAGAATTTCGGTGTTTTTGAGAGTTAGGATTTTCGTTGATGAAGTGGGTGTTATTAATTTCTCCACATACGAATTATAGAGAAAGTATTGTTTTCATGAAAAAAATCGAATTCGAGATTTCAACGGAAATGCATGTTTTAAGGTCCTTTGAAAACGTTTAGACTATTTTCTCGATGATGTTCTCTGTGTCTGTGACCGGCATTTTGTCGGTGCTTGAACTCAAAAACTAGTAATCAGATCAACACGAAATTTTATATTTGAATTTTTTGTTAAAGGGAAAAATACTGATTAGTTTTTGGTAAACATCGGTCAATCAAAAGTGGGCGTTTACTCTTGTCACATCCGTTTTTGACATATTTGCTTTAATATTTGATAAATGTAAATAAGTACAGGATTAACAGTTGTAGGAAATTAAATTTTCTACAACTTTCGTTTGAAACATTTTCCCATATAATGCGTTGTTTAAGAGATATATTTTTAGCTGCCACCACCACTCCACCTACCGACTATTGTTAACAATTGACGCTTAGTTACGTCTTAGTAACGCTCCTTATCCTTTTCTTAATTGATGGAGCTTTGTGGCTATATCCAATATCAGAAGGCTATGGTTTGAGTTAATTTCTGTTCTTTGTAAAGTCTAAAATTTTCTCGCGGTTTCTTAAAATATGAATTATTATGTAACCTATTTTGAATTTTTAGAAATATTACAGGTATGGAGAAAGTCATGCGGTGGCCACATCAGAGTTTTTAAAATAAGCTATTCTTGAGTAAAAGGCCTTTGTTTGAGAAGCTCATTTTTCCGTTGGGAAGTTTTGTATGTTGTAGAGTTGATGGGCGAGTCTGAGGGGGATATCTTTTTTATGTATTTTTGGGAGGCAGTACATTCTAGGGTAATTCTCGTATGTTGCCAGTAATATATGGTCTTTATGAATCTTTGTTTATATAGTAGTTGACATATAATTTACTCAATAATAAGAATCGGAATAAAAGGCCCCACTTTGTCGATATTTAATTTTATGGTACGTCATAGATAGATAACTATGTATTCGTGTACAGTTGACCTGCCTATAACGCGGTATTTTAGAGCGCACTTTCACGTATACGCGATTTATAATGTGGCCCTAATATTCTAGAACGCGGTCCGGGTTCACTTTTAAGCGATTGTCGAAGATCGATTGCTCTGATGTTTCGTATTGAATTGTATTAGAGTATGTGAAACATGTAATTTACTCACATTTATTACAAAAGTTTTGTTGTATTAATCCAATTTTATCGAAGAAAACTTCTATTAATTTTATATTAATAAATCGAACTATAGTTATAATGTGCCGTGCTTTACTATATTGTTTGGAGTTTTAGTGTAAAAAATTAGCCCCCCCCCGCATTTCATAGACTTAAGGTATTCCATAACGCGGTTTCCTATTACACGATGTATATCTTGAACGTATCCCTCACGCTACAGGAGGGCAGCTTCTGCCGATTCGTCATTGCGATTCCTCTTTTCTCGAGGAGGATGCAATGAAGATACGGTTGTTTTCGTGTATAAAAGCGATGTTAACTGGGAACGCTGTCACGAGTTAAAAAGCGAATGGATTGATTGATTGAAAGAATGTGAAATGGACACATTAGTTTAGGTATAAGACAAAGAGGTCTCTGACTCACTTGTGATAGAATATACCCTCGAGGGAATCGATGTCGTCAGGAGGAGAAAGAGTCACTTCGATCTCAATGGAATGTTCTTTCCACTTGTCTATAGTTTTGTCCACTATCACTTCAAACAACTCTTCGTTCTTCAGATATCGATTCGTGATCAGTGTGGCGTAGTAACCCTTGATCTGTGGGCTTCGATGTTCATAGGAGTGAAGGAAGACATAATTCGGGAAGATATGGAAGGGAAATGATAGAAGTTATCGGCTAAGTTCAAATATATCTATCAAGCGCATTAGTTCGTGCATACGATTAAATTTTCTGAACGTCTAACTCATTAAACTATTAAATATGCAAAAATATGCGGTAAAACATAGGCTATTGAAAATTGTTTTTAATTATTCATCATGTTACATTAGGCTCATCCAAATGAATTTATATCAGGAGTTGATCGTTTGATGTTATTCCGTCAAAGTTCAGTGATAGATGTAGTAGATATTATAGTATATGCTACCTTTGGAATACAGGAAGAAATTTATAGTTATTCTAATTTTAGAATATCAGTTATACATTTAGATTCTCTTCTATAATTTTGCACAGAAATAGCAACAGCAATAATACGGACAGAAAAATCAACGTGAAGGAAAAATAAAAGCGTTCATCACTCGAAAATGTTAATATTGCAATAAGATCTCTTGGTACGCAAGGCTTCTTTCTCTTTCTCAACGAAATACGCACTTCTACGAAATAAAAATATCTCTATAAGAGCAGCGTGAATCGTCCGTGAATAAATATTGGACTCGGAATATGCTCATGAAAGTGTTTTAATTCATAAAATATTCATGGTTAGAGGAAAATGGATCTTATTCACTATTCTCACTCGAATATAGATTGCACTCATTACTAATGAAGATAAATTTTGTCAGTTAAAACACCAAAGGCGCGAAAATTATATATCATACAGTAAATTATTTTCCTAAGCATAGTCTCAATTATAAAAAATACTCCGCAGGAAATTAAAAATACACCAGATCATTAAATAAAACACACTCACGTACTCAGAAAGCAACAGTTTACAGATTATTTTTTGTGTATACATGATTGCATAAAGTAAGAGTATGTGGAGAACCAGGTTTGACTAATTGTAAGAATAATCATGGATCTGTCGACGGACATTGTGATGAATACAATAAAAGCGTTCATGGAAAGTATTAAGCTTAATGCTTTTGCATGCAGGCATATGCTGAAGTGTAAGAATTTTTTGAAATTTAAAATCAAACCCTGATCTCCCACTTTCCAGGAGGATAGTCTGACACCGATGCATAATATTCATGTTACAAAATAATATCCACCCGGAAAGAGGGAGATCCGTGCTCGATTCCCGGTCAAGGCAGCATTTTTATTCCCGCTTTCCAGAAACGCAACCTTACATGTTAAAGACGTACGGACGAATGGGGTGGTAATCATGTCTGGCAAAATTTTTGAAACAATTCGTCACGCGATGGACCGATTATGGCCGCGATAGAGGAAGTGGAGTGACAGTCACGCCACCCAACCCTTAATGTCATTGAGATGCGGCTGAGGACCCGAGGATAGACGTTATATTTTTCAAAAACTCACTCTTTTCTGTACGCAGTGCGTCCATCGTTGATGACTACCGCGTTCCGGCCTTTCTTATCGCTGAATCGCAGCTTATCACTTTCGTTACTACTCATGGATAAAGAAAGTTAATTGAAAGAACGTATTAATCACACCGAAAGGGAACTTTATGGCATTTACAATGCATAAGCTAGTACACATTATTATAAATGCTTATTTAATGTAAAATATCCTTCACAAAGGGTCTGTTCACAAATTTAGGCAATCCAAGGTAGTAAATAAATATGGATATAACGTGGCATCGTTAAAATTAAAAACAAAACTAAAATTATAACAACACACTTCGACTTAAATTAAAACTCTTTTACTTTTTAATTTTAACAACGTCACATTATATCTCTATTAAGGAACTCCACGAGGTCTCGGCCTCTTCTATTAATTTTATGATAAATAAATAAACTAAAAGTTGAAAATTACGTTCCATAATTTTTGAATGCCCCCAAATCATTGCCGATTTTTGAAACACTGAAAACAATACGTTTATTGAAAGGGATTTTAACCTATGTAAAATTAAAACAATCGTAGTTATTATACTGCTTGTTATTGAGATCCATTTTTAGGAAGGCGTAAGCCGATTTTTCTACCGTATCTAAGTTAAATAACCATATAGGTAGTTTTATATTAAAATGAAGGAGAGTGACACAAAAATGCGTGAACTTATTTAAGTTTGGAAACAAGTACCAAAGTGAAAATCGTGTTTATACGTCCATTAATCACATATGATGCCCTTTATTTGAGCTCCCTCTTAAATAGCTATCCATGCACATGTGCTTACGACATCCATAATTAATACGCGTCAACCCTTAAAAAAAAATCAGTTTTCGAACTGCATTGGATTTTGCCTCGGAACTCACCGTTTCATCCACTCGGCGGTTCTGCTCGATTGAATCTGTTCGATCGTCTCGTACATCGCCTTATCGGCAGGGGATACGTCCGCATCATCTAAGCGAAAGGAAATAAAAGTGATTACAGTCAGACCCCGATTTAGCTCCACCCCCCTCCCTCCGCAAACCCATCATGAATCGTTGTGAACAGAACTTCCACATTATTATTACATAGAGCAAGCATACACCTCGATTTACCGCGACCACCGCTTTAGCGCCAATGTCAGCGATGGACAAACGGTGGCGCTAAATCGGGGCTTGACTCTATTTTGCATCAACTCTTACTTTATATGATCCAAAACGGGTTCTGATACTGTGGTTCGCGGACCTGCTGTAATAGGACCGCTTTAGCGATTAACAGACGGACTTTGAACTTTGAAGCGACAGTGACGAAGACGGGATTGCATCCGGGATCCCGCGTTGGTCGTTAGCTAGGAGCAGGTAAAGGATTTAATTAGGAGAAACGTGATCTGTGGTGTTCCGTGGTTTTATCCGGCTTTGGCAGGCGATCCGAGGTAATGGCCGAATTCAGCAACGTATTCAATGAAAATGGTGGGGGAGACAGAGGGATGAAGCTAAATATTACTTAGGTCACAGAATTTAAAAAAATGCTCGATTGAAGTTCCCTCGCGGAAATAAATAGGCAGAAGAAACCCACCTTTCAGAACTCCCCTGATGCGTAAGACGCGACCGCCGCTGCCGCCCGCTGAGATGTTGTATTCCATGTCCATGGTGACTAATTTTGTCGAATCTGCTAGGCTCTTCTCGGCGTAAAAGGAATTGACCCAACCTCCGGTTGTGCTCTCCATCAATGCGATTTTAAAAATTTAATTCCGGAATCAGTTGCGTTGCGCTCTTCTTTCTCGGCTGTTGCCGCGGAGGATGAGAGCGCGCTATGGCGACCAGAACGCAGAATAGGTCCATTTCCAGCAATCAATCGTCGGTTGACGTACGAATCGCAACGAGAGTCCTTCGAATGATTTCGAACCTTCTCCTGCAAAACTTGTATGCCAATTATCAGCGAGGAGGAGGAAAAATGCTCCTTGGTTGCGTAAACCCGACCTTGCACATGAAACCCAGCCTACTCTGGGGCCTAAAACACGCAATTAAGTTTCTCGGAAGAGAGTTTCTGCGACCTTGAACTCTTGCTGCCGGTCCGTTGCAAGACTGAATAAGATGCCGTAAACTTTCCGGTTGGATCGAGGTTGACGAGAAGTGGACCGCGACGAACGGCGAGCAGGTTATGATTATGGCCTTATGAAACGAACATCCTCCGACTCAATGCGCATTGTATTTATGCTACGTTGGCAGTGGCTGGAGGATTTGATGGGCTTTCAGGCCTGATCACTCCTCCCGCAGTAGGTGATCCATACGCAAAGATGGCTGATAAGGACAGGAGAGTAGGGGATAGCATAAATCCGCGTTTTATCCAAGTATTCGCCCTCGACAGGGTACCCAGTGCACCTATACCTTTCTGGCATGTATCGCTTGCAGTTTATATTTGTATCATTTCCTTTCAAGCCACCAATGGCATATGCCATGGGGTGTCATTACACCAGACATGCACTCGAGCAGAAGCCTCTGTTGGTATGTCTTATCGCATCTGCAAAAAAAGTCTGTTATATCTCTAGGTTCTGCAGATTTTCTTGACATATTTTCTTGATAGACTTTGATCTACCTCTACATTCATAATCACCAGTGAGCACAACTAGGTCACAAACATCCTCAAAGAATTCGAACCAGAAACATTAAATATTATATTCGGCGTGATGATTATTAGTATCCGTTGTCATGGTGAGTGAAGCCTCAGTTTTCTTTTACAATCTCATGTACGAAATATTTCACGTATTTATTTTTAGAGATACGAGTAAGCATAGCAGTCTTGAGAACTAGTCTTCCTTAGTCCGAAAAAGTGTTTTTTTTATGATTCCTTCTGCACGCAGTCTGTCGGCTGTTATATTTTCGTGGCTTTAGCTGCTAAACGGTTCTAAAGAACCTAA
Source organism: Tanypteryx hageni (assembly GCA_028673005.1). Lineage (NCBI taxonomy): Eukaryota > Metazoa > Arthropoda > Insecta > Odonata > Petaluridae > Tanypteryx > Tanypteryx hageni. The sequence continues at coordinate 131,741,212 of CM054115.1, read as the reverse complement.
ATATGTATCGTATTTACCTAGATTATCACTTGAAACAGAACCTTGGTTGAAATTAGCCGCGTCGCGCAAACAGGTGGTGTGATTTATTCTTGTCAATTTTCACAGAATGTCGATATAGTCTAAGGCTGGTGCAAGGATTTAAATGTAAATTAACCTAGTCATAAACAATACTGCGTAAGCTACGCGTCTCAAAAATTACTTTGTAGTTCCCAGAGAGATCATAACATGCTTACGTTTGAGCCCAACTAACGCAAAGCTCTCCCCACTAACAGTAACAACATTGTTGCTGATACGAAACAAATGCGTTAATCTTATATTATATTACCGTAATCGTCGGCGAAATTTTTAGCAGGTTTTTATTGGTTGACTGGCCAGCCAATCAGAGATCGGGACGTTATCGTTTATATATCTTGGTTACATTATGTTTACCTAAAAATAACGATCAATTATACGTGTTTTTATTTGAAAGATTTATAAAACAATACATTCATATTAGTTTATATGTTTGTATAGAATTTTGGGAAGCTTATATCTCGACCACTGTTTGGACTATTTTTGTTATCCATAATTTGTAAAAATGTAGAATATTTCTATTGTGTACTCGCGAACCTCTTGACGATATTTCGTAATTTTGTTTGTTTACTTTTTTCTGTTCTCTTTACGAAGAAATAAGTTTAAAAGAATTTAACAAGGCCAGTTACTTTTCTTTATCAGATCACTTGGAAAAGTTTACGAAGAAATAAGTTTAAAAGAACAGCACGGTCAGTTAATTTTATGTATCTCATCACTTGGAAAATTAAAAAATTAAAGAAAAACTAAATTGAACTTATCCTAAATCCCCTTCTTCTTCATCTAAAGGCTAAGCCTTGTCGCTGCAACCATGAACTCCTGTCCTCTGCCATTCTCTTCAACATCTCGTACTTCTCAACTCCCATCACTGACTCCACGTCATCTAGGTATTTCTTTCTTGGTCTGCCTCTTCCTTTCTTCCCTAAAAGTTTCCCCTCCAAGATGTTCACAATTAATCCATTATGTCTAATCACATGGCCTAAAAATTTTGCCTTCCTTTCTTCCATTCCTCTGATCAGTTTCCTTTCTTCTTTTACTTCTTCCAAAACTTTAAGGTTTGTCTTTCTCTCTGTCCAACTTGTCTTTATCAATCTTCTCCATATCCACATTTCTGTCGCTTCCAGACGGGACCTCTCCCTCTTTCCTAACGTCCAACTTTCACTACCATAAAGTATGGTACTCCAGACAAAAGCTTTTGCAAAGGATTTCCTTACTTCCAAATTCATGTGACTGCTTGTCAGTAGGCTCCTTTTGCATTGAAAAGCTTGCTTTGCAAGTGCTATTCTTCTTTTCACTTCCTGTACACATCTATTATCTTCAGTAATTGTACTACCTAGGTAGCAAAACTGCTTCACCTGCTCAATTTCCTGATTGTCTATTTTGATCTTTGATATTGTCCCTGCATTACTTTTGCCTATAACCATCAATTTGGTTTTCTTGATATTTATCTTTAATTCCCACTGTTTTAACGTGTCCGATAATACTTTCAGCATTTTATTCATTTCTCTTTTTGAATCGCTGAATATTACAATGTCATCTGCAAATCTAATGCAGTGTATTCTAACTCCATTTATTTTTATGCCTTTTGTCTTTTCCTTCATAACTTCTATACTTTCTTCAATGAACATATTAAACAAATATGGAGATAGCGGACATCCTTGTCTTACTCCTTTCCTTATCTTTGCTTCACTCTCTAATCCATTTATATTTATTCTTGTAGTTTGATTTTGATAAAGCTTAAAAATTAATCTTCTGTCCCTCCAATCAATACCTATTTTTTTCATAGTCTTAAACAACAGTTCCCAATTAACTGTATCAAAGGCCTTCTCCAAATCAATAAACGTTAAATATAATGTCCTGTTCATTTCTAAACATCTTTCCATTATCACCCTGAGGGCTAATATAGCTTCTCTCGTTCCTCTCCCACTTCTAAATCCAAATTGATCATCACTAATATAATGTTCTATTTTCCTTTTTATTCTGTTTTTCACGATATAAATTAAAACTTTTGAGGCGTGCGAAAGTAGTGAAATTGTTCTGTAGTTACTGCACTCCACTGCATTCCCCTTCTTTGGTAAACTTATAGTTTTACTTTTTATAAAGTCATCAGGTAATTTTCCTTTTTCGTAACAATCTTTTATAATTTTAAAGAAATGTTCTTTTGCTTCCTCCCCTAAGTTCTTCAAAAGTTCTGCAGGTATACCATCAACACCTGTTGCCTTGCCTGAATTAAGATTATTAATAGCTTTATAAAACTCTTCTTTGGTTATTGTTGGGCCTAGCTCGTCATTTCTTATTTCCTCTTCATTTTCAATAAATCTACATCCATCTCTAACATCTCTTCCACTATATAATTCTTCTATGTATTCTTTCCACCGAGCACATACTTTTTCATTTTCCCATAACATATTTCCTTCCTTATCCTTAACTATTGCCGATTTAGTTCTTGGTTTGTACTGGAGAGTTTTAATTTTGAAGTATGCTTTGTCTTGCCTTCCTCCCTTTGTATCTTCCTCAATTTCCTTCACTATCTCTTTGGTCCATCTCTCTTTTTCTTCTCTGCATTTGTTAATAATCTCATTCTTAACTTTTTTATAAGTTTCATCATTTCCATTCTTCCTCAACTTGTTCCTTTCTTCAATTAAAATCAGTATCTCCTCAGTCATCCAAGGTTTTCTAGGCTCCAATTTTCTCTTTCCAATAACTTCCTCTGTAGCTTTAATAACCCCTTTTTTAAATTCCTCCCAACTAAGTTGTCCTTCATAATTTCTCATCAACTCATTTGTTTTTTCTTGGTAATTCTTAGCCGTTGGTAACTCTTTCAGTCCCTGTAGATGCCAGTTCTTTTTAACTGTTCTCTTTATTTTCTTAAACCTAATATTGCATTTTGCCATGACTAGCTTGTGGTCACTGTCTACATCTGGACCTGGGTAACTATAACACGATTTTACCTGGTTCTTATATCTTCTTTTTACTAAAATATAATCTATTTGAAACCTTCTTCTGTCTGGCGCCTCCCATGTGTATCTTCTTCTTTTGGGAACTTCAAAGAAAGTGTTTGATACCATCATCTCATTCTGTTCACAAAACTCAATTAATCTTTCTCCCCTTTCATTTGTTTCACCTAAACCAAATTTTCCTACCATTCTACTATTTCGACTAGATCCAATCACAGCATTAAAGTCTCCCATTATTATTACATTATCTTTATCTTTTGTCATCTTTATAAGTTCTTCTATTTCTTCATACACCTTTTCTACTTCTCCTTCTTCTGCACTACTTGTTGGGAAATACGCTTGTATTATCACTGTATCCGTTGGCACGGTGCTCATTCTTACCATCAACAACCTATCATTTATGTGATATGTATTGCAAACACTGTTTGCCCATTTCTTACTAATAATGACTGCTATTCCATTCCTTCCTCTCTTTTCACCTCCACTATGAATTATTCTAAATTTATCACTGTAAAAATCTCCTTTCTCTTGCCACCTTGTTTCACATAAACCTAAGATATCAATCTCATTTTTCTCCATTTCTTTCTTTATTTCTTCTAATTTACCTATTTTTAGTAATGTTCTGACGTTCCAAGTACCTATTTTGACGTTTTGACAGGGATTTCGTTGGATAACGACCTGAGAAGCCCTGCTACATCCCCTGCCGGATCTTGGGTTCCGAATACCATGATCAGTAACAAATTCCTTTCTAAAACCTTCCATGGTTGCTACCCTCGGGATATCCAATAGGATCTTTAATGGAGTGGTTTCCTGTTGCCTTCTCCATCCTATGCCGTTGACTATCAAAATAGTTCCTCCGCCTTTAGGGGCAGTTTCCCACCCCAAGGGCAAGAGGGTGCCCTACCCCTCCACCTTCTCATCCGCCCCTAAATAGGCCGTTGGCATTTGGTAGAGGGGGGACTCCTTATCCCGGGAGTCACTCGGACGCCAGAGCCTCGTCTGTGAAGCAGGGTGCACCACGTGCAGGTGAGGTTGACATTTGAGTGGGAGAGGCTATATAATCGCATCCCACCCCAAAACACCCTCCTAAATCCCCATACACGTTAATAATAAATAAGAAAGAAAAATCTGTTGATAATTTGTTCAAACTGGTATTGAAATACTAGATTTTCCTGGGAACCGCTGGGTACTTCATTGTAACATCTTTTATAAATAAAATCTCTAATCAAATGAATTATTTAAAAAAAAATTAAAATCAACTTAATGTGATAGCGAAGCGTCACAGGATCCCTTGGGTAATCAATTATTTATTACCAATGTAATCATCGACATTATTGTATGGACGATAAGCGTAGCAATATGGGAATATTTTTTCGATGTATGTTACAACAATTATATGAATTGATGGGATGAATTTGGATACTAATAGAATATGCGACAGGCATAAGCTGGAATTTTGGGAATACAGGCATTCCTCGCTTTTACGTCAGGTTAGTTTTCTGGAAACCGTGACGAAAAGCGAATCACTATTTGCCATAGACAATATTATAATGAGGGGTTTCGTTACTGACCAAGGACATTAAACTAAAAAATTCTCGGAAATGCCCTTTTCAAAGTATGTATTACTAGTAGCTGGTGCTTGAATTCTGCAAGCAAATCATCTCAACATAAAAAACATTCATATTTCATCATTACAAATCTTTTTTTTAAATTTTAAATATTTCACCTCCAGAGCGATTTTCGTCTTTCCCTTATGTAAAAATAGTATACTAAAACAATCCCAAAACTTTGCAATTTAAAGAATTTTATACTTGCTACATTATGGGGTACTAATGTTACAACATTTATGCCAAATTTTAAAGTTGTAGTACTTCTAGAAGTGAAATAATATTTTTCCAGTTGTTTAAATTTTAAACATTTTTAACGGCCGCCACAATATGTTTATGGAGAGATTCAAATGTTTATTTGTGCAAATGCACTACTCTGTACATAACTTGAAAATTTCAGCATCCTAGCTCATCCCGTAATGTCTAAACAGTTATCAATTTGTTTAAACTTTAAGAATTTTTAACTGCCAAACAAATTAAAATATCAAAATTTGTATAATCCCTATTTCGTTTTTTTTATGAATTCCTCTTATAAAAAAAATTTCAACTCCGTAGCACATGCGAAAATACATAAACCTTGAAAATTTGTTTAAACAATTGCGAATTTTTAGCGGCCGCATTGTTGCACTTTTTCAAGATTTTCGTTTTTTTAGTCGGTTTCGCACAAAATCCTACCTATGAAAAAAATTTCGAATCTCCAGCTCATCTGGAAGTGCCTAAACATTAGTATCCTCCTATATGTTATCTCCTCCTATGTAAGAAACGTCGATATATAATGATAAGATTAGCGTACAAAGGAATAGACAAAACACGATTATTACAGACGCAATCGTTACTTCATATTTCAGTAACACACATTGGAAAAGTATTTTTGTTAAACAAAATCATAAATTTAGATTGTTATTTGTAATGCATTTTATTAAGACGCACAATAACTCTTACGTAAAGAATAAATGTAACTAAATTTTAACAAGAATCAGTTCATTCGAGGACAAATTTGCAATCTTGACAACGTTTACTGGCGATGATTTATTAAATCAACTCAGACACGAATAATTGTGAAAAATCAAACGACGAAAAGCTGCAATGTGCCGGATAAGCGTATCACGAGGACGAAAGAATGGACCAATGTTGTCAATTAGGAACTGACGTATGAGCGGAACAACGGAAAGCGGGGACTGCCACTATAAAATATTCCTGTAATTATGAACACATTACAGCTATCACTCATGCCAGCAAGGATGATAGATGGGGACAAGACTAAGGGTCGTAAACTCGAATCATGCGCGGGCTCCATGATGGCACTGTCTTAAATCCGTGGGTCGCATTAAGGCACCTCACAAAATCCGCCGAATTTTATGTTAAGAACATTCTCTTGTACCCTAACTGCGTACAGCGTTTTAAATTGCAATGGAAAATAAACTGCGGGTGTTTTGTAAGTGTTGATTTGATACATTTCATAAATTTCTTGGACCATTTGAAAATACTTGATGCAAAATGCATTTGTTTGGACTGCATCATAAGCACAAAGCATCTTACTTCGCTGGTCGCAGAAATGCTGTACGCCAGGGGTCTCAAACACGCGGTACACGGGGTACATGCGGTCCGCGAAGTAGTAACTTTACGCCAAATGGCGCAAACTTAAATATATTTCCAAAAAAATATTTCACGCAAATGTTGGTATATAATTTAAGAGCTTTAAGAAGTATATTAAATCAGCTGTTTTAAAATACCCGCGATTTATTGCTCACCGTTCCCATTTATAAAAATCCTGCACATTTGGGAGCATAGTAGAATGTTCTTCCCGCTGCAGGTGTGTTTTTTGCGTGTCCGAAGGACTTAAATATCGACGCCGAATGTAAGAAATATTTTTACAAAGAGTGGGTTTAAGGCCGCGCCATAGGATTGGAGTAGTTTCCCCCCCTGTGGAATGGAATGGATTTGGAGGAGTGCCTTCATGCGGCCCGCGCACCGATGTGAGTTTGAGACCCCTGCTGTACGCGGACCATGTGCTTGTGACCCCTGGACAAGAATAGTCCACGCAGCGTCAGTGCCTCAGAGAGGCGGCTTCAAACGGCGTCTGTATTGAAAAGTACGGCCAAATTAGAACGCCGTCGAAGTAGGCAGCGGGAAACCACATAAACCACTCGATTCAGGAAGTTTGAGGAACCATTTACATTAGCGCTGGTGTCATGTCCGGCTGTGACTGTTGTAAGGCACTCTCGGTCGTTATGTAACCAATACATTACATAGGTCATATCAAAGAAACGACGAATCGGAAATCAGAGTAGGAGTTCGGAGTGTCGCGGGGATGCTTCGGAATGCCAAATTAAATATATTATGAAGGTAGAAATGGAGAGCGGTGAAATGTTTCAGATTCCTACATAGTCAGGCGAAAATTAAAAGCAAATAAAAAAATAATAACTTTCAGAATGTACAAAGAAGCAAGAAATAAATATGAGGATCGAAGAATCAGGCTAACTATTAAAAAATTCTGAATTTGTCTCCGACAATCTTCTAAAAGTCTAAAAGTAATCTTCTTAAGGTTTATTGCTTGGCATTGTGAAGAAAACTTCCTATGTTGCTCATTACTAAAGAAACAAGGTCATGGTAGCAATAGCTTGGTCTTAGCATCACGACAGGTGAAGATATGCGTGAAAAATGCTGGAGGAAATACAAGGTTATCAGATTATTATTTGTTTATATTATGGTCAGACAAAGATGTACTAATAGTGTTTTGAACTCCCACTGATTAAAACAGATATGTGAAAGACGAACGGTGGAAGAATTCTTTTATAGTTCATACAATTCATATAAAATGACAAACTTTGTACCTTTCCACATATTCGATTAATTATATAGTTAGTATGATCTCTTGAACTGCATAAAATTTAATTTATTATTATTATTATTCGAACACCACACGTCCAGAATAATTTACGCGCCCTGTTTTTTGGCGATCAAAACTAGATATAAAAACAAAACAAAATTTCAGATTCATAATAGTTTTTACTGATGGAAGTATACTTTCGCATTAAAACTTTCAAATGAATACACAATATTTCACAGGTTTCACCGCACGTGTGACGCATTTTCAGATCTCTTCATGCAGTATATTGGTTTGAAATCCTTGGATGATACATGCGTATTGATCGAAAAAATGGTGCTTGCGCATTCGAGTAAATACAGTAATATATAAATAGATCATATATTATATTTGCATAAACTAATATGAATGCAATTGCCTGAGCAACTACTGCCTTGGCTTCCAACGTGGGCCCATTTATGGATTTTTACAAATAATGCGAGTAATTAATTCAACACTCGCATTCCCCCCCCCACTTTTTTACCTTATAAAAAAAATACTTTCCGTTTTCTTCGTGTCGTGCTCTCTTACGTTCACCATTCCCATTAAAAAAAGTTCCTGGCTCTATTATTGGCTTTAGATCTGCCGAAAAGAAATCAAATACGACTGATGGTACGTTTCCGACATCATTTCAATACAATAAGGGAGGCAAGAGGGTGATGGGGGAAAGAAGGATTCCGTTCTGTTCCTACCCTCTCTATGTATGCATGTCCATGTATATATACTATCTCTCTCTCTCTTTATATATATGTATTATCTTTTTATCATCTCTTCCCCTCGTGTGTTCCTTTAGACCCTGCTTTCTCTTCCAATGCGTACCCTCTCCTCTGGACGATAAGGGGTTTCCGTTGATGCCTGGCTTCTACCTTCCCTCCTTTCCAAAGCTCTCAGGGGACCGACAGAGGACATCCTTCATGTTTTTCGAACCCATTTCCGAGAGGAAGAGATGAGAGAGAGAGAGAAACACGGTAGACAGGAGGGGGAGAGAGAGGAAATTGGGAGATAGAGAGGGAGGGAATGGAAAGGCAGAAAAGGAGAGTGTATAACGTACTTAGTGAGAAGGAAAACGTATGGTATGAGTGATTCGATGTGTGTCGTCTCTTTTGTGCCTAACGGATAAGGGATTGATCCTTTCTCTTTCTCTCTCTTCCTCCCCTGTATAAACCACTCACATAATCTTTGGTTCGCTGTGCATAAGGTCTCTCGAACTATCCTTCCATCCCCTCCTTATCTCCTCTCTCCTTCCCTCCCTCCTCTACCGCCACCCTCTCTTTCCCATCTCACCACCCACTTCTCTTCCCCCAAGGAGATGTATGTTTTTGTCGAGTTCACATTAATATATGTAAAGGGAAGGGAGAGGGTTTAGGGGGGGGATTGAGTAAGGAGGGGATTGGCGAAGCAACAAGGTTTTCCTTATTTTTACCCTGAGGAGATGATGAGGTTTTTAGTTTCCTTCGGGAGAGTCATTAAATATGTTTTCAAATAATAGTAATAATATGGGCGTCCAGGGCGTCTTTCGGACGGCTGGTGCATCTGGATGTGTCTTGCTCCTGTTATTTTCTTTTCTTTTCGGTAAAATTAAAGGGAGAGGGAAAGGTTTTTTCCCCTCTTTACTTGTGTAGTTTGTAGGGTGGCAAATTACGGTTCGGCTTTTGGTTGCTTCCGGATTTATTCTTACAGTTATGGAGGTGGATTCGCCAATGCTGCGCTTTAGGAAACGCGTTTCTGAAAACTGCTGTTTTTAATAAGGAAACCAAGGGCAGCGAAGTATTTTTTTGCTTAGACATTCTCGATTAAATAGACAAAACACGTGAATGGACAAGCTCAGTTATTTTACTATACACGTTTTACGGTATCTTCGAAAGAAAGTCTCCAAAATTAATGTATTTCTCGAAGAATATTATTGCCAATAATTACACAAGGAATAATGTCAGCGTAAAGACGGCTAAGGCTTATTGGAATTTACTGATCCAAAAAAGCATGGAAGGGTCTAAATCAGTGGTCGCCGATCTATGACCCCGCGGGTCAATGAGTGACCCGCCATCACGATTTGCGTGTCCCACAAATGTACACGCGTTTCGAAGGGTTTATGTTTTGAGAATAAAACGTTAATTTTATTGTCAAATCTAACTTATATAAACATCCAGGTTTGAATTTTCTTTATATTCAATTTTTAAATCTCTACATACCATTTTCCAAAAACCATTAATTGACCCACCATAAAAAAGAATGCTGACCACTGGACTAAATCATGGTAGCGTTAGCGATATCAACCATCTATTCAGGTATATTTCAACCATACTCACGAAGAAATAATACAATATTAACCATAAAGCAATTGAAGTGTCTTGAATGTTATTTTTGGTTCTTCACAAACTATTTTATTTCTAGTTCAATTGTGTGTTTATACACCGTAAACAAACATATATATCAACCAGCTCTGTATTTTACCTGAATTTATGAGATAAAATTTAAATTAGCGCTATTCTTTTTTATTCATTAGCTTCAAACCAACGATAAAAACAAAAAATTGGCGCGAGTATATTTAGAATGTAGTCATAAATTCCGCGTCATTTTCTCAAATCGTAAAATACAATCCTAGTTTCCCAGCGCTGCAATTTTTATGAATCACGAGAATTTCGTGCCGTATCCCGGAAACGAAAGAAATTAAAATTTTATCGGCGCAAATGATTTTCCTCATTCGAGAGATAAACGAGAGAGTTATGAAGTCGTTGTTTATCTCGAGCTATTTGGGCCGTGGGCACGCGAAAATAAAATATAAATGATCAAATCGAACATTAAGAGATTCATTTTTGCGTCGGGGAAATGGCGGAATCCTGCCTCTTAAGCGGGCTTATCTGTCACGTGACGTTTTTATAACGATGGACGAACAGTAATTCTTACGGGTTTGGTCCCTCCCTCCCACTCAGTCTTTCCCGTCACTGGTGTTGCGTTATTTATGGTTGTAATAATTCCTGCGTAAGCGATGTTGATTGAGGTCTGAGGTTGCATTCGGATGAATATTTCAAGGGATTAATCATTATCTTTTGACGTCTTCTCAACCCTTCTATATTTTTGTTTTCGCACGATTGAAAGCGAGGTCCTTCAAATTTGGTTCTTCTGCAGGAGGGAGAGTGAGGTGTTTTTGTTTATTCATTTTTTTGAATTTCCATCCACAAAGGCTTGTTTTGCGGAGTAGAAATATGAAAAAAGATAGAGTAGGAATATTGAAAAAATATCTATTCAAAGAGAAACAACGGCTGCCCTTTTTTCTTATATTTTGTCTGTTCTAATGAGCCATCCTTGAAATAAGTGCCTGCAAACGGTTCTTCGATAGACGTCCGTGGAAAACTCGTTTTTTTTTGGACGAAGCGCTTCTTTCGCTTAAATTGAGTAAAATTTATTGCCTTAAAACATCACCAGGAGAAGCGATAGGAGGGAAAGGTTTATTTAAACTGCAGATACACTCAACCCTTCTCGAAAATGGGATTGGTTTTATTGTTATTTATGTTAGTTTTTAAACGTTTGGGCCCAAATAGATAGCCAAATGTAATTATTTTAATTTTTTTACACAATCCATTCGTCGAAGAGGTAATGGAAACCGAGTTTGTTTGTACAATTATATACAGAGATGCATGGTTACGAAATTGCTAGTGTAGGTGAGGAGCACAAGTAAAGAGCTACTAGGGGTGTTCAAATTCGACCCGGATGTTATCTTTTTAACCTGACCACCCAAGCTGTTATTTCATTAGCAACCCCTATGAGTCGGGATTTTGGATTTGTTAACTGATCAGTTCGTATTCAGATATAATGTTATTTCCAATTGGCTTTTTATCAGGGTAGAAAAGTCGGATGCATTCAATTCAAGAGACAACCAACATGCCGTAAATTATCCTATTGATGTTCGGCCCGTTGAACTTTGGTTCATCCATCCTCGCTAGGACACCTACACGTTCGAAAGAGGCGGAACCATTTGAGATGCCCTTTAATTAAAAAATGGTAAGTTACCCAATCGCATTTTAAAAAATAAATAAACTGATGTGGGCAACACATGACTTTCTCCATATTTATATGGCAAGTTACATGTTGTTAGCTCTGGGATCGTTGTCAATATTTACTTCCGGTTGACAATTAAGAAAAGAAAAAGGAGCGTTACTAAGACGTAACTAAGCGTCAATTGTTAACAATAGTCGGTAGGTGGCGTGGTGGTGGCAGCTAAAAATATAAGATCTCTTAAAAAATGCATTATATGGAAAAATATATCGAACAAAGGTTGTAGAAAATAAAATTTCCTACAACTTTTATTCCAATACATTTTTACATTTATGAAATATTAAAGCAAATATTTCAAAATAACGGATAAGTGACAAGAGTAAACACCCACTTTCGGTCGAACGATTTTTACCAAAAACTAATCAGATCCTTTAACTTATATAAAAATGTTAAATATAAAATTTTGCGTTGACTTGATTAATAGTTTTTGAGTTAGAGCGCCCACAAAAATCTATCACATACAGACAGGCAGACATAATCGAGAAAATAGTCAAAACGTGTTCAGGGGACCTTAAAACATGTATTTCCGTTGAAATCTCGAATTTGATTTTTTTTTCATGAAAACAGTACTTTCTCTATACTTCGTATAAGGAGAAAGCAATAATAGAAGATTGAGCTCCGTCCGCGGGCGTTTAATCCAATAAAAATTGATGATAATTATAAGATAGTTCATATAATAATCATGACGTAATATCTTTCAAATGTTTTTGGAATTACGAAATCGTTTATTGCTCTCATTTTACCGGTTTAAAATCATAATTGCTGATTGATTTATTAAATATGTGTAAATTATTTTAAAACGAAGAAAAATATTTGTTTCATATTACATTTTAAAGGCTCATATACTGTAAATTGATAATGAAAGAATTGAAAGTTATTGAGCGGTCTCTTGTTTTGTATTGACTTTGGTAGAATATAAAGGATAATAGAGTAAAAACAAGGAATTATCTGCTGAAGCAGACAGTAAATGGCGTTAAAAACATTTGTTAACACACAATGTTAAAATGCATGTGTACTATTATTATTAGTCTGAAATAACATCATAAAAAATGTAGACAGACAGACGGACAAACTGAGAAAACGTGCGCAACGAGACAAAGTTGAATCAATTGGCGAAAAAACGAAGTCTCTATCTGCTCTCTTTTAGGAGTTAGTGCGTCAGACAGGCAGACGGGAAAACCGAACGCATAAGCGGATTTTTTTAACCTCTATTAATTTGCTTCAATAAAGACTTCGGGTAGCATTTACATATGTTGTTATAAACGGCATAGAATATACTATAAATAAAAGCAGTTAACCATGGCAAATAGCGTTGCCTTTGGGTGCTTAGAATAAACAGAGAAAAAGAAAAAAAACAAAATATCATTATAAATATAAAAATAAATCTAATAATTTATCAACAGTGTTAATTAAGATAATATAGTACAAAAAGAAGAAGCTGGGCTACGGTTAAGGAATATTCGGCTATTTTCCTTTCCCTCAAGATACCAAATAATCAAACTGAAAACTACTATCGCTTGCATGGGCAACCCCGGACCGAATACGGTCCCGAGAGCGTTGTATGCGGCCCGCGAAGCTATGACGATCAACCCGACTTTTGGACAAAATTGATCATACCCAAAAAATTAATTGCCGTAGCATCGTTGGATCGGTAGATATCGTTTGCTCAGAAAAACGGATCTCTAATGAGGCGTGGTGGTTTTTCAAAAAGTTTCGAAAAACATCGGCGTTGACTATATTTTCTATTGGATTAAATAGAAGGTAACCTACCGATGTTCACGAGTGTAAAACTATTAGTTAGCCGGCAAATAAAAAAATTTAAAAGTTTCATTCAAATATTTACTGGTGCTGCACCCTTCCGCAATAACCTCGCTGAGAATCGATAATTTTGAGGCGCCTTTCCGCACTAATGCCTCGCAGTCTCGCGTGTCGAAATTGATCAAGGCCTTAAAACAGAAAGCTTTGAACTCGTGCAAGGAAAAAATTAATAAAGTTGGCATTCCCGAGAAATTTTCCTTTTACTCCGGCACAAGTCCTTTATTCCCCCTCCTCGCTTCGTCATACTGGGGTGAAACACCCCATCAAAACCCGCTGGGGTGCTTTTTGACAATGTCTCCACCTACCTACCACCTCGCCCTCTCATCCCCCTAGTCTTCCATATCCCCGGCGACCAAAGAGAAGATATGAAAAGGTAGGAAAAGAAGCCCAACCCATCCCTGCGACATCCTCCTCCTCGGGGCATTAAGGTCGTGCCTTGGATACCCTCAGGCAGTCGCTCCTTTACAGCACCTTGGCGGACCACCACCACCATTTTTTTCCTCCCCTCGATACCTCGCGACACCAGCGCCGCCCTCGTTCCCAACGGCCCGTCCTAGCACTAGGCTCCTCTTTCGTGACTTTATTGGTATAGAAAATTGAAAGCGGGTGGTGCGAGCTCTTTTACGCTCTCCACTTTTGTTTTTTTTTCTTCCTCCACTCGTTCTTTTTCGAACTCCCCCGAGGGGCTGGCTTGAGGAGGGAGTGGAAGAGACGAGAAAGTAAGACAGAGGAAGAGGGAGGTAGAAACGGAAAAAATGGAAAGAATGAGTGGGCGAAGAGGGAGGCGGAGAGGATGGGGAGAGAGGAAGGGGAGGGAGAGGACGGTAATGAAGAAAGAGTGAAAGGGAAATGGAGAGGTCGAGACACAGCGATAGATAAATCGATCTATGTCTTCATTTGGACCAAATTGAGGCAATATGTCCGTTCAGCTAAACTTCGCGAAAATTCGCAAACGGGAAATATGATCTTTTTAGAAAATGCATTAGGTCATTATTCTACGAGTACTCAAATACAAAACCTACCAAGGGAATGATGCGTCAAAATGCTGCAAATTTTACAATTGAAGTAGCTTTGAGCAATTGAAATACTATATATATATATATATATATATATATATATATATATATATATATATATATATATATATAACAACTTACGGAAAAGGAAAGGTAAAATAGATATATGGATGTCAACAAGGTGTTGGGATGAGGAAACCCAGTGAGCACTCACCAATCAGACGACTTCAGGTTGGCGAGGCCCCGGGGTTTCCTCATCCCAACACCTTGTTGACATCCATATATATATATATATATATATATATATATATATATATACACACACATACATAAATACACACATACACACACATATACATACATACATATACACACAAAACTGTGTAGTTTTAAACTTTTAAACTAGTGTTTAATTTAACAACACCTTTCCTAATTCTATTTAAGGAGTTCCAAGAAGGTTCGGCTTATTCAGCATTTTTTATCTATAAATATGTATTTTATGATAAAAATAAACAAAATACTACATATGGTTATGAACACTCAAACAGTATTTCCTCAATTTTGCATTTCAGTTTTAAACCAAATTATTCAAAACAAATTATTTACATTGTAATATCACAGTTATTCTATCTTTCGGAAGGTTTTTGGCTCACCCAAACAGCACCGTAATATCTATCCAAGATCTTTCTCTTCATCTTCTCGTACTCCAGTTTCTCTTTTAATCTTTTCCTACCTCTTTTGCCTTCTTCCTAGCATCATCCTTTCTATGACTGCTTTCAGCAGACAGTTTCCTTTCAAAATTTGACCCAACTATTTCGCCCTTCCCTTTTTACTCTAATTAAGCTTCTCTCTTCCCCTACTGGGTTTAAAACTTCCTCATTTAGTTTTCTCTCAGCCAAACTAATTTTCTACAGTCTACACCATACCCACATTTCAAACGCCACCAAATACGCTCGCATATTCTTTTCTCTTAATCCATATCTCACATCCATATCATGCTACTCTCTATATTAAAGTTGTCACTAACCTCTTTTTAGGCGCGTTTTGCTTCCAACGTAAGAACCCATTA
This sequence comes from Tanypteryx hageni, assembly GCA_028673005.1. NCBI lineage: Eukaryota > Metazoa > Arthropoda > Insecta > Odonata > Petaluridae > Tanypteryx > Tanypteryx hageni. Next base: position 131,725,757 of record CM054115.1, on the reverse strand, counting down.
GTTTTGGTCCGTACTCTCGCACGCATGTTCGTTCTCGGCTTCTACTGAACGGATTTTTGTGAAATTTTTCATTAAGGATTTTTCGGTAAAGAAATTCTAAAAAATGATACAAACATATCCCAATTAGCGGTGCCACTACAAGAAGGAAAAAAGCAAACTTTCCGTCATCTCTCTTCAAGTATTCGTCATACCGAAAAAGCCTTCAGTTAAAATTTTATAAATAGCTGTTTATTACCATGTACATTTTTTATCGTAAAAACTGCTGTTTTCAAGAAACTCTAACAAAAAATTGTATTTCAATTTGAACTTCGGAAACATTTTTTCATGGGTTTTTAATTATCGTTAACGAAAACAGTCTTCGTAGCAACTGATGTGAAGTACATCAACTGTAAATACATAAAAACATTTAATTTCCTTTCCTCTGCATACAGCGCACAGTAAACGAAAGGGAATGAATTAGCTAATTGTAAGACTAAGAAAAGAAACTTAAATATACAGCGTTTGTAAGTGAAAAGAAATAAATAATTTATTAATAAGGCATGATCCTGAAGGTAAAGGTAACTGTTACTCATTCCAAGCGAGGTACGTTTGAAATAACTTTCGATTGTTTTTGATTAATTACCACTGAATAGAAAATAAATCGGTAAATAAAAAATTTAATATGTATAATTTAATATGCAGTGTATACAGTATTTAGTCTTTATACTGAATGACGTAAATACGTCCATTAAAGCACCAACTTAGGAGAGGGAGGATATTTTTAGTGGTCATAGTGTTCCGCTGTTTTATGGCGTGTGATCGTTCAAGCATATCCTTTAGTTAAAAATATTCCGTCGCACGAAACACGACTATTTGTGATAAACTGTACACTTTCCCAACTAGTTCGATGTACTTTACACGCATCGGCTTTAACGCGAATCATCTCACGATTTTTCCATGCGGAGTAGAATATCATTCGCGGTATTCGAGAATAGATTTAAATATTCTCATCGATAAAAATAAATTTCATTTTTGTACTTGTACGAATATTGAGCTCCCGTATTTGTCTGTCGATTCTACCACATTTCAAAGTGAAAATGAAAAGCGTCTTGCGTATATTTCCGGATATTTCCTCCCATCGCGATGAAGGTGCCTGTTGGCGTATTTCTTTTGAGAGGGAAGTATTTGTGGTCGTGTTAGGAGATGGTAATCGTGCGGAAAACGTCCCTTTTATCTCTTTTTCTCTCTGCCTTTCCGCGTTCTATTTTAGGCAATTAAGTGGGGAGTCGTTCGGTCCAAAAGGACGTCGGTAAACAGAGCGAGCTGACCAAGTCTAATTCGGCGCTTCCCAAATTGACCAAAGTCCTAAAAGGCAATCATTTGCTTAAAAACTTTGTGTTTTAAAAAGTGAGACTGGTAAGGTATCATCCGTCGAACAACCATATAAGATCGACTTTCCTAGAAATATTTCTTTGTGAACTTGAACTTCTTTCGTTATTATGATTTTGTTGTTAGCTGAATTGGTAATAGTGCCGTACTGCTTTGCGAATGAATGAAAATTTATCCTGAATATACTAAGTATCGTGCCCAGAGCGTATTACTGCCACGTGCTATAATTTAATGTGCAACTGATATCAATCCATAAAATTACTTGGCCCCTGATTGCGAGATGAAAATTGAAGCGGTGTATACATCAGAATCACTATCCTTGTATTTTTCATGTATTTTTTAATCTTGCCATATCAAGTAATTTTAACTACATATTTATTTTCTTAGATTTTATAGTTTAAATTAATCTCACTGTATAAGAAGGTATTTTTCGTTGCAATCCATTGGTGTTCATGTAATTTATTACGGGAAATGCTAAACAGCTGAGGATGATCAGGTTAAATTGATTGTTATTTGAGTAGTAGTTTATGCACTTGTAAAAACCTTCAATAAACAGTCGTCGTTCATCATTTTAATGCATTTAGGCCGGTATAGACTGCAAAATGACTTTTAATAAGTGACTGTAAATCATGAAATCCGACATAAATCACGATTTTCCGTAGAATTTTACCTTATTCTGACTCTAATAAGTGAAGTTTGTATGCATTTAGGTTCACACACACACATATTACACGTGCTATACGCGTTTAAAACGGTTTAATATTTTGCTGGAAAATTAATTTGAACCGCAAAATAACAAAGGCAGCCTCTTTTGCTCAGACTACGGCATTTGTGTATGTCATTGCTGAACAGAGCGTGGTATATAGCGCAAGGAAGTTTTTTTTCGCTTTGTGTATTTAAAAAAAGACGTTCTCATCGGAAATAAAAATCTTTGCCTTCTGGCCTACTTACATCGTTTTCCGTCGCGCGGTTTATTTCATCGCTCGGTTCGCATTCATTCCTGTTAAACGCGGGGCACGCGTTTTATTTTTTATTATCTCTCGCCTCAGACGAAAATGTAAACCTGGAGTGTCCTGGCGAAACGTTGTATTATGGAAATGGAACGTATAAAGGAAATAATAATGGAATTTCATGAATATTAATAGAATTGTTCAAAATTTCGAGTAAAAAATAATTATTTTGGGAAGGCGGAATTTCACTTTTTATTCCTCCCAATTGTTGCGTCGCTTCTTTGCTCGGAAGGACAATAGCGTTCAATGCATATGACGCCATGATGTTTTGTGATCAAGGACGGAGGGTTTGGAGGTTTTTTTTATCGAGGGGATTTTCAACCAAATCTAGTCTTTTTTTTGATGCGCACTAAAATTGGAACGTGATAATATGAGAAATATGTTTTGAACGGCCTTGTAAAAATATCGCGAATCATTTTTGGGAAATGTAAAATAAACGGCATGAATTTTTTATTTTGTTTGGTACTATGAAACCTTTTGACCAACCGTGAAATTGATTTTGAAATTACACTATTCCTTTATAATGCTGATCTGACGAGGCTTGAACTTTAAGAAGGTGAGATATAACCTCAATTGATATTCGATAGGCTTTAAGACGATAAAAATGTTCATTCAATGTTATTTTTGTTTAGTAATAAGTGCTTTTGCTCTCATGCGTCATTGTAATGGATTTATCTATCGATAGCTTTCACAAAATAAATAGAATAGACAATGCCATGATGATTAACAGAAACAAATAATATGGGGTCATACACGATATATCCTAGGCTCCCACTTGCACCTACTTAGGGGTTGAAGGAATAATCCCGAAATTAACTATCAAGCACTTTTAATGGTGATAATACAATTGATAAATTGAGCAGTTCCAATGGAAACGAGAAACTTTTCGGATGTAAAGCCCCCCTAATCAGTGTATTCGCAGCTAGAAGATTATAAAAAAGGCTAAATAAGTTTTCAAGGATTCAAAATGAATAATTTTCAGCACGAAATAAATTAATGACTTAATAAAAATCCGGCCTAGATAGAACTACTGCAAAACATTCAATTCCTGACTCAAAAATTATATTTATTGGCGAATGAACTTTCCTTGCCTAATAAGATAATAGACAGGTAACGGTGGATGATATTAACGAAACATAATAGCTACATATATGTGAATGTAGCAGTTCTATTTTTATTCCACTTCGTCAATTATTACGTTGGCTTTCAATAACATTATTGCGACATGACGAGCAAAAATTACTTAAACAGTTCAGCATTACTTTTATTGAATTTCATTAGAATGTGACGTTTGCAAATAAATAAACTCAAAATGCACGATTTTCGCGTAGCACGCTCTAAGCTCGCATTTTGTAAGTTGTGCTAGCCACTTTCTCCGAAACAACTGATCTGATGAAATAATACGCCTAGTTATACTAATAGCACCTTGATTGACAAATGTATTCGGAACGTTTTTTTGTCGTAAGTATACATTTTTCGAGTTGTAATAAAACAAATTCCACGTTTGATTTACAGTATATGTTCTTAAAATGTGAGGTAAATATGACATTGTCGTCTTATATTAGAACAAAACCTTTAAAAAAAACATTTTTCAAAACGTGTTTAGCTGTAAAGTGTCTTATACGCACTCAGCGATACATAGATGGACATGCCTACTCCACTATGCGATATTTCTTCCACGAAATGTTTTTGTACGACATAATGAGGTAGAAACACAATTTTCGGCCAGCTTTAATGTGATGGGCAGAAAATTATAAAATATTCAGCTATCAAATCCTTTTAACTTGTAGCTTTATTCCACTTAAAGGTACCACGCTTGAAGATTCATACAAGGGTTGAGGAATAAGTCACACCTTAAAAATCACACCACCTCCTTTATTGCGGATCACGACGTAATTCGTATTAAGAATCCGAGTGATAATGAGTTCGACCAAGACTGGAGATAAGGAAAATAGAATACATTTAAAACAATCAGTTTGGTGACAAGTATGTCACACTTAAACAAAAGAAGGGTTGTCAAAAAATTTAAGCCGAATAAAATCAACAAATCATAATAATCGCGCCGTCAACCGAGCGCAGCAAGATGGCAATCTGTTGTGCAGAGAAAGAATTACGTAACCGAGGCACAAGTAAGGTCATGCCTTTGTTGTTGCTCTAGCGACAATAATCTTTCGATAACGAGACTACCGTCCCCGCAAAATCCCCCTCCAACTGTTTTTTACGTTTTTTTTTCAAGTTCGTGTTCGCTTTTCTCCCTCTCCCTTCGTATTCCGTTCGCCCTGGGTTTTTGTCTAATTGGACCATGTTTGTAACTGGGATAAGGACACTGTGTGTGTATGTATGTATTCCTCTTTCTCATTCCTGCGCTCTATGCTAGGGATCGTTATGCCCGTTCCACAGGTCACATACTTTACTCCCCTCCTCCTCCGGTATCTTTTCCTCCCTCCCCTAGCTCATCCTTCCTCCATATCCTTTCCCCTCGCATTATCCCGCTGGCAATTTCACGAGTGGAAGGGTTTTGGCGCACTACCCTGCAAACCCTTCCCCTCCTACCCAGCGCTGATTTTATCATCCCTTCTCTCTCTTTCTCTCCCTCTCTCTCTCCCCCTAACCCCTTTTTCTCCTCTTTCCTTTTTCCTTTCCCCTCTATCCTCTTTCCCACACTACGCAATCTTAATTTCCTTCAAAGGCAAACACTAAATTAACTGGACTCTCTCATTCCCCCCTCTCTGTTACATATCTTCCACTTCGTCTTTCAACCCCTTCGTCTTTCAACCCTATCCCTTACTCCCTTCTTTCCTCTCTCTCTTCCTTTTCTCCCCCCTCTCTTATCCCTTCTCTTCTGACGCCGTTCTCTTATTTAGAACTTTCCGATTCCTCTCTCTCCTTTCTCTCTCTCTCTCTCTCTCTCTCTCTCTCTCCTTAGTCCCGCTCCACCCTCCATCTCTGCTTTACCTCCCGATATTTCTCCGTTTTACTTTTCCAATTAGGTTTTCTTAATTACCATCATTTTCCCTCGTTCTTTCTCCCTCTTTCACTCTTCTATCATTTTCTTTTTCTCTTTCATTTCTCTAGCTCTTTTTTCCTCGTTCCCATGTCACGCGCAATATCTGCTCAGGCATGTTTCTTAAAAGACGCTACTACATCCGATTTTTCGATCTGTCTGAGAGTGTTTACGCGTGTAAAGTTAGCTCCCAATTTACCAAATGCCTCGGGACCGAGCCTACCCCGGTTAATACGATCTTCCGATTGATCGATATGCCTATTCGCATGTACCATTGTACACACAAACGAAAAAATATAATTAAATATCAAGATAGTAAAGGAAATACGTTAACAGTGAAATAGTTTCATATGTATTATCATCTTGTTAACGTATGGGGAAAGAAAATAACGTATATTTTTGCATGCCTATTACATTATTAAACACTTAAAAGCTGTATATTTTGAAAATTCCGATTTATCGAAGCTTCGGTTTATCGAAATTTCGGTTAGTTGGGAGTTCGCTGTCCAGGCGTGTTACAGTTGGCCGTATGTAAAAATAATGAACTTTTTCCATCAACCCACCAGAGATAATAATTTCTATTCACGTATTGTAAAGGGAAGACAAATAAAAATTTATTTTCATGTCCATTATTTTATATAGGATGCCTCTTTATTTGAGACACTAGGCGTGAAATATTCTCTATCGATCATCTTCATCGTGGGGATTTGAGGATCATATTGAAATACGAGACAGAATGGCTTACCCTGGTCGCGCGATTCATTGAAGACTGTAAATCTACATTTATTATAAAATTCAGGGTGAAAATAACGACACGTCAGGCCCCTTTTTCGGTCAGGGACACCAAATTACTGGTTATGTAGAAAATCTAAACTCCTCTTAATCCTACGACAGAACTTAATTAATTTTTGGTATGTGGATAAGTTTACGAGTTCTCTTCCACGAACATTTACCTTTTCCGCCTCCCTTTTATTTTTGCTCTTTCCTCTCCATTCCGGTTAGTTTATCCGCATTTTCTCTCTCTCTCTCTCTCTCTCAGTTGTCATGTTCCAGTACATTTCGTCATTGCCACCGAGTCATATTTGGTTTGCATTTTCGTTTTCCTCATATACTAATTTCTAATCGTTTTTTGTTTCCAGCTCTCTTCTCATACATTTTTTTTGTGTTCGCTAATTCATACATCATCACACTAAGAAACTGTTAAATTGATTGAGCGGTTTGTAACCATTCTACATTGGGCGCTAATTTTCTTATGACCATATAGCTATCGAGGTTCGGATACATAAGGGTGTAAGAGGGTGTGTTGAGGGGTACTAGGACAATTGCGTCCCGGACAACAAACTTTTATTTATCGTTAAGAAAAAATAATAAAGAAAATGAAAATGATTTATTAAGCCACATGATAAAACGATGACTGTATTAAAAAGATACCAACATTAAAACCTATGCATACTGTGAGCGATTCCTCTTAATAACTATTCCCTCTCAGATGTTAGTATGCTGTTCAGAATCAGTCAGATGATTAATTGTAATGCCTTTATAAAGTTTTCGGTATTTATTTCAACCAAATTTGGTACACACAATATTCACATATATTAATGATCAAAACGACATTTTTTGACCGGATCGACTCAGCAGGGTGCCACAATTGCAAAGTTAAACTTTTCGGTAATTGTGATTTTTGAAGGAATAGCTCTAATTGGAAATTTAATGGCTACAGGAGCTATCTTGATCGCCAATGGATAACGAGGTTGAGTCAAGATTACAGGAACATTTAAGAAGAGCTTCAAAGCAGTTGATTGTTGAAACGTTAACATACACCGTTTTTCAATTATAACTTCCTTTTACTTGGATACATTAATTCCTACGGCTGACAAGAGAAAACGTTATTTGGCGAAGAACATAGCCAACTCTATCGGTCTTATAGTCCTGTATTCATTCATTACACTTGAGCAACATTTTATGAATATTTCACATCATTTGTGCCAATTTTTGCATAAAAAACAACTTTCTCCATTTTGTGTTCTTTGGCAATCTTCAATCGCTTTAATTCCTTCTGAGAGCGGAGAAAATCGTATTAAACTTTGCTGTTCAACAACGGTGCTCTCAGAAATAGCGCCCATTTTAAACGCTGGCAGTGAGCGACAGTATTGCCAACTTTATATCGCAGATACTACCGAGACGCGAGTGTCATTATTACGACATTGTATTTTATCCGACGCCCCTCTGCTATCATTCTCACTATATTCTCTCTTCCCTTGCCAGGGTCAATCTCACTCTCACTCTTTGTTAGTTTCACCAGTAATGTTTTTTTTCTCCCGGTTTGAGGAAGGGCAAGAAATCCACTCTGCGTTTATCACTACTACTGCGCGTTTTCCGTCATGACAATCATTTCGAAATCCATCTTCCGACGTCAACGTAATATGTGGAGGCTAGTCGAAAGAATTATGTTTGGTTCTGTCACCAACAGCGAGAAAAATACGATTCACTTCTCCGAACAAAAAAAGAAGGGCGCAGACCGCGCGTTTTCACTCAATTAAATATATATATATATATATATATATATATATATATAGTGAAACTTGTTACCAAAATTAGTTTTCTGTTGTTTATAAAATAATTATAGAGCATTAGGCTATAGGTTGATCGGTCAACAAACCTATTTTTGGATTCTCGTAAAACGACGAGTTTGTCGCAAATGTCAAGCAAAACTCGGGAAGTTGATTAATTAAATGCTAACCTTGGAAGGGAATTATCGAGATCAACCAAAAGATTGATGAACGGAGTTGATCCTAAGTCTGTAATATGAGGGATTAAACCAGACGAGCATGAAACCGCAAAGCAGGCGTCCTCAGCGGCAATTCTCCAATGATTAGTTCCACCTGACGTGCATAATCGTTTTGTGGGTACAGGCGTTCCCTGGATCATTTATCATATCCCAATTTCGTGTATAGATTAAAGAGAAGTATAATCGTGCATAGGACTAGATTATAGACTTATTAGTGGAATACCTATCTTAAAAATAATAAATTTCCAATCCTGTTATCTGTTATCAAAGTCGATACTTTCCACGCAGAACTGCTTCTTCGCTGTATTTGGTTTCGTAGTGAATATATATAATAAGTGTAGGGCTGGGTTCCCTCCGCCTGAATATTTGCTTTAACTTGGTGATTTCCCTCTAAGTATTAGTTAAATCCCCCTTTTCACTCTCCCTTAATGGATGAAGAACGATATTGCAGAAAACGGGAGATTGCCGATAGCGGAAAATCGACAAATTATGAAGTTCATAGCTATAGTAACTGTAATATGTATTTATTTATGGCAGTTTACGTCCGTTTGCCTGTCGGTAATGAAGTATCGGCTTTATAGCAGGGTAACCAACCGCCACAAATTTGGAAGACCTTTTCATCACTCATACCGTTCTGTTAAGTGTCCCATTTATTGAAAAATTGTGATATATTTTTCAAATTCATTTAAATCGCCTCGGAACACCCTTACAGGACACACCAAGCTATCTGATATACGAAGGTTGTAGAAAAAGTGTTTACAAGAAGTTTTCAAGAAACCGATTTTATTACAAGGCAAGTAATTACCACGAGTATTTAAACAACACCTTATTACTGCTTCTCTAGATAATCTCATAGCAGATTCAATAAATTAACGCAGCGTGGGAAAAGCTTTTCGATACCGGTCGAATAAAATTTAGGGCCCGTAGTTTCGTATGGCCACTTCCACATCAGAATCGTTTTGAAATTGTTTACCTTCCAACTGTTCCTTTAGGACTGGAAACGAATGGAAGTCGCCTGGTGCAAGGTCAGGACAATGGAAGGATGATCATTGACCTCTCAGTGGAACGATTCCAAAAGTTGGTGTGGTTGATTTGCAGTGTGAGGGCGTGCATTTTTGTGCAAGAACATTGCACCTGCAGTAAGCAATCAAGAACGCTTTTTTCACAATAAGAAGTGACATTTATTTTTGTTCCTTTTTGCATGGATTAAACATTCAAAACGCTTTGATGCTCCAAACATATTTTTGCCATCGCCTTACCAGCTGAAGGTGCAATCTTGAACATTTTGGTTCGTGGTGACCCCAAATGTTTGCATTCAATGGGTGTCTATTTAAACTGGCGAGTTATAGTGTAGCCAGGTCGAATCTTCTGTCACAATGCATTAACGGCGAACCTTGGGCCGAATACCGCTGAAGAAAGGAAAGAAAGCAGGCCATTCTCTGAGTCTTGTGGTTATGCATTAACATTCTGGGAAACCAACGCGCACAAACTTTGTTGAATCCAAGCTTGTTATGAACAATGGTGGATATGGTTCCAAAAGAGAGATCAAATTTTGCTTGAAGCTCATGTGTTGTTACTCTTCTGTCTTGAAGAATAGCTCTGTTTATTCGTCCAATGTTTTCATCAGTCGTTGTATTTGCTGGTCTTTCATTTAGAGCAACATCACTGGTGCTCTGCCCTCCCAGAAATTTTGCATACCATTTTGATACACTTTGTGGGCTTGAAATATTCTCTCTATAAAATTCAAACCAGTTGGCGATGAACTTCTCCAGCGGAAACGTATTTCGCGTTTAAAAATCGAATCACAGTACGAACTTCCTATTAGGGCTGTGTCTAGGATATCAGCCATTTTAAATTAAGGGTTACACCAAGTCACAAACAGTTACAGCTTGACCACTTTATAGTGTTGCCATAGGTACATGCCTAACAAATTATTGTACTGCCAACAAAATTGTTGTACTGTGCGTAATGCACCGGTAAGTAACCTTGTAAAGTTAATTTTTTTATCAACCCTCATATGATACATCCATCTACCTTAGGCAGATTCGTCGATAATTTCACGGCGCTGTAATGCGTCCCCTCTTATGGTCCGTACATATTTGCAAACGTCCTCTTTAGCTTTCTGAAAAGTTGGTCTCCTTATTTTAAAATGGATTTTATGACTAAAGTAAAAAGGCATGTATGAACTCAAGTAACTCTTCAGTATTTATCAACGTGGTAGCTTAACCCTAGAACTACCAAGGGGGAGGGGCCTCAAAGGCCCGCAACTTATTTTTTTGTTTGCTTCTCTTTTATAAGGGCACTGTAATGTAAAATGAAAATAGAAAATTATTAAAACCATTAATTTCGTCTCTATCTATTCCCGTAATATATAAATACATTTAAAACAAAGCAGGTAATACTGACCCCCCAACGAAACTCTTCAGCTTCTCTAAATTATTCTTCATCTGGTTTCGGTCGGGTGTGGCCCGCAAAGAGGGCGGAAGTGGGCTATGTGGCCCGCTGTGAGTCCAGAAATGGGTTATGTGGCCCTCGAGCCGAAAAGTTTGGTCTCCACTGGTGTATTGTAATAACACTGATTCTATGGCAGGTGCCTTTCTTTTCTCATTGTGGTCGAAATATTAATAAGCGTAGGGTTTAAAAAAGTTACATTTAAACAAATTTGAAGGAAAAAACAGTCACTTGGAATAATATATTTTAGTGACAATTAATTACATCTTTATGGGCCTGGGTGATAGAAACAAAAACCGTTATACCTACAGCACCACTGGCTATCCGCAGTGCTATTAACAGAAACGCAAAAACTATCTCACGAGAGAAAATGCAAAATGCGGGAGATTTCATTTTCACGGCTTTATTTGTGGAATTCAATGCAATAGAACGATAAGAAAATGAGAATGGCATATATAAATTTGTATAAAATGCGGGAAAAACGTTAATTTTAATAACGTAATAGCGGGAGTTTGCATTATATGTATGTTGTGTGCGTGTGTGTGTATAAACACAAAGCTATGTTATACTCATTCATGTTCTTTAAAATGGTTTGTTAGTGAAATGTGAAAATGCTAATTTGATTTTTATCTTATCACGCCATTTATCTGACCATAGGACTTTACCATCATCCCTTCCCTATTTTACGTTTGCGGTGATTTTCAATGTTTTTTGCCATTTGTTGGAAAGCCCTGCAGTCTTCTGCAGCTCCGGTAATTTCATCTTACAACTTTTATAGCGCTCCAGTTTCTCTCTCTCTCCCCCCACAATCTCGGTTTCCCATTTATATTCTGACTGCCTCTTATTTGACCATTAATTCTCTCTAATTATCTTTCTCCTTCCACCAATCCGGATCCTTTTATGTCCCTTCGTTGCTTCCACGCCTCATCTCCAAATGAATTCCTTCTCGTTATCCCTCCCATCCACTATATCCCTCCCTCTCTCTCTCTCTCAATGCGCGTTAATACCTTTCTCTTTCTCTCCCTCCCTTCAACTTCTACGCCATCTCATTGTCTTCTCCGAAGCCACACTCCACCCTCAAATGTTTACATTCATTGAGGATTTCGTCCTTTTTCTCTTTCTGTCTACATATATATTATCTGCTCTTTATCCTTCTCTCTCTCTCTCTTTACTTTCTCTTCCCTTAACTCCGACCGCATTCATTTTCTTATTGCCTATCTTCTGTAATGTTTTTATGTGTATGTGTAGGCATGTGCATATATATATATATATATATATATATATACATATATATATATATATATATATATATATATATATATATATATGTATATAAAGAAGCTGCCTCTGTGTCTGTGGCAGTCATAACTCTCCAGAAAATAAACGTAGGAGCTTCAAAATTTGGCAGCAGCTTCAGGTTGATCCCTCCTATACCCCACACTACTGAATATGACAGCTTAGCTGTCAAAACATCGGTGTCTAATTTTAATTTTTGGTTTGAGTTAACTGTGTGAGTGGCTTTTGTATGTTTCTGCGTGTTCGTGTGTCTCCTTTTGACTTAGGTTCTACGACGGTGTTTACCAGCAACCTGCAGCGTGAGTGTGAGCATTCTCTTGCTTTTTACGGTTAAGGAGTTTCTGTTTATTTACTACTGTATTGTTTCACCGTGTCTCGCAACCCTCCACTTTTCACACCCATTAGAATAGCATTTTCTCGTACACCGCGAGAATCAGAACAACCAAATTTTGCATAGAGTCCACATTCATACAGAGGAAAGTTTCTTTCAAGACCTAGGGAGAGAAAACGTTTTTTTTTGTCCTCATAAAAATGCCCAACGTCATGTTTGGCACTTTCTCGAATTTATATCTCCGATACTGTAAGTCAGTGGTTCTCAGGCAGATTCGTCAGGCGACCCTTCCTTCCGGATTTATGGTCGCTGCGATCCCCCGAGATTATTCGAGAATCCAAAAAACTCCAGTTTTCTCCATAAAGGGGAGGGGGATGACGATAATAAGGAAATTAATAATGAGTTTTTTATTTCGTGCTCTTTATAAATATAAGGTTAGCAATATAAATTATTATATTCAAAACTAAGCGTATGTATTTAAAACATTCAGACGATATGCGTTGTATAGCTTAATTTTTTAAATACTAATCACTGCTGAGATGTCATTTCTCGTTTGTTTTTACTACATAAAAATGACTCATTTGTTAAAAAAGCCTTTTTATGTTGATAAGCTACAGAATTTTTTGAAATAACACGTCAATTAATTAAAACCTGCAGGGCTCTAAAAACCAAAATAAAATCACCAACCTAAGCGAAGAGTGCTTACGACCAGTGTTCCCTCTAAGCTGCGCGACCGCGCATGGTTATTTTCCCTCCGCTCACAGCAACTTTTTTACCGCGCGCAATTTTATTCAGAAAAGATCACTTGAAAAAGTTATCAAGTTGTAATTATGCGCTCTCATTGATTTTTTGTGGCAAACGTACTTTCTCCAAAATATTTTCTAGTCTAGTTGGCTAAGTTTACTAATATTAAAATGTATTCTATTAGAAAAGCTACTTACTAACTAATCTTTACAAGGAGAGACATAAGACAGAGAGTTTTTAGCTCCCAAAAATACCACGTATATGCCGAGAGATGGAGGTTCGAGAAATTTGAAGGAGGCGTTGGTTTTCAGTAGTACAAAATACCATTCCAAAGTTTTGAATTTTCCTACTTTGAAGGCACCTAGTGGAAAATATATGAACTATCGGGAAAATCTAATCGGTGGAAATTCATTGATTGGTAAGGGCTGTTTCAAAAAGAATTTTTAAGATATCTCTTTTAAAAATTGATTGTCCAAAGACATACGTACAGAGTGAACCAAGTTTTTTTTCTTTTGAAGAAAACGTGCTAAAAAAGGCTGCTTGAGCAATAAATCTATCGATTTTTCCAAGATTAATTCAACCTTTTTATTTTCACCTATGCCTATTCCACGAATTCTTAAGGTGGTGAGTTGCTTGTAAAAGGATATTGATCTCGTTTTAGAATAGGCGGAATAATTTACGTTTGTAACTTCGATGTCGTTTTTTATATTGAATGCCTTCAAATTACACTGAGTAACAAGGTTTTTGGTTCCAAAAAAATAAATGGTCCTGATGTAGTTTGTAACGCAAATTACTAATCTGTTTTTAAAATTTTCCTATCACATATAAATTTTGAGATATGACACTTCAAATTATAGCGAACAAACCCCGGAAAGAACATACTCTAAACAAAATAAGATTCAATACAGAACAACCAAACTAATTTTGCTTCCATTTTTTGTTATCACAACACATCTTGAACAGCATCATTCTGTGTTTTTCAGTAGCAGCTGAAGGTGGCAAAGAAGTACGCCAAACAGCATGTCTCCTAAATATGTTAATGCGGCTGACAATTTTTGTTATGTTTGCGGAGAATTTACTGTGAAACATCAGAGAAGGTGCTTGACTCCTCTTATCAAAAAAGCTTATCAATTGTACTTTGGATGCAAGGTAGTAGACCAATATATAACAATGGACACTCCATTATTTGTTGCGTTTCCTGTGCAAACCGTCTCCGACAGTGGGTGAAAGGCGCTCGTTCTTCTATGAGATTCGCAATACCTATGATCTGGTGGGAACAATAAAATCATGCAAACAACTGTTATTTTTGCATGACTAAAAGGCTTCTCTGCATAAACAAAAAACGTACTCTTTATCCTAATTTGCCATCAGCAATAAAACCTCTCACACATGATCCAGATCTTCCTGTTCTCAGTACTACATTATTCGCGATTGGTCAAATAGATATTTAGTGAAAGGTCAAAAAAAACGTACATACAAGCCTTGTTGCACCACAAAATATTTATCTACCCCCTTTATATATCAAATTAGGGCTCATTAAGAATTTTGTAAAAGGTATGGATCAAAATAGCGGAGGATTTCTACATCTTAAAGAAAAATTTACAAAATCACCAAAACAAAGATTATAGAAGGAATATTTGTGGGTCCCCAAATGCTTGAACTCATGGATGATGATGGTTTCGATGCAGTTTTAGAAGGAAAAGAAAAAAGGCATGGGTATGTTTCAAAGCAGTTGTCATGAAAATTTTAGGAAACAAAAAAGCACTAAACTATGAAGACTTGCTCAATAAAATGCTGGAAGCAAACCATGACATGGGGTGTAACATGTAACATAAAATAAATTTCCTTCACTCTCATCTGGACATTTTCCTGAGAATTTTGGAGCTGTGAGTGACGAGCACGGCGAGCGGTTCCATCAGGACATTGCATCGTTGGAAAAACGATACCAAGGCAGATTCAACACTAATATGCTTGCTGATTATTATTGGTTAATAATTAGGAAAGCTTCTGGTACATCATACAAAAGAAAATTGTTTGCTAAATATTTAACCTAGCATGTATTTACATTTATTTTGCTGAGTTTGTATGACTAAAACACAATATGTTCTTTTAATATAAAAATACGTTTTTCTCCATATCTAGACGTGCTACAAGAATTCTGACTACAGATTCAAACTCTACGAAACAAAATCATTTAGGATAACTCATTCTATGCAAGAATCTGAGAAAAAGTTTCAATTTGTTTTCCAGTGTTATTAATCCTAGAGGACTAAAGTTGTCAAAGGTACTGAAAACTCATATTCTTGATTTTATGTAATACCTCAAGAGGGAGAAAGAGACAGAATTTTTTAATTTTAATATTTTATCTTTAGGGATACACCAAAAACTGATTTGAGATCTAAATGTCTTGGAAATAATGTTTTTTTTTGCTCCAGATTTTAATGGAGGATAAATAAAGAATTGTATTCCCCGTGGAAAAGAGATAGTAAGGAATTATATCGAATTTCAGAGACTCCTTAATGCCATTAAAAAACTTTTCTACGGCATTAATCAATGTATTTCTCCGTCAATCAAAGAAAATATAATAACTGTGACTTCCATGAAAATGTTTCAATAAAAGTACGACCGGTTTTGCTAAAATCGTTGCATTATCAGGATGATCACTAGTAAATTCCACAAGTTGAGTCTGATTTCATAGATAAAAATTGTCATTTCTGGTTTCAGCGAGAAAAATCCTGCTTGGTTCTATTTAAATATGAAATGAAGTAATTCAGTGATTATTATTATAACTAGATATACGTACAAAAGGAAATCTTGATCATGAATGTAATAAATACCACATTTTTTGCTAATATCTTTCTTTTTCTTTTTACTTTCTCCTTCCCCTCTTCCTTCATTTAAAATATCGATCTTCCTCTATCTCCCTGTTATGTATCCTTTGCGAACTAGAAATGATGAAGGAGAGAGAAGTGAACAGTAAAGGAGGAAGTCTTTCTCTTTTACTCTCTCTCTCGCTAACCAGTAAATCCCATCACTTTATTCTCACCTCTATCTTCTTTCTCTCATGCAACTTTCTGTTTTCTCTTTCGCTCTCTTTATTGGTCCATATCTCCTGTCTCTCTCTGCCTTACTATCAATGTCTACTCTCTCTCTCACACCTTTTTCTCTTCCCACGATCCCCAACGGTACCCTTCGGTCCACTTAGGAAAGAAGTTTAATAAAGTCATCTAGCGAGATGGAAAATATTGTGCCCGTAACTTCAGAAACTAACGTTTTCCCTTTATGTGGGGCGCCGAGATTCCCTTGTCTCCCAAAGAGTTCTGTCGGGAGTCGCGAAGGAGAGTGAGAGGAGTGGAAGAGGAGGAGAAAGATACGTAGGAGGGAGTTAAAGAGAGAGATAGAAAGATAGGGTGCCGAGCTTGTAAACGCCCTCTCCTCTGTCCTTCACAGAAGGAATGTCGATGGCTCAGTGGGCGACTCGCCTTATTCTCTTTTTTCTTCACTCCGTTCCTCAACCCATTTCCCTATCTTCACCATTTTCATTCCTCCTCCCAAGCGATCAGATCACGGAGGAAGGAAAAGGAAGTCTTTTAGATAAAGAGAAAGACTGTCTTTATGTCGTTTTCGCCTTATTCTCTTGGATTTCTTAGATTGAGAGGTGACTTTAAGAGCGAAACGCCATGGTCTCTCTCCCTATCTCCCTTTCTCTCGAGAAAATTTTTCATATTTTTGGGCCGTTTTAAATGATGCGTTCGCTTAAAATTTTTCTTTGGTTTTATTTAGAAGCTGAGGCTTCCTCTTTCTGAATATTTGTTGCGTCGGACTTTTTTTATTAATTTTGTTTTCGATTCGGGAGTTTCTTTTGAAATCTTATACGGGGCTGCGATGGAGGCTGCTCAGGCGTCTTTATTACAATTGTCTTCATCATTACAGCAGTGCGATCGGGGAGTATCAACTATCACTGTTATTTGGAAAAACCGCTGCCTTGATTTTGTGAACGCTGTTTCGCCCATCGATTTCTCAAGGTCACACGAAAATATTTTCTTTTTGACTGTAGTTGCAAAGTCGGAGGGACAACCGTTACGCTTCTGAGTCGGCTGTTAAATGGGAGCGTTTTTTCCGAAAACTTGTATCGCAATAGTCGCATTCTAGTAATTATTTTGTTCTTTGCTGATGAGTCACTTTCTGATCTTAACGCGATGTATTCAGTAGTTATATTTTTTTATAGAAAAATCTATCGAGAGTGTCGCCTGCATAAGGCACGGTGAAACGCTTATGCCATCATTAAATCTGGGTAGTTCCAGGCACACGTCGACTTCATCTTTATTTACAACTTGGAAAAACTGCATTTTGAAATGATTGTGCTCGGTTTGCGTATTTACTGAAAACATCTTTCTCATCATAGCGAACCTTTGATTCTTTACGTAAATATTGTATCACATAATTTTGCAATACATGATTCACGATTTCCGAGCTTGATGTCCTCTTTACTTTGAATTGATCGGCCGTGAAAATAAATTGCAAGTAGGCGGTGGTTGTGCAAAAACATTCTAATTGGAGGCAAAGGTAAGGGATCATTATTATTAGTAGTAGTAGTAATTTTAAGAATTCCGAATATTCTAAAACTCCTAATAAGTATATAATTTTTTGCACAATTCCCAACATTTAAATATAAAAAATATCTTCCAAGATTTCAGAAATTAAAAATTTCAATATTAAAAAAATACTATAGATTTCAAAAATAAAATAGCATTTAGAGAATTCGAGAAAATTTTACAAATTCTGTAGTTTTTAAAGATGAAATTCTACGTCATACTGTCTCTTAGTTTCGCTTAATTTAGTAACGCAATTCACGATATTATACATACTGTTTTACCACCAATTATCCTCATCCCATATTCTTTTTCGATAAATTACGAAATTATATTGAGAATTAAGCAGGTAATAGCTTATAAAAACTCCCATCATTAATCTTGCTGCACCTGATTTGTAATATATGCTATATATATATATATATATATATATATATATATATATATATATATATATATATAACAACTTACGGAAAAGGAAAGGTAAAATAGATATATGGATGTCAACAAGGTGTTGGGATGAGGAAACCCAGTGAGCACTCACCAATCAGACGACTTCAGATTGGCGAGGCCCCGGGGATGTCGAAGCGACACACGTAAAATAACACAAAAACACAGAAACATCACAAACGTATAAGCTTTCGGAACTACTCCTTCTTCAGCTACAGAGAGAGAACTCATCCCAACACCTTGTTGACATCCATATATATATATATATATATATATATATATATATATATATATACTTTTACAAACACTTGTTAAATTGATTCACAATCTTCTTAATACCATCTGAAAAGAACGTTTTCTGTTGTTCCTGCATCCAGGTATGCACTGCTTCTTTGACTTTGTCATCATGTGAAAATTGACGTCCACACAATGCTTTTTTCAGAGGACCAAAAAGGTGATAATCGCATAGGGCTAGGTTTTGACTGTAGGGTGGGTGAGAAAGAATTTCAGATTTAAGCTCTTCAATTGTTTCAATGGTTGCAGTGGCTCTATGAGGTCGAGCAATGCCACGGTGCAAAAGAACACCTTTTGGCAGCAATCCTCTGCGTCTACTGTGAATAGCACAAACTTGGCGATATTTCAGGTCACCGTGCATGATTGAATACGCAGAAAGCTGATGTCTAACATTTCCACACCAGCAGTAATAGTAATCAGTCTGTTTTCTCGTATGAGAGCATTGACTCGATCAACCTTGTTTGCTGCTCTTGAACTTGTCGGATGGCCTGAACGGTCTTCGTCAAGCAAACTTGTTCTGTCACTTTTGAATCTTTCCACCCATTCGTACACTTTTCTTTGACTGAAACACTTTTCACCATACTGTGCTAAAATTCTCCCATAAATCTCAGAGGGTTTGACACCTTCCGACCACAAAAATCTGCCGACAGCACGTTGCTCACTAACGGTGCAATCGGAAAGCAGAGCTGACATGTTTAGGCCTAAACTGCACAAGACACAATTAGCATCGGCAACTGGGAAGACATATTTAGACTTGTTTGACTCTATAGTAAGTAAGGTGACGTAGAGAATTCTGGCACTGTGTATTATTCTCGCACTGGTTCACCTAATTTTATTTTCTCATGTACGTAGTATATTGAGAAGGTATTGTTATCGTGAACAGATTCGTCTTCGAGATTTTGATGGAAATACACGTTTTAGGTGTCCCTGAGTCCATAAAAGTGGTTTTCGCCATGCCGTCTGTCTGTCTTTCGATCTGTTCGCTGTTCTAGGGCCAAAACGTATAAATGAAATCGAATGATCTTTCGTATTTGTGCAATATATCATATTTTGCAGACAATTTTTTATAAAAATGATATTGCGCAAAAATTAAGGATAGTTAATTTTGGCGATTTTTAGATAAATTTTATTTACTCAAAAATGGTTCAAGAGAATTTGATTAAAATCAATCCAATTGTAGAGCCTGATGTTACAAATAATAGTACGTAAGCCATATATCTCTTGAAATCATTATATGGCGTCCAGTAGCATTACAATGTACGCCTCGATCCACTAAAAATCTTATTACATCCTAAACGGTTATACTAAATCGAATGATATATCGTATTTACGAATAATATCATTCATAATAAACACTCTGAAGAGATGAACGATATTGTGCAACAATTAAGGGTACTTTATTCTTGGATATTTTGAAACAAAGTTCGATTTACTCAAAAATGGCCATAAGGATTTTGATTAAAATCCATCCAATCGTACAGCCTGATGTCACAAATTAAGCCATATGTCCCAAAAATGACTAAATATTAACCAGTGGCATTAAAATGTACACTAAACTACGGTCAACTTTGATTTATAAACGTTTTTCTTTTCTAAACGTACACAGTGGACCAAACGTATATACATATATATATGAGAAAGTTTGTGCAATGTACCGTTTATTTTATGGCTAAAATCCCGTCATTAGTTAGACGAGCAATTATACTAGTAAGAAAATAAAGGACGCGCAGGTAGAAAGAAATTAAGGCGGAGAAGACAATAAAAAAAAGGTTTATCGTCATTAACAGACAAAATGATTTCCTCCCACAATCAATATCCCATCTCAGAACATGTATTTTCTTGCTACCCTTAGTTTTCGATAAATCTTTAGCATCATATTCCTTATATTTTTTCAGCAAAATTTTCGATGGATTGGTTATCCATCAATAATTTCCCCGCTACATGGTACAGGAACTAAGCGAATTTCTTCTCCCCTTTCTGTATTCACCCTTACGCGACCTCGATTTTTCGCGAGGATTTTCCGAATTTAATTTGAAACGCAATATCAAGGTATCTTTCTTATCTGCCGCTTGTTTCTTCCAAGGATCAAGTGATTAGATACCGAACGCTCGCGACTTCATTTGTTTTGGGACGCATAGTTTGCGTATCGCTTACGAGTGATAGGTCGCGGTCTGATAAATAATACGTCAGTAAGGGAGCATAAACGTTGGGGCAGTTACTTTGCACAACAAGAGCGCGGATTCATTTTTGAAGTAACGACGAATCGTACTGACAGTGCTAAAGATAGTTAAGACGACATTTACCAATGTGCAGATTATTGACTTTCTTGAAGCTTTTTCCTGATGGTATTTACTTCTAGGCAACCATCAGGAATTCAAAGTCAGTTAAAACAAGCGTATAAATCTATAAAAATATCGACCTCTAAATTCTCTTCCAGAATAGAATCTTCCGTAGGTTAGCTATAAAATAATAAGCGATCAATGAATTACTATTGAGGGAAGCTACTCCTTACTTAAGAAGCGTACCTATTTTTCCGCAGCCTTCATTTGGATTTAAGTTATATCGGATATCAAAATTGCGCCTCGTGAAAAAATCCGGCGAGTTTGAACAATTTCGAATCTAATAGCTTCTGCTGTGAATGAATTGGAAGAGTGAACTTCTGGACCTTACTCTCCTTTACCTCATCGTGTAACATTAACCGTAGTGAACTCCTACCCCTCTCGTAAATTTAACTAGTGTATGTGTGTGTAAAGTTTGAGCGTAAGTCATATCTAACCATTCTAAAGAAGTAAGGAGCTCATTTTATGGCTGGAATATAACGTTAATGGCTATTTGAACTGCCTAACAAATCGATTGGATACTTGAATATCATGCTAAGTCTCGTCACCGGGGTCATATTATTTTCGGACAAGTGCATAAGCCCGTCAGTATGACTGGAAGGGATATATTATTTGTTATTTAAATTAAATTTTCGCACTTGTCATTATTCAAAACCTTTTATTCGTATCTTCAAAATGTAAAAATTTGATTCCAAATAGAAACATAAAGTAACTAAATCCTTATTTATTTTTCAAAGAAAACTATAGTCATTAACGTTATATGTCAGAACCAACTTTATCATTAAAAAATAAAATTTCATTCTTTCATTTGTTCTTCCGTTCACGCTCCTAATTCGTGCTGTGACCCTCAAATGCAAATGAAACGCACACCATGCCATCCTTGTGTTGTCTACGTATCGAATATTTTTATATATTCATGGTTATTTCACATCTTCATCGATTTAGTTCCTTGTTGGACATGAATGGCAATTAAAGTTCATAAAATGTCATTCATTTCAGTCTTGTTACAGATTTTGTCCAAAACTTTCCTCTTATAAACATTTGAAACAATTCATTCGGAATGCAGTGAGACACGTAACATTTTATTATACATGCGCAATAGAAACGACGCAACAATCGATCTTATCAAAGTGACAAAATTAATTTTAATGTAGAAGAATAGAAGAAGTTTTATTTTTATAATAATAACAAGAATATTATAACAATAAATTTTTTGTTACGCAAAACAAATCAAAACATGAATATCAATATGAAAACAAAATTATAAGATAAGATTAAGAGGTAAATACCAAGGGAGGCACCAAGATACAAAACTGAGATTCTCTTCTATATGTTGAGATATGTAGAGATTTCCTATGTTAACTGTAAAATTAATTGTTTTCTTTAGTTTTAGGATAACTAACATTTAAAAAATGCTGGTTTGCTTTAAAATTCGTTATATGTGAGCAGCCGTTGTGTATCCCACGAAAATATAAATCTATCATATGACCCAGGTTACGCGATTTCATGATGCATCAGAAATAATGACTGATTATTTTCATTATACCAGCTGACATTCTGTTACATTAACCACTGAAATCCTATCCAATACTTGTAGATTAAAGGACTTATATTTAGACCAAATCCTATCGAGTTTTAATCCGGAACAAAGGTGGAATTATTAGACTTAATTAACTCGATTGTGAAAAAAGACCAGATATAAAATAATTTCGCGTTATTTTTTCTTTTTGGCCAAAAACTGATGAAAATCTTTTATAAAGAAAATTTCCACAACTTTTTATAGCTATGAAAAACAAATTTCCTCAGAATTTTATACCATCAAGGTAATTTACATGGCGTCAAAAGAACCGAAGTTTTCCACTTTTTCAAATTATACGACCCTTTTTGAAATGCCGTTGATGAAAATGGAGGCTCAGTTGTTTTACTTCCATGCAAAAATCTAATTCCGTTGAAAGGTAAAAATGCCTTTAGGGCTTGCGAGGGCAAGTGGTAATCTTTTATGCATGTTACGGATAGGCAACAGCGTTTTTGCGAAAGCAGTAACGAATTAGCCGTGATCGTTTGTGATCTAAAAAAGCTTCTAGGATTGAATAGAGAAGATAATTTTGTCCGGGATGAAAGCGATGCTATGATTAATATAGAATTTTGGAAGATTTTATTCCATCCTCACCAATTCACTGTGATACTTCTGAAAAAGTTTTTTTGGGAAAAATAACATGAAATACGTTTGTATCATATGGCCACCATTAAAATATCTCATTGATATACGCATCGAGTTTGCGCATTACCCATTATGAGACATGACATTTCTCAAAAATATCTTTTAGATCGTTTCGATATTTTAGCTCCTTGAAAAATTACGGTTACGGTTAACACGAGTTATTATAATTTTTTGCATGAAATTAACGTACATAGCTACGAATGATATTCTAAAAATTTAATTCTTAAAATGAGATTGGAATGATGGAACAGATAATCACATGTATATGTCCGGAAAAAATTAATATTTGGTCTGTACGTAACCCTCAATACACCCCACCTAGTGGAAGGTCTGTCGCATTATCCTGCTAGATGTCTTGACTTTCCCGCGTTCCACTACGAGGGGTGTGTCTCCATTGTCACTGACTGTTGGCCTGAACGAGACGTTGCAGTCGTCTGTCACCCCATAGATCCACTTTCCGTTGTCCGCCACATATAATATTATTGCCAGTTATCTTTCTCTAAATTTGCCAGTCCTTGTATACTTCCCAGCAGCTGCTCTAGAACAGCCTATTAGACGCGTTGTGTCCAATATAGAGGCACGTATCCTCGGGGATCAACTTGCCTCGTTCAATATTTGTCAAATTGCGGCGTTTTCCATTCTTGTTTCAATTGCCAGTCCACAGTCTACCAGTCGATGCGTGTAGCATTGTGATGTTGTTAGGGCCAACTTGGAGGAGGATGGAGGTAGTTGATAGAGAAAACTGAAGGAGTCTGGGGGAGGCCTCCATCCGCCTCTGAATTATAAAGGGCCGATGATGATATACGAGGGGTGAACAGAAATTGACGGGACTGAATTTTTATCTTCAGCATCAGTCCAGTTAGTTGTTTACCGCAAATCGCAATGTGTCACAACATATCTCGTTCATTATCAGCTCAGTAGGTGTATCACATATTCTTGTCAGTTTCTATACAACGCTCAGAGAGTGGTGTTTGAAATACGCATCATGGATTTATAACTAGAACTACGATATGCTATACTTTGTGCACGTTTGGTAAAACAGGTGCAGAAACGTTTTAAAGGATGGCAAGTGCATTTAATGGGGATTATTTGTCTCGCGGTATAGTGTTTAGTGGAAAAAATGTTTCTGATTGATGGGAGTCAATTAATGATGAACCCCGCTCTGGTCGACCGTCTTTATCACGATCCGAATTAAAAGTCAATGTAATCGATAAAAAGTAACCGTCGTATCAGCTTGAGAGAAATATTCACTATTGTGGGAACTAGTTATGGAGTGGTTCATTGTATTTTCCATGATGATTTAAGTTACAGGAAGATGACAGCGAAGTGGATACCAAAAATTATGAACGACGACCAAAAAGCACATAGAGCTTCATTTTGTATAAACTCTAATCTAAGATCTACCTTGAGCTATTTTGATAGCAACCAAACTACCATTTATACGGTCTAAATTTATGCAGATACCTTTGCTAACTACTACAGCGAAAATGTTGTCCTGCTAATGTTCCTAGTGTGTCTGTATGCAAGTTCCTGCAACTAATACACCTAAAGCTACTCTGGCTTTCCCTAGAAACGTATGTATCAACAAACAAAAACCAAATATTCACTGAAAATGATCAACCTATAATTTTACCCTTGAAATACACACCATCAAACGCCCTCTCAATTTTTCCATCAACTGATACTATACTGCCTCTACAACGTGTAAAACCCAACAGACAACACACCACTTGATTTTACTCCACCAACTAGCACCTGCTGCCTCTACAGCGCATACAACCTACAGACAATAAGTACCAGTTGACATTAGGCCACCCAACTAACACTTGGACGTTCCTACAGCCTATACATCACAGCCCCCATGAATTTAGTCTACCCAACTAACACTTGGCTGCCTCTGCAGCCTGTACAACCCAACAGGCAAGTTAATGCCTCTAATTTTAGACTACTCATATAACATTACATACAGCGTATACCACCAAACACACGCCAAATGCCTTGTTGATTTTTGGCCACCCAACTGACAATCGAGCTCTCCCTACAAAGAATGCCACAAACCAAATGCCTCTGATGTTATGCATCTCATACAAAGTTATACGTAAGGCATCTACGATATACCTACTATGTTTTTGAAGGTGTACCGCCAATTCGTCGTGGGCAATTCGTCGCGCGGCAATTCTTCGCGGACAATTCGCCGCATGACAAATTCGTCGCATGGCAATTTAGTCGTAAGACAAATTCGTCGTAAATTCAGGAATCGTTGAGGAAATAGGAAATCCTTTTCTTCATTAATCCCTGAGATACACCATATTTAGTGTATGGGAAGGGTTGACGATGCATCATTTTCCGAATAAATTATAGAACTCCTGTGTAGATTATTCACAACACTTATCCTAATGAAAATTTTGAAAATATAATTGTTGAAATATTCGTAACTTCTCTGATCAGGATAATAATAAAATAAATATTTCTCTTGTTACTTTGTGTATGACGCTTTTTATACGTGTTTTAACAAACTTCCCGTCTGTGCAGAAGATTGATATTTGGCAGGAATCCAGCGTGTTCCCGCGCTTTCATATAATAATCCATTTTGTGAAACTATTGAAGTTATTGGTATGCAACCTTCTTCAAATACAAGTATTAATTATTCTAAACATTTCATTCGCTGCAACTACTCTTCAAAACCAATTAGGGAAAAAGTTTCCCGCAGGTCAACTTTTTTGTCTCGAATGAAAGTTTTGGATAAATGTTATACATAATAATTTTTTAAAGGCAGTTCATAATTTTTATTTATTCTCGCATAACTTTTTTGTTATTTTGAATCATTATAGAAGTCACGTAAAAACTGCCCTGTTTCATTCATAGAAGCCGAAATATGAAGTTGTATGTATAAAGAAGGAAAATATACGCAGAATACAAAAAGTAGACATTTTTTAATAATAATAATTAATAATAATTATTTGCCAATTTTTCAGACTGTTTATAAATGCATAATTAGATTTAGCATAAAATTTACTACATGATAACGTTTGAATTTTAATGTCATACATGAAGATTTTTTTACTCTTATGAGGCGAATTGCGACTTCGTTGCGTTAAAGCAGAATGCGAGCTGAGATTTGGCAGTAATACTTTAGTCACGCATTAAATGTCAATGACGAAAAAAAGATCCAGAAAAAGTCCCGGGTTCGAATCCAGAAGCGTTCCTTCTCTGTTTGATTAACTAGAGAATAGCTGAAACGTAGCGTGCAAGCCTTTTTTCGATACAATTTTAAAATATTTATAAGTTGAGATATTTGCGTGTGATTTGCGCATTAATAAGGAGAAAAGTACGAAGATTAGTTTTCTTATTGTGAAAATGGAAATATTTGAAATCGCTAAATTTAACGTTTAAATATCATATTTTGGAGAATCTTGGCATTTTAACCCCTCAACGCCGTCAGGCGTACTATTACGTCCTGCAAAAACTGTCTAATCGGCCGTCAGGCGTACTATTACGTCCTGCGGCAGCCCTAATTTATTTTATATTTTGACGCTAGAGACTTCTTTAAATCTAAATAACCTATATATATTTAAAAATATGTATAATCAACGTTGAATTTTGAGATAGAATTTTCAATTTTGCTATGATATGATGGTGTTTCTACGTATAAAAGTCGTTTTTCATTGCAGCAAGGAACCTTTCCTTGGTGTTTGAAATACAATGTAGGAACTGTGCATCATTTCAAAGGAGAGCACGTTTTTTCTCCTCTTTTTTCCTGGTGGAGATATTTGGCTTATGTCATGCGACAAAGGTCTTCGAAGGTATGTAAAGAAAGAAAGAAAAACATCTTATGTCTGTCTATGCACAGTTTATTACAAATGTTTACAATGCAATTGATGAAGAATGGAATTAGGTTGAGTAAAAACATTTCTGTAAACATTCCCTTCCATTACCGCGCGATCCTTCGTACATCGCTTCATAGGAGAGCGTCAACGTCAAAACAGCTAATTTCAAAATCCAAGGCCAACACTCTTCCAGTAATTTAGTGCCACGCCTCAAAGAGAGGTATTTTGTGAGAAGGATAATATCGGCCATATAATTTTCAAGACCTTTAGAATTTTATTTTAATCTCGCCAAAAATAGCGGGGAATTGAGTATATCTATTTGTAAGTATTTGTTTACATATAATATACGTTTAGTTTTGTGATAGAATTTTAGTTTTTACCACGGACCTACGAATTTTCGGTTTCTAAAGTTGACCCATAAATACCTGAGGAAAGGGAACCCACCAAATTGGGTTCCTTTTCTTTGACATTTGAAAGAAGACGAGGTCTGTTTCCTCTTCAGATAAGTGCTTCGCTGTTGTGCTAGCAGGGCCAAAGAAGCGATGAAACGAGTAGGTGAGAAGAGGACATGCCAGCAAAAAATCACGAAAAGCTCTTCTATATATTTACACAATAGATAACTAGAAGTGTTTACTAAGCTATAAGGCATTTCTTGCTGAATCCAATTACGCATGTTAAATTTTCTGAAAATATTTGGGAAGGACCTATAAGCTAAAGTTTTCCGTGTTTTATACAACGTCATATCTCCATTTCCAATGAACGAAATGCAACCATTTCTTCTATGTGACTTCTGTAATAACTAAGAATGATGACTCTATAACTAAAACGTTTATATTATAAATAAATCATCTTTTAATAAATCAATAAAACTACATTAACTTAAAAATTTCCAGTCAAGACATGAAAAAGGTGAGATGCGTAAAACTTTTCACCTAATTGGTTTAGATGGGTAGACTTGCAGAATGATATAGTTACTAATTTAAGCTATTTTTTATTAAGATTGCACATCAATATCTTCTATAGATTTTCCGGTGCTGAATGTTATATATAAAGCGCGAATGCACGCCGAAAAATTAGCGATTAGTGTACATTCTCTTCTACTCCAACAATCTTTGTATATAAAATATTATACGCAAAATAGATATTTACAAATTTCATGTTTTTCCTAAATCCACAAAAAAATTCAGAAAAATCAAGAGAAAACCTCCCAAGTTATGATTATTTTAATACTTTCGAACGTTTTTGCAACGCAATCGTGAAAATTTAAAAACCTCATCCGGCCGTACGGGTGGGATTTAATAAATCTCCTCCGGGCTTGAGGGGTTAATGGGATACTAGTATAAAAGAACGCCAAAAATTACTGGTTCAAATTATAAAAAAAAACGGAATTTAAATTTTTATCAGTAAATAAATTGTTTTAAATATCACCATTTATATCGATTTTATTTCTCGCAGCAATCGATTGTCAAGATAAATTGTGAGGTAAGGGAGGGGAAGGCATTTAGCCCTGAGACAAAAATCTGAACTCAAGTTTTGACAATTATTAAGCTATGTTATAAGGGAAAGAATAGAAATGGAAATAACTGGCATATTTGAATGAGAAGAGTATTTACCAAGAAAGTATTGCCATTTTTTTTTATAGCATATGAAAAATAAGGTCGGACGAAAATTTTGCTGCACCTGGATGGCGGGACATTTCACTGCCGATGCGAGACTCAGGATTCCACTATGCAAATCGTGACATTGAAAATAACGGAAAAATATTTTCTATTTCCTCAACGGTTCCTGAATTTGCGACGAATTTGTCACGCGACGAATTTTCCATGTGACAAATTTGCCTTTCGACGAATTTTCCACGCGACGAATTTGTCCTTCGTCGAATTTGTCTTGCGACGAATTTGCCTTGCGACGAATTTGCCTTGCGACGAATTTGCCTTGCGACGAATTTGTCTTGCGACGAATTTGTCTTGCGACGAATTTGTCTTGTGACGAATTTCCGTAGAACCGTTTTTGGACTAGGTTGATACTTGCCACGAGTCTTTTTTACCACTACGATCCAGGATGAAATCCCAAAGTTGTCTGTGGAATTGAGCAGGGTTTCCATGCCAGAAGACTAAGGTTTTTCAAAGTATCAGAAATGGGATGCATCTCGATTTCTTTGAGTTTATCGCGATCATTTACATCCATTGTGTACCGAAAGATCAAACATCGACATTATTATTATTTAACAAAAGGTTTTAAAAAACTATCAAGTCCAAAGAAATCGCCATCATTCATCGTCTGTCCAAGGCGGGTCCGTGATTATTCTTGGTTAAACCTGGTTCTCCGAATACTCCTGCTTTCCGTAACCTTCTCCGTTTCTTGGTAATCCTCGATCAAGTCGTCTGTCAGCTGGAAGCTTTTCCTTTCTCTCTCTCTTTCCTTCTAACACATCTTTAATCTTACTATCTCTCTTCGGGTAATGTCCTACCCAATTTTTATTCCTTTATGCATTATTTTTCACTTTTCTCCTGCTCATCTGTCCAAATTTATCTTCAGTGTTCATCTTCCTGGTCGCTTTTTTAAGTTTTTCAAGTATATTACACCATTTTTCTGAGTGTTCATGTTTCTGCATACATAATAAATAGGGTATGAATTTTTCGGGTTTAAAAAAAATTCATTCGGAGGATAAATATCGGTTTTTATTATTTTCCTTTTCATTCGGGTTACAATCGGGTATATAAATAAGTTACAGATTTTTCGAGGTTTTAAAAAAGTTCAATATCGGGTAATTTTCGGGTTTTACTATTTTGTAATCCGGATAACATGATTTTTAAATTAAAATCTTGTTTAAAAATTTAAATGTTTTATCAACAATCAAAACTTTTTACTATACCTTAAGTACGGTTGAGAGTGTAATATCTTGTGTTAAACGCCTCCAGGTGGAGAGTATCACCTCGCAGGCTGCACAAACATCTTGCTTCCTGTTCAACATCTTTTGAAAACACACCAGATATTAGTAAAACAATTTTCCTTTCGTAGCGTTTCCAACTAACAGACACACGGGTTCTTTTTTCCTTATCCTAAAAAGGATCTAAGAGCGACTAGCTAAGGCGCATCCTTGACTATTCGTGGCGCGAGCAAACCAAGGAGATTCAAACTGTGTTACAAAGTAAGCTTACGAATAAATGGTTTACAAAGAGAATAAACAGACTGATCATCAACATCTCGGACTGCACTCTAGTGCTGAGGTGCCTGCAAGCGCCAGAATAGAAATTCTGTGACCAAATCTAAAAAAAAAACTTTGAAAGAAAACTAATAATTTCGAGTTTTTTCGGGTAAAATTCAGGTAAAATCCGAACAATCCATACCCTAATAATGAATTAGCATTTTATAAATTTCTTGCGTATATTATACTCATCAGTAGGAGTTTCTTTCTTTTGAAGGCGGCTTTTGGTTTTGTAGTCCTTATTTCATAGTTGCATTTTAAGTCTATTGTAATGATGTTTCCTAGTTATTTACAGTCTGAAACTTGTACTAGTGGCTTTTCACCAATACTTACATATATTTTAAGGTTTTATTTTTAGACTTTTTGCCGTTAAAAAATCCTCTTATACGTTCGGTTTGTCCATCTGTAATACATCCTAACTCCTAAACGAAAGCAGCTGGAGTGTTTTTTTATTCGCCATCCGATTTAGTATTCTGTCTCGTTGCGAACGTTTTCTTGTGGAGGATCTAGTCGCCAGCGGAATGGAGGAAACATTTAATTTAAATTTACAATATCAATTTCTTTTCATAATATTATTTAAGACCGATCTTACTAGTATACATAAATTTTAATATCCACTATGGTATATCTTTTGAAAAAACCGCCATTGACTGCCGGCTTCAACAACTCATTCCTTACCCGTTCTGTATTTATTTCCATCCCGTATTTTATACTTTTTATTGTCAAGTTTGAAAAATACTTGTCTCAAGTACCTCCAATTGCTACAACAAGGATATACAAAAACAGATGCACGTTGCGGCTACAAAGTAGCCGTCTTCAGTGGTAATTCACCAAAAATAGAATCTTATAGAAATGCGCATTTCGAATTATATTACGTATTTATACACACTATCATCAAGCTTAAAATGTCTGAAAGGTGAACGATATTGCGCCTTTAAGGGGCAGTTTATTTTATAATTGGTCACTTCAAAAACGTAAAATGGAAGTTCCACTGAATATACTTTGAAAAAAACATTTGAGTCAAAGTTCCCTAGTTTACCAAGCTCGAAAAATTTATGTCTTGAATATATACAGTACATATTCACTTGAATAGTTATGGTCGCCTGTCTGTTGTACTCTCGTACTGAGATTTTTCGAGCTAATAGCGCCCATCAATAAGCAACAAGGAATTGCCTCTTAATTTTATTTTTCATAATTCTAAGCTTTTCGAAAGCTGTGCCTCCTTGGCGAAATAAAAATAAATAAGAAAATCAGCACTTAATAGGATCATCCTTTGGATAAATAAATTAATCTCGGATCCCTTTACCTGTCTTTCGCGGATACGAAGTTACAAGGAAACCAAGTGGAGATTAGAAAAAGTAGGGAATTAATTCTCCCAAGAATTTTTTCTTTTCCCTTTATTTTTGACCGCGATTTTTTCCTCGGAAAAAGTCACCTCTTCCATCAACTCCCTTTCTTCCCATAAATGAAGTGGCTCAACTTAAAGAATATTACGTAAAAAGGGTTGGAGATGGGAGAAAGAATCGAGGGGAGTTCCTACTGTGCTGCCATCTGGCAAATAATTTCTTGATGAGGAATTTTACGAGCGATGCTGGACTCCCTTACCTCCTGTCTCTCCCTCCCATCCTCCCTCTTCCTTCCTCCTTCTCTCCCTCTTAATCCCTTCCTCCCTCCCGCCCTCCCTCTCTCTTCCTCCCTTTTTCCCTCTTAATCCCTTTCTCCTCCTCCCCTCCCCTCTTTCTCTCTTACCCCCTCTCCTTTCCTTCCTCTCCATCTCTCTTCCTCGCTCCCTTTCTCTTCCTCTCTCTCTTCCTCTCTCCCTTCCTCCCTCCCCACTTCCATTCTCTCTCCTTCCATTCCTACCTCCACCTTTATCTCCCTCGCTAATAAAGTTGTTTGTCTGTCAGTCTTACTCTCTTCCTCTCCCTCCCTCCATCTTACTCCCTCCATCTTACTCCCTCCATTTTACTCTTCCTCCGCCTCCTCTCTTTCCTTTCTCTACCGTCCTCTTTCCATCTAACTCCTTTCCCCTCCCGCTCTTCCTCTCCTCCCCTCTTACTTCCCACCCTATCTTCTTCCCTTTCCCTCCCTCCCCATTCCTCTCTCCTCTCATCCCTTCCTTCCCTCTCTCTTCCCTTCCCATCCCTCCCTCTCTCCCTTCCTCCCACTCCCTCCCATTCCCTCCCTTCCCTCCCCCCCTCACTCCCTCCCACCCTCTCCCACTCCCTCCCAATCCCTCCGCTTCCCTCCCAATCCCTCCCCTTCCCTCCCAATCCCTCCCCTTCCCTCCTTCTCTCTCCGTTCTCCCCCTCCCCCCTCTCTTTTCCTCTCTTCTACCTCCCACTCCGTTTCTCCCTCTCCATTCGTATCTGTTGCCTCCCCCCTCCTCTCTCAGACGTCTTACATTACCTGAATCTTTTCACGAACGTTTCGTGATGGAGGGGAAAGAAATTCATATTGTCGCGACGGAGATGGTCTCGGTTTTGATGGCTGCGTCTGGAGTCTCTCCCTTGTCGTTTTATGACTTACAATTAGTAATGTACTTTTGATGAAGAAAACAGGTATATTAATTGCATAGTGTGGGCGCATTTTGGTCAAAGGGGGATTACGTATGGCGTGGGGAATGAAAGGATTGTAGGAGTTGAAAGAGAGGGGGAAGAGGTTAAAAAAAAAATTATTTTGAAAATCTCGACATTTTCACGTCCCATGGTCAGTAAACTGGAGACTCTCGCCTCTTGGTGTTTAAATGGGATTGACACAACGATGAGAGTTGCGCATAAAAATTGAAATTCTCTTTTTTTCTCTTCCTCAAGAAATATGAAATAGTTAGAAAATCGTCAATTTTTAGTTTGATTCACCCAACTTTTACGAAATTTGCCAAAAAGGGTAAGAGGTGACTTTATTTGTAATATTCAGAATTCCCAAGATTGTGGTCGGGTTAAGAAGATGTTAAACAACCTAACTTATTGCTTTAAATAGAATTTGTCACTATGTTACCGATATGCGTTGGTTTATGGCTACTTTCATAATCAGAATGACTCCAGATTTTTTCAGTATAAAAGATATCCTATGCACTGCAACGACGCAATTTTTTATAAATAATGACAATAATTAATATTCGAAGGCGAAAGTAATATACTTTCCGTTTTGCCTGAAATTTTACTTGCCGCGTTTTCGGGCTTCCCTCGCAACCTTTGTCGAAACATAATTGAATCCCACTCCTTCATCATTACTAACGAATTTAAAAAAAAATGAAATGTCCAATAAGTCCACCGAATTTAACATTTTTATGCCCTTGAACCCAAAATATACATATTGGCAGAGTTCCCCCATCTTTTTTTACGAAATTAAAAAGGTTTTAAAAAACGATAAAATTGGTGCTCGGCTGCCTGTCTCCGGGAAAGGGTATCCTTGCACGTTTATTATATTTCAAGATTTTCTCGAACTTGAGAGAGGTAAAAATGCGATTTTTATCTGGCGAAACAAACACCCGAGCGCATCAGTAAAAACTCTCCAGTTTTTAACTTTCTCACAAACGAAGCAAAAAGATAAAGTACTGTGATGGAGGAAAATTTCCAAAAAAGGAATACAATTTACAGATGAAAGGTTGAAGAAAGGGAAGTAGGAAACAGACAATGAAGGATCTAAAGCAGAAGAAGATATATCACATGATTGAAATTTGTGTACCTTAAGGCTTTGCTTTCTCTCTCTTTTCGTAACTGCACGAAATAATTCTCGTGATAGGACATCCACTGGACCTAAGGTCACGAACGTCAAAATATGATATCATACGTACTTAATTCTTGACCTCCGAAGCAATAAATCTTTAATTTAGCAAGTTATGGATTGACCTGCCACCGTAATGAGCACTTCATTTGCGTCACTGCGCCGAATAAGCGTCGACAAGCATGATTTGAGGAGCTAATTTATTTCGTCAGCTTTAGGAGATTGAGTAAAAGTATTGGCGTCTGCGGTTTGTAAAGTCATTGGATGCAGACTCTTCGGAGAAGGAACTAATCGTTGAAAAGCTGCAATCTTTGGATAAGATGTTCAAGTCGTGCATTTTGTTAATGGCGTCTCTCTTTGGCTGCGTGGTGCTGGAAATGGCGCCGCACCTCGATTGCGGAAAAACCTCTAGCACCAGCCGCACCTTTAAGTTATCTTTGAGAAGCAGGAAGATTCATACTGGTGAGTGGATGGATACGACCTCTGCCCTGGCGGATTCGGGCAATGTTTCGAATAACGTCAGTGTAGACGTTACGCACACAGTTACGGAATGCGAGGGAAGGAGGCAAATATACATCCAAGGAGTCACAAACGGTAATTTGAATTTCAAAGCTTCGTATGTGTGTGTGTGTGTGTGTATATATATATATATATATATATATATATATATATATATATATATATATATATATATATATATATATATATATATATAATCGGTCGTCAAAAGCGAAACTCAGTTTTTATACTCATTTTACCACAAGGACAGAAATTACTGTTGTACAAGACCGTATGGTTAATATCCTGATTGTGAACGTTGTTTCATTTGTATAGATAATCTTGTCGAGGATAAAGATAGTAAACTATATTTTCACCCGAGGTGTGGAAAGAATGTGGCGATATTGGGCAATGGACGCACAGCGCAGAAGATAAAGTGAGTGTTTCAAGAAAAAAGTCCTTAAATGTTTTCAACGCAAAACAATTGAAGAATTTGTACGGGATATTCCTGGTTCGTTAACAATGAGTTTAACACGACAATTTTTTTATTTTGACTGTATTTGCAGCGCTGACGAAGCCTATAACTCGGTGCTATTTACAAATCGACCTCTAAGAGACAACGAAATATTCGAAGTGAGGCTGGACAGAAAGAACACGAAATACAATCGGTCTTTGGGGATTGGAATCAGCACTGATTCGCCCGCGGGAATGGAAATTCCTCCGCAAATGTGGAAAACGTAAGTATTTATTATCTCAATGCGACTTGAAATGTGTATGCATTTAAATTGTTTCAATCTAAGCATTAATTTAAGTAGCTCTGCGGAGATAATGTTACTATCATGATTTCTACAAAACATTCATCATGGTTGTTTGTCGATCACAAGGCTTCGACTCATTTAAAGCTTTTATTATGATCGATTAACTTAACTGCATTTATTTTATGATAAAAATAAAATATAAGATATATTTATTAATGAAGTTTCAGCTTGCTTGCATGCTTATTTTCCAATTTTTAACACCAGAAAACAGTAGTGATATTATTCATGGCATAAATCTTTGACAACTGCTTACCATATTATGAGACATTTTTACGTTTGTCACACTTTATTTAAGTTTGGAATGACTTTGGTTCCTTTTTTGTAGCACTGCCGCTCGGATTATGCACAATGGAAACATTTATACAAATAGCTCGGAGATACTTAGAAACTATGGAAGGAATCTAAACGAACTGCAGGTATATTATTAGATAATAACTATCCTCACTTGATTATGTCAAATCTTCATTTGCATTATACAATGCGCTTGAGAAACATGTTACGATATTAAAACAAAATTTTGAGTCTAGTAACGTTCTTGTCACTACGAAAAGACAGATGGAAACGTTACTTTTAGTTAAGTAAAAAAACCTCTTTAAATATTGCCTATTCCATCCAATTTTATTTTACTGGGACAATGCTTGAACGGGAGTTTTGCTATTCATTGCTTGAAACGACATCATTGTGATAACTAACTCTTCAAAATCGATTCGGTTGAGTGTTAATTATTTAAATTTTATTCAGTTTGATTAAAATTTTTATCTTGATACGAAAAATATATTTTGGAAATTAAACAATTTTCGGATCACATATAAATATAAATTCAATTATAGTACACGAATAAGCAATAAAATGTGATTCGGGTTTTACGCAGGTTCGATGACAAGTAATTTTAATTTAGTTCCCCGTGTCCGAATTTTTAGGTTGGAGACCGAGTTGGCGTGATGAGAAATGAATTCGGTACCCTGCACTTTTTTGTCAATGGCGTCGACCAGGGACCCGCTGCCTCTAATGTCCCATATCCCGTTTACGGAGTTTTCGAACTGTGGCAGGATGCGGTGAAGGCAACCATCGTTGATGCTTCTTATTATCCTCTGTCGTAATCGAACCTGTCATTGTCCTAAACTATTTCTTTATCTGTGCCGATTAAAAACTTTGTCGGAGGATGTTGTAGTGAACTATACTTGTATACTGTAGTTGTATATGTTATATATAGTTAATGGAAAGTTGTAATGAGGGATTTATTAAGCAACTGAAATGGTTAGTGATCTTTGATGGAGAATTGGTTAGATTAAAAAAAGTTTTATATTATGCCATCATGCTGTTTTTAAGTTGATTAATTTAACGCGTCGAAGTTATAATATAAAAGTTTCAATATAATTAGTTTAGCTGTGTTTGATTGGGAAAACTAATGATATAGTGCATGAAATATGTACTGTAAAATTCTGAAGTATGATTCAATTTCATCAATAAAATTATGTACCGAAACCAATATTATTCAAAACAAACGGCTTGAAATAAAATTTTTTGGAAACGTTGATTGGCTTTTGTTAGGCCACGAGCTGACTTGTTGGAAAGCAGCTCTCATCAGCATACCGACGATAGTTCATATAATATACGACTGTGGATGGATGTCGCGCGAACATGCTGTTTCTTTAAGAGATATCATCGACGTTTATCGCATTATTGAGAATAAAACTGTTCATTGGAGACGCGAGATAGTGAAAACAGTAAGTTCCTCCTTAAATGGGGTCTTTACTGCTCAGTTTTGGCGAACCTTTATCCCCAGGGTTCAAACATGTCTCCCACGCGCAACGATGCTTCGCAACATAATTTTCATCCTTCCCTTCCCATCTCCCAATCATTGTAGTTGTGCGAAAGACTCATCCTTCTGCAACAAAAGAGAGAGACTCATCTTCGACTGAAGGGGAATTGGAAGGGAGAGGGAGGGAAGTGGGAAAGGGGAAGCCGAGAGACCTATTGTTGCAAAAAGAATCCAAGGTCGCGAGCTTTTGTGCGGCAAGAGGACGGGTCGACGCGAGGCTGCGGCTGGAGGAGGAAGAGGGGAAGGAGAAAAAAAAAAGAAACGCTAAACAACACAAAACGATCGTGTCGACGCAAAATGGTCTTTTATGTGCGTGTGTGGTGTGCCACCGAAACTAAAATTAAACGAAGACGGGGGAGGGCGACAAAAAAGAAACGAAAAAAATAGTGTGAGAGAGAGAAAAGAGGCCTACCCTTGCGGTAAAAGGTGAGGTAGAGCAACAAAAAAAAACAAATGAAGTTCGAAAAAATTGCAAGAGGATGGAAGGAGCGAGGAGATGATAGAGAGAAGGGTGAAGGAGAGAGAGAGAGGGAGATAGGGAAGATTACGACGACTGCGACAACGGCTCGATCCAACTCAATCTCACTCAGCGTAATTGCGACGGCAACGTCTTTACGCTCCGCCGAAAAAAAGACCCACCGGAGGTCGTGCGCCATTCAAAAACGCGCTCGGCGGCAAGATGGCTGACGGGCGCAATTGTTCTTCTGAGTCGGAGCGGCAAAAGAAAGGAGGGAGAAAAAAGGGGGAGAAAGAGAGCGAAAGGGAACAGAGAGAGAGAGGTAGTAGGAATAAAAAGTAGTGGGGGATGGGAGAGAGAAAGGAGGGACGAAGTTCGACGGTGTGGAATGAGCGAGAGTTGAAGATATAGAGAGGGAAAGAGAGAGAGAGAGAGATCGGATGAGGGAGTGGGAAAGGAGGGAGGAGAGAGAGAGAGAGAGAGGGAATTGGGTTGGAAAGGAAAGGATAGGGTCCGGCCATGCGGACTCGGGACGGAGAATGGTTTTGAGATTCGAACAAAAGACGAACGCCTGGAATGGCTTCCTCTTTCTCTCTCTCCCTCTTCCCGTATCCTTCCATTCCTCCCTTTAAAAATCAACCCCTTTCTCACAGGCGCGGAATTCCAGCGCCACCTTGTGCCTGGAGGAATCGGGAAAAGGAGGCGGGAGGGAGGGGAAAAGGGAGAGAGGGGGAGAATGGAGAGAGGGGAGAAGGGAGAGAGAGGAGAAGGGAGAGAGGGGTGAGGGAAGGAATGGAATGGAGAGTGAGGGAGAAGAGGGGTTTAATGAAGGGGTGGAGGATAGCATAGAATAAGAGAGATGAGGGAAAGGGAGGGATAGAGAGGAGAGATGGATGGAGGAATGGATAGGGAAGGAAGGAGAGAGTGAGATAGAATGGGATGGTTGGAGAGGAAGGAAGAAGGAAAGAGAGAGGGAGTATGGGACAGACACAAACGATTTTATTAACAGCGGAGTTGAGACCATATAATACCTTCTTACATTTATGAGAGGGAGGAAGACAGAGGGAGGGAGAAAGAGAGAGAGGGAGGGAGATAGAGGAGAGAGGGAAAGAAAAAGAGGGAGGGAAAGGAAGAGAGAGAGAGGGAGAAAGAGAGAGAGGGAAGGAGGACGAGAGAGAGGGAGGAAGAGAGAGAGAGGAGGGGAGGAAGAGAGATTGATTGATTGATGTGGTCTTTATTTGGGGCGAGATTGAGGCTAAAAAGTCCCATCTTCCATCTAACCCCTCATCATGAAACATATACAATAATACATAGCACTTTATGTAAATACAAGTAACAATAAAAATACAAGAATTGGAAAAGACGTAATTTTGTGGGAAAAAAATAAGGACTGCTGAATAATGAAATTCATGTAAAAAACCCACAGCAAGAAAACACCCACACAAGAAGGGGTGTGTGAAAAACCTGCCAAACCTACTGAGATTCACTAAAGACATTAATAACTGATATTTAGAAATAAAAGATGAATACATGAAAAACTTAAAGCTATGCATCAGTAAAATTTTGGCGCAATACGAATACATCATTGATGGAATGAACATATGAAAATGACAAAATGAATAGATAATAACTCTGTTATGACAAAAAAACTAGAGGAGACAAAATAAATAAATGAATAAAATAAAAAAGTATAAATTATGCACAGTGAGAGAGGGGGAGGAAGAGAAAGACGGGAGGAAGAGAGAGAGGGGAGTGGAGAGAGGGAAGGAAAAGAGAGGGGAGGAAAAGAGAGGGGAGGAAAAGAGGGGAGGAAAAGAGAGGGGAGGAAGAGAGAAAGCGGCAGGAAGAGAGAGGGGGAAGAAGAGGGAGGGATGAAATGTGAGAGAGGAAGAGAGAAAGGGAAGAGTGAGGAAGGGAGAAAGAAGAGGATGGAGGGAGAGAAATGCTGAGAGACAGAGAAATGGAGAGTAGACAGAAAGAAGAGAGAGATCAGAGAATAATAGATTTAGATGTAACGGTGAAGAGAGGAAGAGGTTGAGAGAGAGAAGGAAATGGAGAGTTTGGAGACTTGTAGGAATGTATGTAGAGAGAGAGAGAGAGAGAAATTGAAAAGGAGTGAGAGAGAGGCATTGGAGGAGAAGATAGGAAAAGGAGTCTAGGAAAGAGGGGCAGGATTAATTTGAGTCTGCCGCAGCAGTCAAAAGGAGTGAGTTCCGTGTGACGTCTCAGGCAAAGAAGCTTTGTATGGCTTTTGCGGTGGGATTCGAACGGTCTTCCCAACAATGGTCGACGTTCGTCGATTTTTAAGGAAGAATCGTTGTTGTCTATGGCGTCAGGATTATTGCGGTCGGTGGAGTGAGGTGGGCGAGAGTGGCGGAGGGATTGTCGGGACTCTTGCAAGGAGTTACCCTGTGAGATAGCGTCCCTTTTTGGTCTTCCGGGATCAGCTTTTATTGGACAATGATCGTTAGGCCATTAACCGATTTTAAGAGGATTATGCCAGGAGAAGGGTAAATGGAGTAAGGGGGGGGGGGGGTAAAATTCCTCAGCCCCCTCCTGGAGGTCAGGTGTTTCGGTTCGATTTATTAAAAAAATTGCTTTTCCACCACATCTTTACCTAAAACGGCGTTCGATAGTCTCACGAATCGAATTAGAAGGGTGGGAAATTCGCTAAAAATAATGAATTGACCTTTTAATAATGATCATAGTAGTTGAAGGAGGCCGCTTTACTCACCAGGGAATGTTATTCATATTCGAGGTTTTACGGTGGAACTTCATGATTTTTCTTCGCAAATGATTTCCAAATTAAATTTGACCATATATGCTCCGAAATTGATGGAATAAAGCGATCTAAAGATCCTATGCAGACAGGCATAAGCTGTAATGTTGGGAATAATTTTGTAACGAGAAAGAAGTCTGCTATGACCGGGAATCGAACCCGGGTCTTCCACTTACCGGGCGGATATTCTACCACTGAACTATCGTCATAGCAGACTTTTCTCGTTTCAAAATTATTCCCATATATGCTCCGTATATTGATTCAATTTTACTTAGAATTTCGGCCGACGATGTACATACTATATACATGGATTGGATGATATTCACATGAACCTAAGATTAGTATTTTCTTAGATATCTACATTAGATATAGCAAGGTTATTTTAGAAACATACTTTTGGGGAATGGACACTGAAGACGGCTGCATTGTAGTCGAAGTGCGCATACGGTTTTCATAACCTTCTAATAGCTAATGGCGCTTAAGAAAGGCTATTCAGGTGCTTATTCATGAATTATTATTATTCTTGAATTAGTTTTCAGCCATAAGACGATCTTGATAATTCTCAAGTAAAGGCTTATCTAATAAAAAAACGAGTTTTTCTTTATTTATAGTTGCTCATTTATCATTTAACAATAATTATTTAAAACCTTTTGGTGCTAAAAACCAGTTGAGTTTATTATTATGGTGAAATTATACTAACGAAAACTTCATAAAAGTCTACCAAGGCTGGGAAAATTGTATTCTTGTGTATCATTTGATAATATTTCAAGGAACAAAATGCATATGATATTCCGGTAAAAAAGAAAAAATTAAAGTATATAAACTTCATTAAAACCAACTTATTTATTCGAAAATACTGTTTTATATTTACTGTCAACCTTAAAGCAAGTTTTCTTTGCTCAAATTTTAAGAATCGCTCTTTTGATGTATGATTCGAGTTCGTTTCCCAAATTAACATTTATTATGACATTTATTGCTGATAATAATAATTTTTAATAAAATATTTTCTGAGTTGAATGCGTATTTTTCTTGTTTAATCATTGAATTCACGCTAATAAAATGTAAGCATTTTCTATTTGCGATTTTTGAAAAATAACCACCGAGGTAGGCGATGTGTTAAAAATTAACCTGCTCAACATAATGAGTGTTACGACTAAATTTATTGCGCGATTGTCTCCTGCGAGAAATTCATATACGCTTATACCCGATATACCCTTCAGTCCAATCGCCTTTGGAGTATCGGGAACAATTACGATCCAAAAGCTGTTCCTTGTGGGACCAGCCGCCCCTCGAATTCCTGTTCAGGCACACGCTCCTCTCTGTTCTTGGATGTTTACGCTAGATGGAGGACACTCCGAAAAGTTTGGGAAACCCCCTAATATAGTTTGGGGATTGCATAACACAGAAAATGGTTTCGCATCGCAGTTTGCAGTAGGACGTAAACGAGTTAGCAGAGTGTCTGTGGTCTGAGGGATGGCGCCCAGCGCACGGTCCTTCGAACACATTCGCTTGTTATTCGACGAAACAGGCCGCGTCACGGTCGGCGTCGCTAATAAAGAGGCACGCATCAAAGGCACCGAAAACGACGAAGTAAAAGTCAGGAGGGGATGTCGATTTAAACGCGACACTTTTATGAGTCAAATGGGCGTCAAACCCTTCTTCTGAGTTATCCTTATTAAAACATATCGCCGAATTATGATTTTTAACTGGATCCATCAATTTAAACTTCCACTTTATATAATAACTCATACTCGTACCCCGTTAAATGGCATCCATCAAGCAACAATTTAATGCCATATTTTTTTTTTCTCTCTCTATAAGGAATCGATTAAAAGTTTTATTCGGATTGAGAACGTCATTTACCGCAAAAAAGTCTGCGAGACCACATAACTGCGACTTATTGTTTAGGAGATAAAAAATAAGAGAAAATTCCAAGCAAAACATTGCATATTTTGTTTATATCGATCGCTACGATGATTCTATTGGCAAACAATAAAATAAAAATTCTCTCCCAAGTTCTCGTATGATATGTTAAGTATCGATTAAAATATTTATTCGAATCTAGGAAAAAATGTACCACAAAAATGTCCGGGAGACAATAAAATTACGAACGCTTTTGATATATGTGTATTCCATTCATACTTTTCATTCTTGTTTTATCTGATCTAATTATAAGACCTAAACGATCAAATTAAACAAATACATGATTGGAATTTCATTTGATCAATAGCAGGTGGAATTCAAGTAATTGGTTAATAAAAGATCTTTCGCATATTCTTTTCAACAGTTTTCCGGCTACATTGTGTAGTGCACACATACACTCGCACTCCACGTGAGATCTCGCGAGTTATGCGGCGCACGCATTCAGATTTAAGTTCAGCTGGTCAATGCCTGTGATTCAACATTCGAAATGGCAATATATTTAAACTAGTGGTACTCGCAAAAACTTTTGAGAGATTAGTCTGAAATCTTCATGTTTAAACGTAGTAATAGCCAATTTCTTCTTCTAAAATTAGAAACATATTTTGAATGTCATGTTTGTTTTTATAATTTATATGTGCAATTTTAATTGTCTCTCTCATATTGAAAAGGTCACATTCCAGTATTGAAATAAAGAAAGATTTTTTCTTTTGGTCAGTCGTTAAAAATGCCCACAGCCCACACGCAGTTTACTGAATAATAATAATCTTTAATTATTTATGTTCCAATCTATTAAGTTTGACATTACTACAACTATAATTTCGATGCTTCATAAACAGCGCGAAGTGGATAACGGAATTATTTTGGCTATTTGAAGGCTAATAGACGCTAATTCAATCGGAGGCAACA
The DNA here is from genome assembly GCA_028673005.1 of Tanypteryx hageni. Taxonomy (NCBI): domain Eukaryota; kingdom Metazoa; phylum Arthropoda; class Insecta; order Odonata; family Petaluridae; genus Tanypteryx; species Tanypteryx hageni. Next base: position 131,682,905 of record CM054115.1, on the reverse strand, counting down.
ATGTGGGTCGCCTTGGCAACACCCGGAAAGGGTACGAAAAAGCCATAAAATTTCGAAAAGAAGTGTGTTTCTGACAAATTATTCGTGTAACATCAAAACATTGCAATAATAAGATATTTTATAGTTTTAGCCGCCGAATGAAGCAAAGGCGGAGAAATTCGGTCCATATTTACGGTTTTAATGAATGAAAGGAATAAACCTTGCACCTTCAAAAATCAAAACTCCTGTGTAAACATAAGGAAAAATATAATCGTCTCCCCGAGTCGAATCCGGAACACTTCCGTAAACAAAAATACTTTTCCCGGGGTCTCCTAGTTGGCAGAAACAAAATGGCGTCTACAGCATTTCTCTATGACAAATTGCTCAAGAGATAAAGGGGAGGACGGACGGACAGACAGACATTGAGTAATTATATATAAAGATAGGTAGAGTGTTATCAGTGATTAAAGATACAATTAGTGCGTTATTCTTCTATTATTAAATTCGGTAATATTTTCTGTTTTATTTCGCTATGCCTGTTACATGCGTAAATTTAGTTTATCTTAATTTACCTTATATTTGTAAGTGGCATCAATGTACCTTCAAAACTTCAGCTCTCTATCTTTTATAACTGCTGAGATAGGTATTAAAAAAGTCAATGGACCCCTGTCCTTACCCTGTATATTTTTCAGTACTCAAATCTAAGGAAAGCAAATGGAAGCAGTAAGAAAATCTACACTCCAAGTTTCAGCACACTATCATTTACGGTTTCGTCACAATTTCAATTTAAGCAAGTGCGCATACGAACAGACGGACGCCGAAGTGAAACTATACGCGCATTCATTATATGTGAGAAAGGAGACTAGGGCGAAAAATTGAGGATTTACAACAAACTACTAAATCGTACGAATCTCAAAAACATTTACAGAGGTAAACAGTTAAAATATATCAAGTTTACGGAAATATCTTTTTCACGCCAGGGACTTGATATCTCAAACAAAGAAAAAAAGATTTTTCCGTAAACTTGATATATTTTAATTGTTTACCTCTAAAAATGTTTTTGAGATTCGTACGGTTGAGGAGTTTGTTGTAAATTCTCTATTAGCGCATTAAATAAGCAGACTAAAAACTTTCTTAGTGGTAGGAAAGAATTAGCGCGTTAACAATTATTCATAGAACAACAAATTTGGCACGCGTGTTATCTATCTGCATCCCTGGCTCAAATAAAATTCTGCGAAACGTCGACAAGTGTCATAGCCAATTTTGCATTCTATTTGCATAACATAGTTTGCATTCAAATTTTGTTTGTTTACACTGATATCATTGGAGTGAATTTAATCAAAAAGGTTCTACTCCCTTTGAAAAATTAAATTCTAATTTGAAATGCTTAAGATTCAAAAGTATTTCCAACAAATGTGTTATAACTAAAAAATAGAAGCACATCGTTATACGAGTTTTTACCGTGTTGTCGAAAGTTTTCGAAAAACGTGTGGAATTTAACGTCTCGTATTGAAGGAAATCTAGATAATTTTCGGTTGTCAAATAGAATAGGAAGGGTATGAAAAGTCTGTGCACAGCTAAATCGAGGGTAACTATTAACTTTAGGTCTTGTTCTTCAAGTTGGAATATTTGGATGCATGTTATTCAGTAGTAGTAGTAATTGATTTTTTAAGTGCGTCGACGGCTATGGTCATTTTGCATTTTCATCACCTGGACACAGACACAGAAGAGAGGAGGGAAACCCGGTGCCGGCATTAGCCTACTCTTTACGAAAAGCACCAAGGGGGCCAACCCCTTAACGTCCCTTCCGAAGGACGGAACGCTGAATTTTCGCGGTCTCCTCTAACCGCACAAACAGGGAGCCGGGAGACCTCGGAAAAATCCTATTCTTCAGTTTGATAGTTATGTTATTATATTACATCTGTATGTAGAAATAATGGTCCAAATGAATCAGTCACGTATTTGCACTTTTCCACAACTTTATCCGATATTTTTGGTAGCAGTATTTCCGAGTGGTGGGTTTTATGCCCCTTGCCCATTCTACGTCTCATAGACTATTTCAGTTGGAAGAGTTGAGGATAAAGGGAACGAATAACTGGCACGTGTCGTATTCATTGAATGGATTGGATTTAATGAACAAAGTTTAAAAAAAAAATTACGGGAGTGCCATGGGAACTGCTCGTTTTCTCTTTCTACAACTCTCTCTCACCCTTTCTCTTTTCCCTTTCCTATTCAATTCCTCCTGATCCATTCCCCCCTCTCTATTTTCAATTTTCTCCGATACCCTTCCGCAGCCATTTCTAATCCACTTCCACTCCTTCACAAATCTCTCTCCTCTCCATCTCCACCCTTACCATCCAACTCTCCATTTCTCCATACCATTCGCCGCCATCCCTATCATATTCCCTTTTCGCTCTCGCTCAAATCCCATATTGTCCACACTCAGCCCTTCTCTTGTCCCACTCCCTCCTACTATCCCTTACTCTGCCTCAGTCTTCCCCGCAATGCCCTGCTCTGCCTCATCCTGCTCCGTGCTGCCCTATTATGCCTCACCAAGGCCCGTTCTGCCGTTCCACCTTAGGCCTCTTTCACACAACACGGCCCCCCACCGTGACCGGCCGCGGCACCTTGGGTTGTAGTTGACTGATCGTTCTTATAGCGATATTCACGCAGTCCGGCCACGGCGAATCTGACGTTCACTACACCGTCGCAACCACGGCTTCCCACTACATTCGCCCGGTCCCTTGACCGTGTACGGTTGTAGTGGACTGCGCAAGTGTATTCATGTCTTCACACGTCACGGCAATTTCCCGTGTCTACGCCCGGTTTAAATCGGCTTTTCTTCAGTCCCGAGTTGAAAGTCGTGTTGGACACATCGTGTAAAATATACATTTTTGTTTAACATATTATTTAGTTATGGAAAACTTTGAAGTCGACATCGAAATTCATATATCTATACTACAAGAAAGATCTGAGTTGTGAGACAAAAGTCTCGAAGAGTACAAATATCGGAATTTGACCGTAGCTGCCTGGAGGGATGTATGCAGCGGATTGCACGAGACTTTGTTTCCATCTCTAAATGATAAGGAAAGAGACCCGCGTTCACTCGCAAAATAATCAGCAAATGTATTTCTGATATCTTTAGCTTGTGTTCCAGCTCGTACTGATTGTGCAGGTTCAATATTCCACGGCAGGCCGTTTGTATTCATGGTAGAACACCGTGATCTCTATGGCGCCGCGGCCGGACACGGTCACGGCGGAGAACCGCGTTGTGTGAAAGAGGCCTTAGACAGTCGCATTCCGCTCCAACTTCCCCACTCCATTCTGCCCCACCCCGTTCTAATCTGCCCCATTCTGCTCTGTTCCAGGGTCCACTCCGCTCCACCTCGCTCCACTCCACTCCAATCCAATCCACTCTGCCCCACTCCGGTCTAATCTGCCCCATCATGCTCCACATTGCCCCACACCTCACTATCTCACTCCGCTCCACTGTCCTACTCTGCCCCAATTTGGCCCTTCTGCCCCTTCTGTCTCAACTGGCCCTTCCTCCCCCTCCGGCTCTTCTGCCCCATTCTGGCCATTCTGCCCCACTCTGCTCCACTTCGGGTATCTATGCTCCATTCCCCCACAATATGCCCCGCTCTTCCGCTTCACTCTGTCTCATTCCATCCCACTCTGCCCCACATCCACCTAAACCCCTTCCTACCCTCCTCCTTTCTCCTTTTACTCCTTCTACCGCCACCATCATCGGCCAATTATACGTGTCTGTTCCAGAATTTTTTCCCCTTATATCTTCAGATTTTTTCTCTTTTCCTTTCTCCCTCCTCCCTTCATCTCTTCACTCCTTCCTTCATCTCTCCCCTCCTCCTCCTATCTCCCTTAATGATGGGTAGCGGAAAAAGGGGGAGAGATAAAATGGAGAGCCGCTCAGAGTGTGCATCGGGAGTTTATAACGAGAACTGACTCGGGGAGGATGGATGAGGATCGGATGGGGAGGAAAAGAGAGGGAGTGAGAGAGGGAAGGAAAGAGGGAGGGAGAGAGGGAAGGAGAGATGGAAGGAGAGAGGGAAGGAGAGAGAGAGGGAGGAGATATAGGCGCCATCCGTATGCAGCAATGGGTGGAGAGGGAGAGAAATGTAACGGCTGTAAAAGGGCTGGAAAGGAAAGTTGAAACATAGAGAAAGTCGTTATTGATTTTCTCATCCTGATCTTTATTTTTTTATTGTTCTTAACAGACGCGGACAAGGGATGGAGAATAAAGTAAAAGGCATCCTTATTCCTCTCCCAACTGAGGAACTTCGCGTTGTTTTTCTCCCCGTTTGAGAGATTGTTCTCGATTGTTAGCGCTATGACGTCATCCTTCATTTAATCATTCTTTTTTTAATTTTAAATAACAAAAAAAATTCTTCCCAAGTAAGTCTTTCGCGGACTGCCGCGAATAAATTAAAGGGACGGAATATGATTCATAATTTTTTCGCATATTTATCCTCGGATTTTGCCGCCCTCTTTCCATGCTTAGGAATTAAATTTTCGAGCAAATTTTAATCCACTGATATTTGTTTTTAAGAGTTTTAAACCTTGTATGTCTACACGTGGAGACTGATCGCTTATGGTTATCTCGAAGGAAAGGGTTATTTGTTGGTAGTTTCTAGATTTTCTCCTCTTTTGGCAAAAACGGAGGGAAGTTCCAGGAATTTAGCCTGTATCCTTTGATGTTTGCAGTATTGTAGAGCTTAGAAGTTAGCTTTTTTGCAACTAATTTATATGCAACGTCCATCGGTTAAAACGATCGAAATGGAGAGTCGGGAGAAAATACAATCTTATCGCGTGTGCACTCAAATTTTACGATTTCATGTTCAAGAGGGATGTGAAGAGACAGGGAAAGTCATATTATCCGTGCGTGTTATCGAGGAAAACCTCTTCTGCATTAAAAATTTTCAGACCCAATTATCGGACGGGTACGCAACATCTCAACAAGAACTTTGACGGATAGATAATGCCATTCCTTAGCAGGATGCTGTGAAATACTGATACTTTTTACACCGTAAAATTTTCCCTGCTCCAATTATTGTTGTAAGATGCCATTAAAACGTTCGTGCTAAAATGCTGTTATAACGCAGAAGCACTTAGTGCAAATATTCGGAAATGCCGTAGCAAAATGGGCTACAGGGTAATTGGTCGACGGTTTTGGTGAAGACGTTTGAATTAAAAATAAATCACCAAGGAAATATTGCACTTTTAAACAAAGATCACCGATAGAGAATACCATGGACTTTTTATAGATTCTGTTTTTTAAAACGGTTTATTCCCGAGAAAACGGTCATTTTCAACTTTCACCACTAATATCTACGCATCTATTCAGTTGGTTTACAACCTACCTAAAATATTTAGTTCCTTAACTTTAATAACGCGCAAAAAAGTATGCTTTCCATCCTTCGATAAATGGCTGCAATTAGCATTTATATTGTGAGGTTCTACTCGGCAACAGTTACGTGTTATCAAATTTTTTTACAGTTGAAGATATAAAAATGGATTGTCTCGAATGCTAATCTAAGCTTGCGGGCCAATACTGCGTGGAGTCACTTTCACTAGGAAATTACAGTAAATGTTTCTTCTTATTACTTAATTTTTCTGTGACGTGTTGACGTGATGCATTTAGTAAGGAATTGATCGGTTGTTAATTTTTGATCAAATGTGATGAAATATAATTGTTGAAGTCGGACGAAAATGTTTCAGATGAAAATGACGATGGCATAAATTAAAGTTTTGAAAAAGTCAGTATGACGAATGACATAAAGTAACGTCGTTATTGGTAAAAGAAACAATCATATGAATTAAATTTATTTATATGTAATGTAGTAGTAAGATAGTAGTAGTAGTAAGATAAATTCAACTTTGGTCTTATTTGAACGGTTTTTGCTAATAACTTTCATCCGTAATAGAGAAAAGCCGTGTCTTAAATTTCAATATAGAGAAGGAGAAACATTCTGGGCTTGTTCGGGAATCGAACCCGGATCTCCTACTTTGATCTTTTATTTTTAATTTAATTTTAATTTTCAACACCAACGATCAAAATTCGTTCTCTCTCTCTCTCTTACCTGCTCCCTCTGACTATTAACTTCCTCCCCGCCTCTTCCACGCCCTCTTCCGCCAAACATTTGCCCTGTCCCCTGATTTTCGTGCACCTTCACTCTCCTATTTCTGCAGAACAAAAAAACTGATCCATCTCCACGAGAACCCTCAGGTAAGCATCTTGTACGCAAACTTTCGAAGCAATCTTCAAAATTCAAAGAATATCTCTCCCCGAGAGACGATTCGGGAGCAAATTAGAAGAGTCGCGCGAGTTCTAAAAACAAAAGAATCGCTGAAAGAAAATAATGAAATATGTTAATGCTTCGAACGAAGCTCAACGCTCGGACTAACTTAACCTACTTCGAGGGAAGTTTCTTCCTCGAAGAATAACTACGGTCGTTATGATTTAAAGAAACCTTTAATGTTCTTCTCTTCCTTTCTTCCCATTTTCCGCGAGGAAGTAAATTGATATTGGGATATGTTCTGCTTTTATTGAGCGATCCAAGTTACGTCATTTATATTTATTTATTATTTTCTTTTTCTACGCGGCACGGTTGATTTAATGACGCAACAATTACCATAGTCTCGACGGCGGAAAAAAATGAAGAACGAAACGCGACCGAGTGAAGGATCCCCGGGCAAAGACAATCCGGGCTCGCTCTGGAGAAAAGTTTATCCTGACGTCCCATTAACTTTGGCGCTAATTATAAATTTAAATACGTTTCGTCTTTCCCCCGATAAAGAATGAGGCAAGGATGGCGTAAAGAAAAAAATACATTTTAGTCTGTGGATCGCGTTTTTCGTATTTTTTCCCTTCCCTCCTCAACTAGACTACTGGGATTTACTCTTCAAAGCAGCCGAGTCCTGGAGAGATCCGATATGACTCGAGTTTTAAATTGCGTGTCGGGATGCATCTAAAAGGTAATTAGGTGTAATTGATGGCCCCAGCTTCTGAAATTGGATGGGCAGGAATATTACCTTTCTCCGTGCGGGATGGAAAGGATATTTGCCTTTTGTTACGCGGCACAAGTACATCATGGAATGCATTGGAATATATAAGGGCTTTCGGGAATCCTTGACATATATCTCATCATTCTCATGCTTATTCCTAAGTAGAGTAGAACGATTTGTCCAGTTTATACAAATAATCAAACTAAATTGATCGTGCATGTATAAAACTTCTAAGCACCTTTATAAGGCATAACGATACGCATCTCCTGGTTTAGCTCGTCTGAATTTTTAATAATAAAGACCTTCCTGACTGAAGGACCAAATAGAGAACCTGGTACAGAGAAACGATGAGAAATATGAAAGTTAATGGTAAATTGTGCACGAATATCAGAGGTTGATCAAAAACACGTTTTTCATGAGCAAACAGCACTACTTGTGTGTTCACAATCTAACTACAGCGAGGATGCAGGTTGAGCTACACCGGGCGAAAGATGGAGCAGGTAAGCCTCCAAAATCTAATTTTATATAATCTTTCTTATTCATTTCCCTCCTACATATAAAACGGAGGTGGGGGAAAGGGATAAGAATTTTATACATTCTATCCACCCAACGCCGTTCCATTATCATGCGACATTCGAAATGATTTCTCCAATGACTGTATAAGCACTCGTTTTCCATAGTATTTCCCTCCCCTACATTTCTGTATGGGAGGTGGGGAGCAGAAGAAATATCAGAGTGTGCGAAAAGCTCGACGAAATACGCACCCCTGTCCATCTTCCCTTGCGTCTCATCATCATTTCGATCGCAGGACGATTTGTTGACGATGAAATCAAAGAAATGGTTTTTTACCCTCTCCTGCCATATATCAGTCCAAATGCTTTTTAAAAATTTCAGTTCATTTCTTTTGCACCCGGAATCATTCTCCATGAATCGTTTATGCTGATGCAGTCGAGCGGGTAAAAGGAAGTGTCGTCAGAGCAGATGAATTTCTGATTCGCGGGTGAATTTTCGCTCGGGTCGGACTTTATTTTTCGGAATGGGCGTGGTAGAAATAAATGGCTACAGTTGTACTGTTAAAAAACATTTTTGTATGTACGCATGATTTTGAAGCAGTAACCCTACAAGGTTTTCTGTTTCTACTCAAATTTATCGTAAAAAGGCAAATTTTCTCCAGAATTTACGGCTTCAATTGCTGCGCTAAGGATAAAAATTGTTATTTATAAACTGGCGAAATATACTAGTTTCCTGAATCCATATAATCCAGAAAAAGATAGCGATAACCATCGCTTCTCTTTGATTCATGAAATGAGTAATCAAGATGATTAATTATATTTTTCAAAATTTACTTTAAAATTATTTTAGACATACAACTGATTCGTTCATATGTACTACGTCGAATTTTACTGCATTTGGATTTTGTTAAATTATATCGTATCAATCAATTCTCACCGAGAAAAGTTAAGAGTATAATTTATAAATATTCCGCCTACATAAATACAGACATTAATTAAATTATCCATCGAGCAAAGTCCTACAATATCAGCGTAACTTTTTTCTGAGTAAATGGAGGGAGGGAGGGAAGAGTAATTATCAGTGATACGAATTGAGAAAGTTTCCGGATTTAATACAGCTAAATAAAATACACCGAGACGTATTTTTGTTGAAATATAATTTCAGGTTCGAGTGAGAAGTTTCATTACAGCTTACTTCCTAATTGCTTGTCGCCATTCGATCTCTTTCTCTCACCCACGACGTTCCCAAATAGACTATGAGATTTTGCGCTTTAATTTATCTTTGGTGATCTTGTAAAACTATGTACCATATTGGCGTAATTAATTTTAATTACCCCTTGTGCCGCCTTTGGTACGCATGCCATTGGTCGCCGATCCCTGGTGTAGCAATCGTAGAAAGGAAGCCATTTTGCCCCGTAGGTTTTGGTTTCACGTGGTACGGACAAGTATTTTGAGTTGCCCATGCGTAGGCGCTTCCCTGGGATGTCCAATCTTTTAAGGTCAGCGCGCAACTTGAAATAAAAAAAATTAAAGGCGCGGGCAACATATATTGCATTTATTCATGTCAACATATAAATATCGTTTAAAAATTAGATGTATCTGACAAAGTAATATTCTTACGGAAAAGCGAGTTATTTTATTTTATCATTTTCAGAAACCTTACGTAAAATGTGACAATTTTGTCAGCTAGCTTGGTAAATGAAGATCAAATTTCTTCAAACCTGGTCTCATCTTTTCATTCAAATGTTTGTTTTTCAGAAATAATGTGCAAGTTGGTACGAAATTTTCATAATATAAAAGTCAGGTACACGTATGTAGGTTAGGTTCAGTCTAAGAAGGATGCATTTTAAAAGTGGCATTTATTGTATTGTACTATTGTGTATTAAAGACCAAATCTTTGACTGCGATGATTCTGATTCCAATAGAATGTCTGTTCTCAATTCAATTACTTATATTTCTTAAAATATAGTATCTCGCTTGAAAATACTCGAAATTTGGATGCCTGTGTTATCTAGAAATGGATTTAAAAGGAATGTGTCATAACATTTTATAAGATTTGAAATCTCAGTTATTGAATGAAACTTTATCCGCATAGCGGGCAACATCGAAGTATCTTGTGGGCAATATGTTGCTCACGAGCTATGGGTTGGACAGATTTGCTTTAGCCCCTCAACGTGGGGACATTAAAATCCCATATTAAGCATTTTCGATGGTGATTTAATTCTCAACACAACCATTCCCTAAAAACTATGTTATGCTCGGAAGCTCACAACTTCATTAATATTAGCTTTTTAAATGAATTTTTCTTAGCTTTATTATTAGATAAATATTCTTTAGCCCTTAAAAGACAGAGTCAACTTCGAAATGTTGATGATGACGGCCAAGAATGCTGTGTTTATGTAAATTGCATCATTTCACATTAAATTGCATTTCTTGAGATCTAAAAACGATAAAACATTCTTATAAAACCACTGGCTAGAAAATAAATAGTTAAATGGTTTGATGATGTTGCAATTTTGATAATTAGTTCAGATGTCTTAAAGAATGCAACATAACTTTTATATAATCAATATCTCTATGAATTCAATAATTTATTTTTTTTCATTCAGTGCGTTTTATATAAGTTATTAATAACAAATTTGATTTATTTTTATTTTTACACTTTTTGTGCGCTTTATAATAGTTATTGACTTAACAATTTTATTTATATTTATTTTTGATTTTTAGTCCTAATGTGAAATATATTAATATGTTTATATATTCTTCAAAAATTAACATTATTAACTAACTAGGGAGATGCCCGTTGAAATTCTACGGGAAAGTTTTTAATTAAAATTTTGTGAATAGATTATCCAAGTAATTGGTACCCAATTACACGAAACTGGCAACAACGCAAATCACTAATTGTGAGAATGCGTCAAATTCTCTCGTTACAAACTTATCTGTTGATCTATTCGATGCGTACCTATTTAAAAATCAATGGCATGACAACAAACTTTCGCTCTTTTAGGCGTCCGTTGTTTCAAGTCTCGACCTCCTACGATGATTTTAAGTAATTTTAATATGCGAATGATTAATGTTGTACATTTTGATGTATTCCTTCTCGCGTATAACGCAACGATTCATTTCCCTCCCATTCCTCTCTCTAGTATTAAAAGCACAAGAGAGCCCGTGACGCTTCGCTGTCACATTAAGTTGATTTTGATTTTAAAAAATAATTAATTTGATCAGACGCATTTATTTGACAAAAGATGTAAACTCCTTTATTCGTAAATAAAACAGAAGATTCTATTTATTATTAACCTGTATTAGGATTAAGGATAAGTATAATGTAATTTTCCAAGTGATGTGATAAATAAAAATAACTTACCTTGCTAAGTTCTTTTAAACTTCTTTCGGTACTACTGGGTTATCCCGGACTCCTATTAAAAATTCTACAATATTTTCATTGTACTCTAGTACCCGAATCCAAGTTAAGTTACTGGAGGTTGGATTTGTTCCATTATCTTCCACCGGGTAGGGTTAAGTTGCTGGGGGTTGGATTCGTTCCATTTTCCTCCCCCGGGTAGGGTTAAGTTGCTGGGGGTTGGATTCGTTCCATTTTCCTCCTCCCTCTGGGTTGGGTTAAAGTGGTTGCGTGTGGGATTCGTTCCATTTTCCTCCTCCTTCCGGATTGGGTAAAGTGGTTGGGGGTTGGATTCGTACCATTTTCCTCCTCCGTCCGGATTGGGTAAAGTGGTTGGGGGTTGGATTCGTACCATTTTCCTCCTCCCGGGTTTGGTTAAGTTGTTGGATGTTGGAGTCGTTCCCTTTTCCTCCTCTCCCTGGGTTGGGTGTTAGGTTCGTTCTATTTTCCTCCACCTCTGGGTTTGGTTATGTGGTTGGGTGTTAGGTTCGTTTCATTTTCCTCCTCCTCTTGGTTGGGTTAAGTGGTTGGGTGTTGGATTCGTTCCATTTTCCTCCTCCCCCTGGGTTGGGTTATAGTGGTTGGGTGTTAGGTTCGTTCTATTTTCCTCCACCTCTGGGTTTGGTTATGTGGTTGGGTGTTAGGTTCGTTTCATTTTCCTCCTCCTCTTGGTTGGGTTAAGTGGTTGGGGATTGGGTTCGTTCCATTTTCCTCCCCCGAGGTGGGTTAAGTGATTGGGGGTTGGATTCGGATACTAGGGTGCAATGAAAATATTATAACATTTTTAATAGGGATCTGAGAGAACTCGGTATTACCCTCCTTTCTTCGTAAATATAACAGAATAAATAGGCTCAACCAGGCTCAAAATAAAGACAAATCAACATAAATGTAAACAAACAAAATGACGTAATATCGTCAAGGGGCTCTATATTAATCTTATACTGTTTAAAATGTTTTTCGCTTGGTTAAAAGAAATTAATTTAATTAATTTTTTAAACGAGGCTACAATGAAGAATAAAATGGTTCTTTAATTAAAAAGGGAAAGGTTCACTTATTCTTAAAAATGTTCGAAATTCATCTAAACAAAGAAAATGACGAAATATCGTCAAGGGGCTCGCGAGTATACTCCTAATGTTACCACTCCCTCAAATGAGTTGCCCACGGTAACTGACAATTCTCATTGTTTAAAAGTCGCGTTTTTTCGTATTAAAAATGGATTTTCTGGAAAATGCGGAACGTAATTGAATTTTCACGGTAACCAAAATAAACTTCTTTCTATTTCCAACTCAACTATTTAGGTCACGACTTCGTATCTTGATTCTAACTAATTTTAAAATGCGATTTTATAATGCCCGAAATTGATTCCAATGCTTTTCATATGGAGTGCAGGGAAACCCCCTTAACAAAAAGTATGTAACTTCTCTGGTTGAATTTAGTGCTGATAAAGAAAAGGAGATTTTCGAATCTTTATAAATTGTAGATAACGAAAATTGCCCAAACAGCGGCGGAGATATAAGCTTCCCAATAGGCTATAACAAACCTACCAAAAAGTTCCCCTACGACGATTACGGTAATATAATATAAGACTAGGGTAATTGCCCGTCTAATATGACGGGATTATCATAAAAGGATCCAAATATATATGTTTTCGATATGAAAAATCAGTAAGATGATGCTATGATCTGGTTTGGCTTTCATGCACAATCAAATCAGTGTTTTTGAAAGTTATCTTTGTTTTAATTATACTGTTTAATTAATTATTAGTAGAGAGGCCAAATGATTATCTAAATATTTGCTGAAAATAAGAGGAAAATCGAAATAATAGGATATTATGTATAAGAAGTAGCTGAAATTTACTTGGAATATTTGAGTAAATTATAAGTTTTTTTAAAGTGTAGAATTTAACTTAATAAAAGAATTATTTTACTCTTATTAACTCGTAAAAAATATGATGTGGCCACCACATGACTTTCTTCATATCTGTAATATTTCTAAAAATTCCAAATAGGTTACATAGTAATAAATAATTTAAGAGACAGGAAGAAAAATTTAGACTTTACAAAGAGCAGAAATAAATTCAAACCATAGCCTTCTGATATTGGATATAGCCACAAAGCTCCAACAATTAAGAAAAGAAAAAGGAGAGTTACTAAGATGTAACTAATTAATGCAACTGACTAACTTAATGTAACTAAGCGTCGATTGTTAACAATAGTCGTCGGTAGGTGGCGTGGTGGTGGCAGCAAAAAATATAAGATATCTCTTAAACAATGCATTATATGGAAAAATGTTTCAAACAAAGGTTGTAGAAAATTAAATTTCCTACAACTTTTATTCTAGCATATTTTTATATTTTACCAAAAACGAATCAGTTCTTGTGACTTTCACAAACATGTTAAATATAAAATTTCTCGTTGACCTGATTAATAGTTTTTGAGTTAGAGCATCCACTAAAAAACTACCTCAAACACACACACACGCACCCACACGCGCACGCACGCACGCACGCGCACGCACGCACACGCACGCACGCACACACGCACACACACACACACACACCATCGAGATAATGGTCAAAACGTGTTCAGGGGATATCCAAACGTGAATTTTCGTTGAAATCTCGATGTCGATTTCTACCATGAACACAATACTTTCTCCTGTACTACGTATAGAAAAAGTAAAAATGGTCAAAACGTGTTCAGGGAAACTCAAAATGTGTATTTCCGTGAAATATTTAAATCGATTTTTTTATGAAAACAATACTTTTTCCTATAGTACGTATGGAGAAAGTAAACAAGTAGGGATGTGCACGGGTTTCTCCTGGTACATAAGTGCTTTTCGTCAAATTCGCCGTAGTGTAATCATATATTAATGTAGTTGCTTTGAAATCAGAAAATTATTTTTCCTTTTATGGTGGTAGCCCTGCTTTATGGATAAGCTCGAAACATGTTCATTTCATTTTACCATTCTATACTAGATCTACAAGCGAAATTTCTTTCTGAAATCGGTTCAGCTAAAAACTTCCAGACTCATAGTTACAGAAAAATTCTAACCATGTTATTGTGGTAGCCCTGTTTAGTCGACCCGTTTGAAATAGGCTGTTTTGGATATTTATTTATATGAAGATTATATGTATCATATTGGATTAAAATTCATTCTGCCATTTCTCTATAAATATGTGTAAAAATATAATTTTACTTTTATTGTGGTAGCCCTGCTCTTTATCTTCGCCTAAAACATCTTGATTTTATTATGGTATGTTGTAAAACTCTTATATACAGAATTTAGTTGAAATACTTCCAAATCCGTAATTACTGAAAGAATTTAATTTGTAAGTGTGGCACTCCTGTTTTGTTAATCCGGTCCAAATATTTTATTATGGTTTTGTATATATGTGTACCTTACAAATTTTAAATCTGGTTAAAATTTAGGTGAACAGTTCAACACAAATACTTGCAAATAGAAATCTTTTTATTACTTGTATTGTGGCAGCCCTGATTTCTATATTTACATAAAAATATTTATTTTATTTTTAATGTTGCAAACCTTCTTCATACTAAATTTCGTTGAATCTGTGAGGCCAATTCCTTCCAAATTCATTATTACCGGAAAGTTTAATTTTGCAATTGTAGCACCCCTGCTGAGTCTATCTTGTCGAAATAAATAAATTTAGATAACATTTAACCCGTGTTTGCACATGAGGTCTATGTATTTCTTCCATCAAGTACGACTTACCAACATTGCTTAAGTCATCAGGAAATTCTGATTTACTTCGGGTGAAATAATTTTTCCGCTTTTTTGTGGACCACTGGTGAAGAAAGGAAATTGTTAAGTTTTACGGCAGTGAAGTGTAAAATATATATGTCATTATATCATTATAATGTGATAATTGACTTTAAATTATCACTACAATTACTGAATGCTACAATTAACTAAAATAATTGTTATATATTATATAAAATATCTATTCGATAGTGCTGTGTTATATTGTATTTAAACGATTCTAGCAAAATGAAAACCAAAGAGAAGATTCCTAATATATTTTAAAACGTGTACAATGAACTCGAGGGGAAAATCGGAAAAGAAACTTTTTTTTTCGACTGCTTCGAATAAATATAGGAGTGATTTCTTCCGCTTTGATGATACTAAACAGAAAAACCACGTCTTCCAATTTTACGGGACTTGCTTTCGTCTTCGTTTATGAAAGCGCTATCAAATTCAGTTCCATGTCCCGAGTCGCAGCGAAATAAATTGGGTGTGCGCACACACATGCACACACAAACTCACACATGAACACACTCATGCACACACACATGCGCACACATTTATATACTCACAAACATATTCGTATTAAAAATCTGTTGAAAAGTAAGAAGTGTAGGTATTATTTAATTCGGATAATACTGCCTACTTCCACGAAGTCACGCCTTATTCAATTAATTTTATACACACATACTTATAAACACGCACACACATATACATACGTTCACATCCGTATACACTTATATACAAGGGTGGTTGAAATGAAAACAGCAAAAGTGGAAAGAAAGTGGGAAGAAGTATGGAATCCTATAATTATTGTTAATGCTATTGTTGTTAGTTATTTTTGTTATTGTTATTATTATTTAGGTGGGATATTTTGTGGTATTTGGTACCCCTTGCCATATAAATATAGCATCTCGTATAGAACATTGCACGAGTTGGAGTTGAGATCAGTGATACGATTTTTGAACGCAGGAATAAAACCAATTGAAATACGCAGGAGGATGGTTAATGTGTATGGAGATAACTGTTTATCACAGAGGAGAGTGTATAAATGGGTTGAAAAGTTTAAAAATGGTGTACAAGATGTGGAATACGCTGCTCGGCCAGGGCAGGATGATCGCGTAATCACACCGGCGAACATTTCTGCCATTGATTGGCTCATTCGCGAAAACCGTCGCATTAAAGTGAAAGAAATCAGCAAGAAATTGGACATCAGCGTTGGATCTGTTCACAATATTCTCCACAAGAGCTTGGATTCAATCAAGTTTGTTCGAGGTGGGTGCCCCGGCAACTCACTGAAGACCTGAAGTAACAACGTGTTGGCGCTTGTTCTGTGCTACTTTCTCGGTATGAAGCTGAAGGGGAAGATTTCTTGAACCGCATAGTGACTGGGGATGAGACGGGTCCATCACTTTCAGCCTGAGAGTAAGCGAGCAAGTAAAGAATGGCGGCATCTAAGCTTGCCGAAGCCAAAAAAATTAAAGCGACACCATCCGCTGGAAAAGTGATGTTGACTGCATTTTGGGACATAAATGGAGTAATTTTGGAGTTATATGGAAAAAGGGACAATTCTCATTAGTGATTCCTACCGCGATCTTCTAAAGAACAGACCGAAGCCTGCAATTCTGTCAAAACGTCAGGGATTCATCCGAAAAGGGGTTTGTTTGCAACAAGAGAATTCCCGTCTTCATAGTGCCCGTGCGACTCTTGAAACCATTCAGGATCTGCATTTTGAAGTGATACCCCATCCGCCTTCTTCCCCAGACTTGACTCCGAGTGATTTTCATCTTTTTGGCCCACTCAAAGAGGCATTACGAGGGAAATACTTTCGTTCCGATTGTGATCTTAAAAATGCGGTGACTGAGCAAGCAACCAAAAAAGTTCTTTCCCGACGGAATCCATGCGTTGGTTTCATGATGACAAACGTGCATTGCAAGAGGGGACTATGTTGAGAAGTAAATGAGTATTTTGTCAAAGGTTTTAATAAAGCATTTTTCTTTTCACTTTTGGCGTTTTTATTTGAAACACCTCGTACATCCGTGCATGGAATAACCTACAATCGCTGTGCAGCGGCTGAAACAAACTTTCTCGTAAGTCGTCGCAATCGCAATTTCTATCAGATAGATCATTTTTCCTCCGTCTTGCAAACGCACCACTTCGCCAGATTCCAGTTTGTATCTCCATCTGGCACAGGGAAAAATATAAAAAAATGACGGGATATAAGAGGAAGCATTCGAAGGTTACCCGAGAGGAAGGAGATAAAATTGACAGTCGCGAGGCGCGTGACTAGAGTGAGCTGCATGCTTTTACTTACTTTTTTGCGCATGGAATCCCTCTTTGCCGGATGAGCTAGACCGGCAAGCGTTTCTCTGCTTACCATTCCGAAAACCTCCCTCTTTTATAATTTTTTTCCTCTACTCGCCATCTTGCGTCGCTATTTCTTTCCCCGTCTTTTACGCCCCTCTTCCTCTCACGTCCCATTCCGTGAGCCCAACGCATCTCCATTTGACTCGATAGCATTTACTTTTTCGTCCATCTCTTCCCATTTCACTATCAACTTCGCCTGCTACTCTACCTTTAGTTCCGTCTTCAAATTTTGCGTCTCGATTCCGAAAGTTTCTCTCTCTCTCAAGAACATCTGGTATACAACTTTTTTTCCATCACACCTAAAACCATCCAATTCCACGATCCCTTCCCGTATATGCGTGTTGCCTGTGGGAGTGACAGAGCAAAAGAGAGAGAGAGAGAGGAAGGTGTGCTTTTTTGCTACAACATTTTGCTTTTGGGACTCGACTCACGTTCTTCCAACCTCGTTTCTTGTCACTACTCGGCTTTAAATGCGAACTCAATACGCGGCAGATGTTCCTTGGAAATTGAAAAACTGGATGATCGTAAAAATGATCAAGGTCGCGTCGTCGAGTGATTTGGAATTGTCTTGGTCGTGACCTGTCTTATTTTTGGTTACGTTTCGCTCACTAGAAGATTCGATTTATTGTTTCGTTTTGAAGTGCGTTGCCATGAACATCGTCGGGGGAGTTGTTGCAGCAATGCTATCGTTTATTTAATTTTTCGTGCCGCTTCAATGAAAGATTTCATCGACAAATCTTCAGTAAGTACCTAACATAACTTTAATGGTGCCGTCGTAGAGGAAATGTTTACTCCCCATGTACTAAAAATGGCTTTTATGCTTCCTATAATTATTTGAAATTTAAATTGATATAGCAAAATTTAATCAGATAAAGATATCCTTTGCAATTCGGCATTGTTTAGTTGTAGAGAATGGTTTCAGTTTGTTTGAGTCGTATAAAACATTTTAACGTTATATGACTATTTCACGAAAATAATTCGATTTAATGGCAATTAAAATTAAAAATATATATGAAAATACATTTTCCCTTTTTTCTAGTGTTATCATCAGACGCAATTCTCTTAGCTTAACTAAATATTTGCAAGAAGAAAAGAGTTTTTCTTTGCGCGGGACCAATTACTATTATTATTTGTCCCCGATATTTTTTAAGACAAACAAAAGTTATTTCTTTTCAATTCTTGCATAAAGTTTTCGTTTTAGAACATCCAAAGGGATTCTCGAAAACTTGGACCAGAAGATAATGTAGTGAAGATGATGTATCTCTCGGTTTATACCATCCTTTTGCTACATCCGGAACCAATTGAATCTCTTAAAGACAGCGAGAGATGCGATAAACAGACTATTTTATTTGCCTCGTATATTCAGCACGATGCTAAGAAGGAAGTATTTTTAGGATCCGAGTTTATTCTCCGAGTGAAAATATCGCCCATAGAATATCCGCCGCAGGAACAAAAACGTATAGAAAGGATTTTCGACATGAGAGAATGCCGGATATTCTCCTTCTTATCTGACCCTTCTATTTCCGATCCCCACCCCCGACGCCCCGTCATGTCCACCACCTTTTCTCTTCCTTTCCTCTCTCTTCGCCATCCTAACCCATCAAAAACCATTTCCACCTCACTTTGTGTCGCTCCCCCCACTCCCTCCCCCCACTCCCTCCCCCCACTCCCTCCCCCCACTCCCTCCCCCCCACATCCACCGGAACCTGATTTCCAGAAAGGATTCTTCTTGTCATTTGCTTCGATTCCGAAGGAATTTCCGCACAATGGCTCCCGACTCCCTTCAAATGTCATGTTGCCGCTACTCCATCTTTCGGAGATTCCACAAAACGTTTTCCCCTCTACGTTCTGTTCTAACTCCCCCCTCCCTCTCTCTCTCTCTCCCACATCCCCCTTTCTTCAACCATTCCCAAAATGCGGGTGAATTGCGGATCCCGTTGAATATGTTATTCGACGAGGATGCCATCGAGTTGTTTTTGCAGGATCGGAGGACGAGTTAATGTAATTTTCACTAATAAACGGCAGAAGAGGTGTAGGTTTTCGTATTGCAGTCAATCGTGTAGGAAATTTACCTTTTCATCGAACCTTTTTCTCTCACTGTCGAATGTAATACTTAATTTGTAGAAGGTTTTAAACTCGAACGATAATTTTCACCTACATGAGGTGGCAGTAGCTCACAATGTCTTGAAAGCAATATGTTATGTAATACCATTGGGATCGACAACGAAACTATTTATTAATGCGAAATCGGAACTATGAAGACTCTTATGAGATTTATCCTGTCGTTAGTAAAATATTCCGTTATTGCAACCTCCCTAATAGAAGAGCATTTAAAAGCATAATTTAAAGCCATATTAGTTTTATACAAAATCTCTAGTTTATATGTATATACATACACAGACGCACACACACACACGCACGCGTGCATATATATATATATACATATATACATATATACATATACATATATATATATATATATATATATATATATATATATATATATATATATATATATAGAGAGAGAGAGAGAGAAAGAAGCGATTGAAAGATTTTCATCGACAGCATGTTATGCGATTTTTAGCCTACTTTTCAGAAAGGAAATCTTACATATAGTTTTCCAGTTCAGTCTGTGTGAGACGCTGACGTCATCAATGGCACTTTTTAACGCGTTTTTAACAAACTTCCCGATTATGTGGAAGGTTGAAATTTCGCAGGAATGTTTGACTCAGACATAAAAATTAATTGACGAAAAAAGATACGAAGCAAGCACAAGGTTCGACTCCATTTCCATTTCCCGTAAGATAACACGCTAAAGCCGACTTTTTATAGTGTAGGTTTTTATTCTATTGGAAATTAAAATAAAAAAAATTGACATGCTATCTTTGAATTTAAACTGTTTTAGGAAAATTAATGAAGTTTCTTATTATATTCATCTTTTTCCGCCTACCTTTTGAAATCTCTTATATTAACCATTTAAATAACATATTTTTGGAAAATGTGGACTTTTAAACGGGATGCTGCCTTCCCGACCACGTCATTGTTAAACTTCGAGAATCAATTGTTGTCTCAACCCGCAAACGTGTAATATATACGAGGGCATAGAATGCCTTAAATTATCGTAGGAGTTTTCGCGAAATTACGTGATCCTAACGGGCCTATGATTTAGTTTGGATTCTTTTGCTTATCTAAACGACTATATAGATCAGAGGTGGCCAAATTGCGGCTCTTTTAACTTAACGTTCGGCTCCTATTCATTTACACTCAAGGACTTATCAAGGCTTATCACGTCAGAATACAATAACGAGGTGCGACTAAGACATTTTGGGGATGCTTAATGGGCATGCAGTCTCACTGTATTTCTTCGAATACTAGTAATGTTTATTGTTCAAACATTTTTGTGCGCAGAATGCGTGTCTTGCGGCTCTTGAACTTAGGAAGATTATCATATGCGGCTCTGAGGTCAAGCAAGTTGGGCCACCCCTGATATAGATGTAGAGTAAGAGAGCGAGGGGGATTTGAGGATGGAGATCGGAGGGAAGGGATATAGAATGGAAGGTACATAGAGAGTAAGGGAGGTATGGAATTAGAAAAGATAGGTAGGAAAGAGATAAAGGAGGAGATGGTGAAAAAAAGGGAGAGCTATGGATTGTGACAGGAGGGAATGATAGACGGGGTACCTGAGACAAAAGAGAGCCAGAGAGGTAGGGAGAGAGAGAGAGAGACAGACAGACAGACAAACGACTTTATTAGGGCGAAATTGAGACTATGTAGTCCCTTCTTACATTTAACCCTTTCGTCATATAAGTAATTACAATATTTACAAAATAAGAGGAATTAAATACATACAGATTTTAACCAAATACAAATTAATTACAAGTTAATATATTTGTTAGTAGATAACAGAGCATTACCAAAGAATGTTAGTTTTGTGGGTCATAAAAAACTGTGTATCGGTTATGTTTTAACACAGAAAAATTCCCACTGCGGAAAACACCTACGAAGAGAAGAGAGGTGTAAAAAACCGCGAAAATTCCTAAATAGAGAGGGGGGAAGGAAAGAGAGAGAGAGAGAGGAAGGGAGGGAGAGAGGGAGGGAAGGGGATCATCATTTATCATATCTTATTGATTTCTCATATCGAAATAAAATGTTTGAAATACTTTTATAATAATCCCGCAATATTTGACGGGCAATTACGCTAGTAGGCTGATAGTTTCTTTGTTGTCTCTCTGCTCCCTATTAACCTTTGAACCAATGGAACAATTTTTATGATACTTGGTGGAAATGTCTTGCTACTGATACCGAGCTCCCGAGGGTAGTTTTTTTTGCGAAGACTGAAAGTCCTGGGTTCGATTCCAGGAACTATCCTTCCCATTTGATTTACATGGGAAATCTGAAATACATCGTGCAGGGTAATTTTCTCTTGCTCATTAAAATATCTTAAAATTGGAATATCTGAGCGGGATGTGTACTATTTTCTGAGGAAAGGATTGGAAATCTATGTTTTATCGAATTTGGGTAAATACTGGTGTTTATGCGGTTTTTATCACTCATTACGAGTGTTGCCATAGCAACGACTATTGTTGGACTAGGATTCTGTATAGTCGATTACATACACACATTATATTTGCCACACAAATACGCGTGATCAATTTAATATTCCGTTAAAATGTATTCGTAATATTTTATAAGGCCAAATTATAAAATTTGGGAACACAAAGAACATTTTAGATTAGTCATTGAAAGTTTTCCTAATATTGAGAGCTAACGAGTGAGATACTTTTAATACAGGTACTAATCACTTCCGTGCTAATCAACCTGTAAAAAATTATTATAATCTGCAAATTATTGGAGCATACAAACATCTGAACATCTGATTCTAAAAAGTAATGAATTAACATTCATTTAATTTAAAATGATTATGTGGATAATAGTATAATAAGTTCCGTTTGGATCATCCAGTTAGATATTTTGACTTGTGCTACAGTTTAGGAATAATTTTTAACCTCTCAGCGCTAACTTTGGCACAGGGTACCGACACATGTTGCACTGGTTTTAATCTGCTCTTGTAAGAAGTTTTAAATACACATAATTTCAATAGGTTTTCACATTATAAAATTTTAGTTTTAATACACCTGAAAATATATATTTTTTGTGAACATAGTAATTGGGCAAAATCAAATTCCCTCTGCCGCGGCGACATATTCACTGGTTGACGCGAGTACAACCGAAGTTCTCTATTCTTTCGCCTTCACTTTCGCTCGATTCCTATAAAATACTTGCGCTTCAAAAGACTCCTTTCTTTATTATAATTTTGCTTGCCACTGCTTTCAAAATCGAATAGAAAACAAATATAGCAAAAGTTCTCCGGAAAAAACTTAGAAGAATCATGCGGAATGCTAACAAAGAGGCCCAAAACTGAATGTAAAGGATCCATCCTGAGACCTGCACACAAATATAACAAAAAAGAGAAAAGTTAGACACTTATGTATTCATATATAAATAATGAGTTCAGGCTCAACTCGGTGGTATTTACTCTTAATGAAAAAATAACTTTGTAGTTTCCACAAATTATAATTTAAACACGACCGGTTTCACTACGATCGTAGCATCATCTTATATATTCACTTTTTTGCGCAACGATTTCTACACGCTCTTACAGATGACGCAAACTTCATAGGGGCTCACTTGTCTGCCTGATGGTAATACCCGTTCGTCCCATTCACCAGGGGTTGGATAACACCCGTAAAATAGATCATGAAATCGCTCAGTGGAGTCAATTCCTTTGTGCTTTTTGCCCAGCAGTAAAATGGTAGACAACACAGCATGTCTCGGTAATGTTGCGGAGGTTTCCAGTCGGAATCTTCGCCATCATTGGTCGTACTATTTGGAACGTCTTCCTTTGCCTCTTGCTCCTCTACCTCACTCTGATCGCTAAACTCGTCACATGCGTCGGAATCTCTATCAAAGTAAAAACAGCTTTTTCCCATCTCCTCCTCTTGTCTTTTGAGGCCATTACCATTTTCAAGAAACTCTATTGCTCACTACCACACACATCAGTAGCTAACCGACAAACAATTGAGATCGTAAAAAAATTCTAATGACAAGTGAAAGAATTATAAAAGACTCAGCAATGAGTGAAACACGAAGCCGAGAGGAATGAAGGGGGATGCGCCGCATCATCGAGGGGCACCGCCGCCCAGTGCGTCAGAATCGAAAAAAGGCGGAAAAATTATATTTCGCGAAGTTTATTGTTTCACCTCCTATTATCCCTGCTTCTATTTACAATAGTGCGAACTTTCATGATATGCCATTGGAAGCTGTTGAAAATTGCACATTGATCTCACACACGCCAACAAATTTCAAGTTTTAAAAATCCTTTTCTTTCTGTCCATAATGGTCCCATAACTACCACATATTTCCTGCTTTTTTGTTGATGACATCTGAAAGAATCTGGATACAAGTTCCACAGTTTTTAGGGCTCAAATATTTCCTCTTTCAAATCGATTCGTTCATTGAACACCCCAGTGAAGAATTTGGTGTGTATACGCTGAAATTTGCGGTTCAACATTTATCACACAGAGTGAAAAGTTATAATTTACGTTCGTTGAGAAACAAACAGGATTTCCACGGATTTTCGCCATGAAATGTGCCTCGATAGTAAGCATGAATCATGTTGAACGAGAGTCAAAACAATGTAACTGCTAATATTTGCTAGCCTAAGATTTGCAACAATGAAACTGAACGAGTGCGTCACTCACCGTGAGTGCGCGTGCGCCGCCATGTCTAGCATCCACTATCCCGTCTCCCTTTCCTCGCGTATAACAGCGACTTTGCACGCGTATCCCTTCCAGAAATTACAGAAACAGTCAACAAGGAGCCGTTTCACGTTCCCAAGTAAATCTAGTGTTTTATCTTTCCCGGTTAATTGGTTTTGAGTGATTTACTTTTAGCTCCGCGATTGAAGAATTATTGAGTGAATTCCACGATTAAAGAATTATTGAGTGATTTACTTTTAGCTCCGCTTGTGAAAAATTTGTTATTGATAACTATGAGTTAAGGTAAGGCCATGTATGGCTTTTACGTAAATTTGGCTTTTGTTTTCTTATTGAAAAGTAGGAGATGTTCACTCATATTCCTTACAGGAATATGAGTGCACATCTATATTATGTTATATCCTCCTCCTCCTCTGCAACGAACGTCTATATTTAATGATATTAATGTACGTATATATGTATTTTTTCCAGCGGGTCAGATGAGAGTATGTCCATCTCAAAGCGACGAGAATCGATAGACGTTCTTCAGCAAAAGAGAACGATTCCTGAGCAAGTGCAGCATATTTCGAATTATTTATTTATGAAGCTGTAAATTCCTGACGGTGCTGACCAGAGGAAAAAGGTACAGAATGTAGTCCGTACATTTTGCTACAAAGCAAGTGAAAAATGGAAAGCCTGCCATAGGAATAGGGAGTTTTTCTTGGACGCAAATGTAAAGTGGCTGAATGAAGAGCTACCTACCCTTTGCCCTCACTTCCACTTCATCAGATGGTGCCGTAGGCAAGCCCAGGAAGCCGTTTGCAGAGTGCTCTGACAGGGCCAAGCGTTTGAAGGTGGAGAAGCTGCGGAAATCCGGGACTGCTGAAGAACTGGGGTATGCCGCACATATTAGTCTTTGCTCTGAGAAGAAAGAAGAAGCTGCTGAAGGAGATGATCGATACGACCCCAGCGCGCGCGAAAAAGATTTGCACGGCATTCAGTGCGGCAAAGGCGGCGAAGTCCGTCTCTCCCTACACGCCTGATGAAGCGCTCGCTCTTCTTATAGACTGTGTGTGATATGTTAAAGCAGACATACATGAATTTGAGGAAAGGGGCGAAGCAGAGAAACACCAACTTATACCCCACATATCATGCCGTAAAGGAGGCAAAGCACATGAAATTTGCAGAGATTCGAGAGAAGCACAACTTCTAAGCCTCCTGGACGATACTGCTCGTCGATTAGTTCCGTTGCAAGAGGCTGTTATAATTTCTGCGGACTCTCAGTGTAATCTGATCCTAAAGCTCCTTACTATTGACACTTGCTATCTTGGACCTTCTGGCTCCTGATCCTTTGGCGATGACACAGGATAGATTATCAGATTGCGATTCAGGAGAAAGTGATTGACTGAAGAACATTCTAATTTTCTGCGGTATTCCCTTAAAATAAAATTTTTCAATAAATGTCTCTTATGGCTTAGAGACGTTTCCATTCCATTTCAAACAATAGTCAACACGCATAAAAATCTTTTTGAGGTCGCGTTATCTTGTAGACTTAAAACTCAACTAATGGTCCCATGGTGTTTTTGAAAATACCCAAAAACATTCCTTCAACACGAATTATCGCTAATTGCTTAAAAAACTCACTTACTCTAGAATGAATTATTTCAGTATTGCTCTTACAGGTTTCCAGTACTGTTCTTTATTTTAAAATCACTCTATAGAGATGCATATAGATAAAAGTGGCACTAAAAATCATAACACACCTTCTAGCCGCCAGTTAAAACGCATAACCCCGAATAAATTCATTTCAGAATTTTTTCCGCTTTTTTTGGATTTTGTCCCACTGTGCGCTGGGTAGGCATTGAATTACAATGAGAACTAGAGTTGTGGTGAATCCTCACGAACAAGGGAAAAACAAACTTCACTCTCCATTAATGTCCCGTCATTCCACAGAGTCAGGCAGTTATCATGATCCTATGAATCCATGTAAACAGTTTCAGCACCCAGCATACATTTAAAAGGTATAGACGGCCATGAGCGCCTGCATTTACTCTGTTTACAAACATCTTGACTTACTGTTTTTATGGATGCTAGAACCATTCTAGCATCCATAAAAACAGTAACTTAGAGCTAAACATTTGTGTCAAAGAAATTGACATTTCATTCTTCGAGTGGAAACAGAAACCTTTTATTAATAGGATAATGAAAAGAAAATGGTATAATAAAGGTAGTTTTAGGTGAATCCTTGGAAATTTTAATGTAAATACAATTATTAGGCAAAATCGTTGAATAAATATATACTAGCACATACAAATATCATTTAAATATCCTCAGCTCGTAAGGCAGGGTGGTATATAAATATCCTTCGTCGCTTTTATTTTAATGCCATATATTTAAAGCCGGTAGAAAATATGGTATGGAAATAAATACAGAAAAATCCAAGGTCATTCGAATACCGGGAAAAGAAGAGAATCTTAACATAAATATTTAGACTAAGTTTCAGACTATAAATACCTTGGAGGCATCATAACAAGAGAAGCAAAATGTACGTATGACATCAGGACTAGAATAGGAAAAGCAAAAGCAACTTTCAGAAGAAAGAAACACCTATAAGGGAAGATATCAGCAAGAAGTTCATAAAATGCTATGTATGGGGTATAGCTTTGTACGGGACAGAAACTTGGACGGCAAGGAAAATGACATCAAATACTTGGAAAGCTTTGACTTGGACTTGGAGGAAAATGCTGAAGATAAAATGGACAGATAGGATGAAAAACGATGAAGTGCTACGAAGAGTAGGAGAGAAGCGAATGATTATACAGACTTCTGAAGAAAAAAAGGACTTAGTTACTTCCACAAATTTAATTTTAAACGACCGGTTTCACTACATAAAAATCGTTCCGTATATAGGGTAAAATAAGAGAGGAGAGGGAGCCAGGAGGGGTTACAAAGAAAACGAATGGTAGGTAATTGAATAAACGGTTAGGAAAAGAAAGGGGTTGGAAAAGAAGGCGAAAGCAACATAGTAGCAAAATGCTACAAAAAGTTACAAGAACTTGGTAAAAGGGCCAAAGACAACAATTTACAAAATATTCGGTAAGCTAAATAGAGGAGAATGATCGTGGAAAAGGTATTCATTTAAGAGAAGCGAGTCTTCACAAATATCTCTAGCTGATCGAGAGCATCCAATTTGCGACCTTTAATTTCAAAGTGGAGGAATTTAGGGTTGAAGGAACTATGATGATTGAGGCCTTCTTTTCCAACCCCTTCCTTTTCCTAACCGTTTATTCAATTACCTTCCATTCGTTTTCTTTGTAACCCCTCCTGGCTCCCTCTCCCCCCTTACTTTACCCTATATATATGGAACGATTTTTATATTTTATCACCCGATGATGCTACGATCGTAGTGAAATTTAAAATTAAATTTGTGGAAGTAAGTAAGTCCTTTTTTCGTGATGAGTAAATTCCACAGGGTTGATCCTGACCTCATTATTGATATTATACAGACTACTAGAAAGAGGAAGGGAAACTGGGTTGGACACAACATGAGGAGAGAGAGTATGATTAAGGATGTGTTAGAAGGAAAACTACATGGAAAAAGGGAAAGAGCTAGGAAAAGGTTTCAGCTGGTAGACGATTTGAAATGGAAAGAGATTTATTAAGATATGAAGAGGACAGCGGGAAGTGTAAGAGTATATGGAGAACCAGGTTTAACCATGAATACTCACGGACCTGTCTACGGACAGACTACCTATGATGATGATTAAAAGCAAAACACTTTTGCGATCGGATGGAGTTAATATTAACTTTTCTAGCACGTTTAGTAATTAGTGCGGAAATGGAAATTTATATATACTACAAGCGAAATCGGGTGAGTAAACCTTTTCGAAAATGAATGTGCACCAAGAATGACCACTTTGTGAATGGATAATTTCGAATTTTAACGAGCGTTAAATTCGAACACAAAAAATTGGAATGAAAGATAATCAGAGAGAGGTTAGTCTTTTCTAAAGTTAAATGAGTAATAAAATTTAATTTAGATAAATGTTGATTAGTTCTCGATAAATCATCTGCAATCTATTTGTTCAAATTTTTCCTTTGATTGTTATTGTAATGCAAAATGGAAACCAATCCGTCCAAATCGAGTGAACGTTTTTGCTTACTACTTAATGTAAAAATGTCGCGAATTTAATTGAAAATTTCCAACGGTAAGCCTTTCTGGCCTCGACCTTCTAATGAACTAGAAAATCAATCCGCTCTTGAACTTTCCTCCAAGATTCGATCCATATTTTCCTCTTGACCTGTTATATTAAAAAAAGATTAAAGATCTTTTAAACTCGTCTAAATTCTAGAAGCTTATATTTTTTACTTGAAAATTTGCCGTATTTCGATGTTAAAAAAATACCACCTAGCGAATCTTTTTTACCCAAGTAATATCAAAATAAATTCTTAATTAATAAAACACCATACATTCATAATAGATTGAATAGATAAATCACGTTAAACTTTAGCACAAGGGAAGGGGGTTTTTGATGAGTGGAATTAATGGGACTCTTATGCCATTTAAATAAAACGCATTGGAAATTTGTGGTGAAGTCTCTTGGTTTTTCAATTTCGTTATTTCATTCTCGCTAAATTATTTAATGTAATGGAGAAACATTATTGTTTTCGATCTGGATTGGCAGAGTGATTTTCACGTAGGAATATTACAGAATGCTCTCTGATAAATTATTTTCAAAATGCTGGACCGTGCTTTTAGGGCGATTGTCCACAATCTTGACATCGGACAAATTGAAACATTAATTTCTCACACTGAATTTCCGATCACTCGGAGGATATATTTTTCTTGCATGTATTTCTTGTAATTCTACAGTCCCCATTTACAATTAGTAGAATTTCTTTTATTACCTTGTTTAAGAGAGAATGATTCATTTTATTTGTCTACTTTACACCAACAGAACACAACGCCGATAG
Source organism: Tanypteryx hageni (assembly GCA_028673005.1). Taxonomy (NCBI): domain Eukaryota; kingdom Metazoa; phylum Arthropoda; class Insecta; order Odonata; family Petaluridae; genus Tanypteryx; species Tanypteryx hageni. The sequence goes on along the minus strand of CM054115.1, from coordinate 131,654,124 downwards.
ACACTACGCCGACTGAGCAATATACGGCCAAATAATCATACTTGAGAGGTTTTAATAATTTCGATGAAGTTTAATTTTTTGATTGGGGCAATAATAGTAGTACACCACGTGTAATATGCCAATTGGAACAATAAGATAAACAAAGTCATGAAATAACAAATTTGGTGTATTTACGTATTCAAACAAATTGAAAGAGAAATGATTCGAGTTTATGCTCAATTGAAAGATAATATCATTGCAAACATGATGTGACGGTGATTTTTGCTTAACAGAAATGGCCTTTTTTTCACCACGAAACCGAATAAAACTCATTTCTCCCTTTTATTCAAACATTTTACGACACTTAATAAATGGGATTTTACGAGTTATACGTTCTCCTGTGCTCGCCGTCCACGTCTTGCTGTTCCTCCGGATTGTTTCATGGCCGCGACTGCGGATGACTTTAGAACGGATGTTTCTTGGTCTACGGTTACGACAGTCTCGAGTTTCCAGGATTATGGCGCCATTTTTGATCAAAGTGGCGACACTCTTCGGTATCTCGTGTCGTCCCATGTTTGATTTCGACGCCGGTTCAATTAATCTTTTTTAGCTACATATAAACTTTCGAAATGTCGAGGAAAACATGTAAGTCCAACCTCACTGAATGAAAAATTTACCGTATTCTCGCAATTTCGACGTTATGTAGGCACAGAAATTGCGATCTGTAATTCTTAAATGAGTTTCCCTAATAATGTCATCGAGATACACGAAGTAAAGGAATACTTAAACAAGCATTTCTGATCAAAAGATAAGGATATGTTGATATTAGTATTTTAAATTTCAAAGATTCCAGAGTTTATCTTTTATCATGATAATTATAATCGTTAATAAATTATCGGAAAAGATAAGAACAGTTGGAATATTGTGTTGCTCCAAACAAAAGTTATTAATCATAATTACCCTGTTAAATACTTTAAAATATTATTTCAAAGTATAGAATAGAAGTATAGAATCATGTCGATAATTTCCCTGACAGAAAATGGCAAAAATCTTCCCGAACCCTCATTTTTAAAGAAAATAATGTTGGTTTAAGCAAAGTGACAATTACTAAAACAGAGTTATTTTCTCTTTCTACGGTCTCGATTTTGTTTTGGAAAACATACGTAAGCGAACAAAAGTAGAATACTCCTTTAGCCAAAACAACTAGAGGGCTGCAAACCCAATGCATTTCGCCCACAAGGTGGGCATCGTCAGGGGTAGAACCTGTTTCACCAGTGACTGGAAGCCAACCAGTTGGCTTGACTGGAAGCCAACCAGTTGGCTTCCAGTCGAGTCGAGTAAGGGACAGGAAATACTGTTTTAGAGCAGGGACAGTGTTTCTAAAGCTGGTGCTAAATAAGCCATTATTTCCCTTCTTTCTATTCACTCCTTCAAAATTTACGTTTGCATTGTCACCTGTAAAGGAAACACATTTCAAAGATTAACCAAATCTGAGTCGTCAACACATACTCTGATATGGTCTTCGAGGTTTCATATGGAGTAGTAGTTAATTCAAGCCCTTCTGTTTGTATTCCACCCCCTTTCAAATCACAATACTGCACAAGGATTGGGAAGATCTTAAGTGGGTCATGATTGCTGGCATCCGTTGCAACTCCGAAACAAGATATTTCACTCATTGTCTTCAAAATCAAATCGATAGTATGTGGAGCGATCACTTTATTCACTATTGCTTCAGTTTTAGTTCTAGCGCATGTTGTGTTGAGATCAGTTTCCGAGTCTTTAAATAATTCTCTTAACAGACGCAGCGCAGTCTATAGATTTGAAAAACTGATTGTTTTGGATAGAGAAGGATGTCACTTTTGCACACGAAGACGAAATTCGTACAATTTTTCTGTTTTTCACTTTGAATGTGATGTTCCAAATCCCAACAGAAACGTAACAGTCACAAACAGAACACTTCGCTTCATTTTCATTACGCCCGATATCGAAACAAGGAAACTTTGATTTTAGATTGATGGAGAATTTACTCTTCCTTTTAAGTGATGCTATTCTTAATGAGGGGTGAGTTTCTGGAATTTTTAAGAGCCACCACTATTCAAAAATAAAAAATTATAATACTCGTTAGTGACCATATTAGATATTTAAATATCGTAATTTTCGGTTATCTACATACCAGTTCCATACTTACCACAGTAATTCAGTTTGAGTATCTTTTTCCAACTAAAAATGGGAACAAGAAAGGATTGGACTCTTCAGTCCACTAGCTAACTGAGAACTGAGAAGCATACAAAAGTAACTGTTACAGGACTCTTTCGCTTTGAACAAATTCGCTTTAAACGATTTCGAAGTTAAACGAATCGCTTATTAAAACCAATAATCGATATAAACGGTACACTTCAGAGTTAAACGATTTTTCAAAGACAAATCAAGTGCCTCATTTGAAAATTAACGCTGGGAGCATACATATTATTTACAAAGTAACGTTTCATCGTTACTTAAAAAAAGGAAGGGCTGTGCACTTCGAAGTTAAACGATATGGCAAGGACAAAGGGAGTGTTTAATTTTAAATTCAACATTGCGCGCACACACTTTTATTACAAATCAACTTTATATCTACGAATACAAGAAGCGCTCCTGTAGAGTAGGCCGCGAGACGCTTACTTACGCAGCTGTTCGTCATTAAAAGTTTATCTCTTTTACAGTTTATGCATGTTTTTATCATTGCAGCCCATGAAAGTCCTACAGCTGATTTAACTAATCAAAAGTTCCAAATGAAGAAGCAAAAGAAGAAGTTAACATTCGATATGTGCGCAGAATAAAACTTGCGATCAAAAGTAACCTCGCGTAGGGGCGTAAACCCATACCTAATTTTGGAGTTTTCCCCTTGGTGTTAATGCACTTCCTGCCGCACACCCTTGTGGTGGCTTGCAGGGTAAACTGTAGTTGTAGATGTAGAATTGTCTTATGTGACAAGGGAATCACAGTCACACTTTCTCGAAAAAGCCGAACAAAATCCTAAAATTTGAAATACCGAGAGGACAGAAAGTGAAAAAGGAGGGCATGTCCTCCTTTTGCCGGACGTCTGGTAACCCTAGTTAGGTGTAATAAATTTAAGGTGAAAAATTATATTTGATGGATGGCATAACATTAGGGCAGCTTTGAACAAGTTGAGTGGCATACGGTGCAGGGGCCAACCGGTGTAAATCTGGTGGCATGAAAATAGCGGAACTTTTATGTAATTTTTGTGGTATAAGTTGTAGGGGCAAACATTTGTTTTATGGTCATCGTTCAATATTTTCCATATTCACTTGGCTATCATCCACTTCTAGTCTAAATCATCGTGGACAATTGCACGATTCACTCCCTAACTAATGTACACGACAACGAATATTTTTCTCATACTGATGAGGCAGTTACTTGATATCAATTTATCGATTTCATTGGCTTTTAATTCAGATAGTGATGTGGCCGGTCGACCACACTGAGGTTAATGATCGATTGAGTTACATATCCAAGAAAAAATCTTTTATGCCACTCGAGCACATTACCGCGAGACAGACATTCCCCGTTGGAAGCATCTTTCATCATTTCAAACGTTTTTTCACCTAAACTTTCAGAAAATATTATTGCATATAGTAGTTTTATCTGTAAGTCCGTGATGTGTATGTTAAACTCTACTGCAATCTATCAGTGTGTTTGTAGGAACTGACAAAAATATGTTAAATTCCATTCGTAATATTAATGCAAGAGGCATTTAGCAACATGTTTGCTTTCAGTGAGGCAATATTGGATTCGACTCTGGAGATAAAATTTAATTCCATCTTATTTTCGGCCACTCCTCTTATCAAAGACTTTTTATTGCACGTATATTTTTAAATGAATAAATAAATTCGGCGGACGTCTCCTCTAAATATGATTATTATTTTTTTGTCCTAGTTGTCCTATATCTATAAAATGTATCTGCAGCGGTTAATAATTATCAATCAAACAAACACTAGGAGGTAAATTTATAGAAATGTACAAATAAATCAAAATAAAATGTTCAGTACATTGGACGGAAGAAGAGGAAAAGTTTTCTGGACTCCTTACCAATTCATCAGAATGAAAATAGATCAAAAACCCCCAGAACTTCCGTAAAGCTGAACATTTTGCATTATTCTGGGCCAAAAAGCATAGCGTTAAGCCCCCAGGCTTCTCCTCCTCCTGACCACTCTTCCTATTTCTTGTAGTCACATCCCATCCATCAAAGACGCGTATAAGCTCATTTTCCCATCTCTTTGCATGGACCCTAATATCACTTCTTTTTCATGCTCCCTTTTCAAAAAACCTTTAAAGCTCTTATCACTTTCCTCCAGTCTTAACCTCACCTTCTCCTCCTCTCTCCTCTTTCTATTCTTCTCTCGCTCTCTTACCTATCTCCTCCGCTCCAAACTCAAGCTCACACCTTTCGAGGATGTTTCCACCTTCAAAAGCCGCTTGCGTGGAATTTCTCTCTCTCTCTTTTTCAAAAAGTATATCCTTTTTATGATACCGAGGACGTTGGCAACCTTGGCATGAGAGATCAAAAACGCCCGAATTTTATTTTTTAGCCCCTCCAACATCTCTTTCTCACCTTGTCCTTTTTTTGTCGCCCTCTGCCCTCATAACTCCATCGGTTTCTTTTTTATCTTCGTCTTTCTCCGCATCCTCTCTGATCGTCCAAAACCCTTTCTTTCCTTTTTTTTATTCCTTTATCGCTCTCCTTCAACTCATACTCTTTCAAGGTTCTTTGGCGTGTTTTTCCTACTTTTGTCATTTTGAGTTCTTTCTGAGCGTTTCGTTTCCCATTTTGTCCTTTTATTCCCCATTTTCAATTCTTTAATCCATTAATATCTTATTTTTATTTCATATTTTGGCAGGTTTCTCCTATTTTCGCCACTTATCTCCTATTCGCTCATTTTATCTCTCGTTTCCTCCTTTCATTCCTCACTTTCATTCCTTTAATTCGTTTCCTCTTTTCTCTAAAATTGTATTTTTCCTGTTTTCGCACTTTAACTCTTACTATATTCTTCTTTCTCCTTTTGTCTTTTACTCTATGTAATACATGCTATTTTTTCAAATTTTATCTGAATTTCATCTATTTTTTCTTTATTCTGACATTTTTTATTTCATTTTCTTGTATTTTTTTTGCCATTTTCTATCATTTTCTCTTCCATTTTCTTCTTTATTTTATCTTTGTATTTGTTTTCTCTTTTATTTCCCCCTCCTCTTGTATCCCTTCTCGCTCGGTCCCTCTCTCTCTCTATTCATTCTTTTCTTCATTTTTTCTTCCCTCCATCGTTATTGTCCTCTCTCCATCTCTTTCTCTTTTCCCCTGTAATTAACAAGATATTTTCCGCTGTTCTTCACTTTCTCTCTTCTACCATTTATCGGCGAGTCATTCATGCCTTCCCGCCTCTCCCTCACTCCTTTCCTCCCCATTCTCTCCATTTTTCTCTCCGCCGTGATCCTCTCACTTCCTCTTCCCTCTCCCGCCCAGCTCTTCTCTCCCCCACCCTCCTCTCTATCACTTTTTTCTCCCCCACCCCCTTTCTTTCTCTCTTTCTCTCACTAGACCCCTTTGAGATTTCTCCACTTACCCATAATTCCCTTCCTTTTTGACGGAGAGACTTCCACTCCAGGTCCATTTTTTTCCGAATTCTTTCTCTTTTTACTTCTACCACTACTTGAGAGAGTCTCCTTTTCATTGCCTTTTCCCGCTCTCTCTCTCCCCCTCTCTATCGCCCCTCTTTATCTCTCGGCCAGTAAAATCTTCAAGCGATTGAGAGCTGCTTGCTCTGTAGGCTTGTCTTCCTCGCTTTTCTCTGTTCACGTAATTTTAATTATACCACCTAGTTTGTGTGCGTGTGTATTATGTATATACAATTACGATTGAAAAATTATCCGCAATTTATTTTTTAAAATCAAACTTTTATTTCAGCGTTTTTCACATAATGTAAAATAATGTCAATGTTTCTCAATACACTTGGTTCAGCGGTATACAAGCTTTATCATAGCAACAAAAATGCAAACCAGCGAAAAAGGGATAAAAAGGAGTCAACATTTATGAGGTATGATACTTGATGGTGAAGCCCAAACTCAAATATAATTATTTATAGTTATTTTTAAATAATCTGAGAAAATTGAGAAGCGTTTTCAAAATATCCGCAATTTATTTTAAATTCCCATTCAAAACATTATGCAACTGGGGTACAGAAGTACATCCTGAGCATGGAATGCTGTCTGCGGATTTGTTATGGTACCTTAATGCGGCTCATGGATCTAGAGCAGTGCCATCATGTGGCCATTCCATGATTTGAGTTTTTGACTTCTCTTCTAGCCCTTTCCTATTGACCTTGCTGGCAAGAATGACCCTACCGGAAGCAGATGCTCCAGCTAGTGTAGCTCTCAAGATCCACAAAGCACCTAATACGGCCAACGCTTGATTTGAGTTTTAAACCGCTAGTGTAGAGCAAGCAAATCAGAAAATATACTGAGGAACTGGAATGAGTTGCCCCATTACGTTTGAAGGAAATGGTTGTGGTTTGTACATAGAGGAGTAAAGTTGGAGGTGGGAGGTAGCGAGGTGTAGGCTTTCATTTTCAAGGGAATTGTCTCTCAAGGAAATGGAAAGTTGTGTCTCAAATTGCTTTATAGTGTCCATTCCATGGCCTTTAGTTTCCAAATGCAGCACTTGGGGGAATGGGGACGTCACTCTCCTAAGATTTCTGCGCGAAATACCTAATCGTAACTTCAAGTATTTGTTTGATCGTTATATTCGATATAAGCGAGTCCCTCTGTATAAATATATCTGCTCGTATATACGTACGTGTGTATACGCATATTATTGCACGCGCTTAGTTCGAAACAAAACGTTGTTTAACTTAAATTCATATATCATACTAGTCCTGCCTTGAGGCTATAGTTTGCAAACGATTCAGGTATTTGAAGTTTTATGAGGCATAGATTTGAAAAATGTTCTTATTCGTTCTCGTTTTAATACTTAAAAGGTACCTTATATCTTGCAAAGTCTTCCATTTCTAATAAATTGTATTGCTAATAGCTCGTTGTTTTCTATTTATTTAGTACCAGTTACTTCCAATTTAAAGATAAAATTCTTTATTTTTCCAATAGATCATATCGAGTAATTTTATTAAAAAATTCCCTTGTTGATATTTTGATTTGATTAAGGGCCATCATTTATAGTAATTATATAACACATTGGTTCCCCAAGTATTATCCGTGAGGGTTCCTCTGGGAGTTCGTAAAAAAAATTCCTTAACGGCGGATACTAGCACACGGGACCATAAAGAATGAAGGTTTTCCGAAATAGGCTGAAGAAAAGTTATAGCCCAAGTAATTTTTCATGAATTGCCTTCCTACAACGCTCAGAATATCAACATTTCAGTGGTTTCTATCAAGGAATAGAGGTTTATAAGAGCGAAGTTTATGAGCAATTGTAATTCACCACGTCCTGAATTTTTTTTTCTATTTCCCTATTTGTTAAAATCCAACTAAGAATCTATACTTTTACCACCGCTTTTTCTTTTAGTTTCTAGCATGCCTTGAAATACCGGTTACGGAGCACTACGATAGATTTCCCTCCAAAAATCTGCGACAAAATGTGGAAACAAACGAAAAACGACATCCAAATAATAGTCAGTACGGGTATGCGGTTAGCGTTCTATCTTATCACCCTGTTAGTGACTTTTTGTGAATCGAATGGCATAATCACTTAAATCCGTTTCAAATGCAGCAGTTAATATTGAGGATTTTATAAATACTAGTAGCCATAATTCCAGATTATTCAAAACAGCTTGTGAGGAAATAGTGAGTGAGAACACGACACTTGCTGCACACAGAAGTGCAATGGCTGTCACGAGGAAAGGTTCTCGTCAGAATGTTTGAACTTAGCAACGAAATCGCTGTTTATTTTTGATCGTTATTTTCGTCTCTCCGGTCTGCTATCAAACATTTCATGACAGCAGAAGCTAGCATACTTGGCAGATATTTTTACAAAGCTCAATGAATTATACCTCCCTATGCAAGGCAAAAGTGCTACAATTTTTGCTCCAAGTGACGAAATAAATTCGATGCTACGAAAACTCCATTTCTGGGTGAAATGCGCGAAGGAGAATAGTGTTCTTCTACTCCCAGGCAGTTTCTGGAGAAGATAAAGTGCAAATTAGATTGTAATGTCCTTAGTGGCATTGTCTAGAATCTACGTGATTTAGAGTTGTGTTTGGATTTTTTTGGCCCACCTGTCGATGATATCAGTGGGGTGCGAAAAGCGTGAAGGCATAAGAGTCCCATTGAAATTGCGACGAATTTTGAACTGAAGCAGGGATATAACGAAATCTCGTCTCCCGTAGTCTCATCCATCATTATCCAAAATTATCCAAAACTGCGTTTGTCAAACTTCTGCCCCTCTCATCTACGCGTGTGTGGTAGACTGGATTTTATATATACATTACCACCAAAATAAGCATCGCAATCGACTAAGTTCCGCATCAGATTCGGGAATTCAGTTCTCTAGCATTGCCTCCAACATTCGATTCCTTTGCAAAGAGAAAAAACATTAACACTCGTCTCACTGACCGCCAAAATGCAACAATCCCCTTTTTATTTGCAAATCACGTTTACGTTTTTATGTCAGAGGATCCGCGAAAAGTTTTCGGGGCGAAAAGGGATCCCCGAAAGAAAAAGTTTGGGGAACACTGGTATAACTGATTCCAAAATATCAAAATAATTCAGCCCACACAAAATATATCCTTATATTGCATTGGTAGGATATAAAAGTTAAGCAATCAATATTTCAGGTGAGGGTTTTTAGTCCTTGCTAGAGAAAAGGGATCCATGAAAACTTGGTTGCGTTTGGGTCATAACAGCGTTATATTTTTCATAGCACAATTTATATGTGGCCTGAACTGTAACTATTCGAGACACTTCATAAAGGTGCTGTACCTTTCAATGGTGTTGGTGATAAAACAGCAGTAGGAACTGATTAAAATTTTAGTCAATAAAGATAGTATTTTCCTTCAACCTTACACCGCTTTGGATAATTATCTTTACAATTATTTCGCCACGGTTGTTTGCTTTCACATTACTCATGAATACAAATAAATCCTGTGACTCTCTCCAAAACTTAATTCAATTTTTTCAACAAATTCTAAACTCTTAAAGAACCATAAACGTGTTTTTTTAGAAGCTTTTTAGAAATCATGATGAATTTGTATTCGGTTTCTCATTGTCGTTTCGAACATTTCCACAAACAAGTTGCAACTCCTCTCATTTTTTCATCGTTTAGTCGTCCAGTCGGACGGTTATACTGCTTACTCGTATATATATTCACCTTTGGAAGGAATCATGGTGGAAAGAGCGGAGGAAGAGGGGTAGCTATTCCGGCGAAACAATAGAGGCGCGAATTGCGACGAAGCGACTAATCATTTTTTCCCTCGCGAGTCGAAATTACACGCCGAGTTGTTTTCTAAAACAAAGGAACTATTTCGAGGCAAGCATAGGGCGGATCATGGAAAACAGCGGAGCTTATCTCTCGTCGTTTTCTCTGTTTTATATCTCGCTATTGCTTTCCGTTTATTCTCGAGTTATTTTTTTTCTTCCGTTGCCTCCGCGAGCGGATCATCACGAAGAAGAACGTCCGGAAATGGAGTCTCGAGCGCTCGAAAACGTTTTCGCGTGCTCTCTCCTCCGTATCTTTACTGAGCGGAGAAACAAGTGAAAAGAGTTTTTCTAGTCACGGCAGGCGCCGTTACACTCTTCCGGTCACCTCTAGGTGGACGACCTCAGTTTTATCATCTTGTGCGAAATGGGTCCGTTATATAGCGGCCATTTCAATCTTGCGTATGCTTTTCAGCGAGACTTTCACGGTTCATTACATCCAGCACCTTCTTTGGAATAATATAAAAGGTACACACATTGTCAGCGTTTATTTTGTTGTATTTTATACTAATCAAGTTGTTTCACATTTTACGAAGCGTCTGTAGGGAAGCTATAACTTTCTTTGTGTGTGCGTGTGTTGGAGTTAAGGTGGAATGAGAGTCAAGAGAAATAAGTCAGTAAAAACGAGTCGTTAATTCAATACACAATTATGAAGATTTGCCTGTAGCTAAAACCAATTGACACAGTATACAACTACAAAAGTCAAAAAAAGCTTAGGAAGGCCAAATAAGGATTTTGTCTGCATCAGACGTAATTCACGGATAGAAAAATTTAATTCTTTATGAAAATTGTAATCCTTGATCTGATACTACTTACATTTTATTAGAATATGCCATCAATGAATCATTGCTGCTGACGGCTGCTTTGCTTTCGAAACGAGCGTTAGTTTAATGGCTATTGCAGAGATATATTGTACTAAAAAAGAATCGTGAAAAACTGGGTTAATTAAAAATCTCCGTGAATAGAGGTGAATGAACGCGAGAGGAGGATGAATAATAATTTACAGGGTAAAGCGAGGAAAATTGTAGATTTTAGAATAGATGAGAAATCATGAGATCGCTGAAATAATGCATTCTGCGGTTATTAGTTATATTAGGAAAAATAGAAGTTTAAAAAAAGGCTTCAATATTATTTTAAGCGTTTTTTCAAAACCCCATTTTTTTCCATCTCTCCTCCTAAGTTAGGTAAGATGACGCACTATGGGTAGGAAAGATGACTTATGGGAATATACGTGTTGGTTAACCGAAAAGCAAGATCTAATTATGATACCACAATTTTTTATACTTCATATTTATTACGAAATAAGCGGCCGTCTCCCCTAAAATGTTAGGACTGATGACGCACCCTTCTCCTCCGGAAAAAAACATGGCGTAACAGTGTACAAGTCATAATGCCACGTGTCCACTTACCCAACTTCATCTACAGAAAAAGTTTTTCATTATTGCCGCTATAAACATGCGAAATGAAAATAAGAGTAATGATATATGAAAATTCAGGCACTTACCAACAACAGCTGTGAATGAAATTACTTTGTAAATCACACAAAAAACTGCATAATAAAGAATGAATTTGTCATCGTGTACTTTCTCCTTCACTGTTCACACTGCACTGACCGCCGTTGCTGCCGCCTGTCTATGACTATGTAAACTAGAGATGCGTCATCTCTCCTACCTCCTATCCCTTTTATCTCCCCTCGCTTTATCCTATATGGGAAAATTGCTGGTTGATCCTTCCATTTTGTTCATTTATTACAGTTTCGTCCGATACAGAAAAATGAACGGAATTCCTCCTCTTCGACTGTAACTGTGTCGAAACATTCCATCCAATAGGACGGTATCACCCATATGTCTCTCCCCGCCCTCCGCTTTCACCCCGTCCCCTTCCCACTTTCCCCAGTACCCCTCTAACCCAAAGCGAAGCGCAGAAGGAAGAAGGACTTGGAGAGGGATAGGAAAAAGAGGTGGAAAGGTAATTGGATTCCGCACAATTTTAGGAATGGGTTCGAATGAGGTGCCCATCAAGGCGCGCTATCAGATTGATACCCTCTGGGCGTCAGTTGACATTCGACACTCAAAACCTAATGCCTAGGGCTTCGCGCCAATTTCGTCATCGTTTGGTTCCCTCTCTTGCTCCCTGGCGTCCGCCATTATGATTCGTCCCATTTGACTTTTCGTGCCAGCATTTTTTTTTTCATTTCGAACGATTGGCGCGAGAGAGGAATTTTTCAAAAGTGCCTGCATCGTATCATTTGTTGCATTCTCTTATTGGAATCGTGTTTAAATGTTCGGAAAAAGTCACACACGTGCAAGATAACGATGGTCATTTCGCCATTAATCATTCAAACAAAATTACCGAAGGGCATCATCTTTGAGCTACTGGAAATTTTTTCTATTCTTTCTTTTTTAATGCACTCATCTATAAAGGTAAATTAAATAAGCTTCGGAATGGGACTCAAAATTTTTGTTGGTTGATATTTCAGTTATAGACAGGTTTTATACGTATTTTTACTCATCTTGAAAATTACTTTTTTGCAATGAAAATCTTTCCTAACACATAAATGATAGGGGAATCATAAATTATGCAGCTTATTTAAGTTTTTACAACACGGTATCATGTATTTAATGAAATAATAATATTTATCCTGTAGGTTTTAAAAAGAGAATAGAAATAGATTGCTTAGTCAACATAATAAATTTAAGACAACGCTTTATTGGAGTAGTTAGTAATTTGATCCTCGAGAACATTAAATATATGTGATCTTATTTAAACTTTTTACAATTAGACTAAATATTTAGAAAGCCTTATAATTCGTCAGATTATTTTTAGATTAAGTTTCCTAAGTTACTATTGCTTCGTTTCTTAAAATTCAAGTTATAAAATGAATTAAAGTAAAAACAAATATTAACCTTTTAATTGGACGTGTTATTATTTTTTACTAGAACAAGAACTAATTTCTTTGAAAGTGAAGTTTATTTTAGTTTTTTTTTCCAGGTAATAGCTTTGTTAGAGCTCTGAGTAAGGATAAATTCATGATACATTTCCTAATCCTCGTTATAAGTTTTCCATCGCCGTTTAATCAAGAGCGTGTACGCTTCCGCGCATGTGATAGAGGATTTGCGTCCAGTCTGCGCCCATAAAAGGTATGACGAACCAAGAGCACATTATTGCCACAAAGTAGCCATCCTTAGAACCCGGAGTCCATGGATTTAAACCAGGGGTCGGCAACCTTTTCTGCATGGCAGGCCACATTTGCAGTTGTGAATGTTTCGGAGGGCCGCATTGGGTGTCAAGAAAGCCTCGGCGGGCCGGATGAGCGAATAAATCAGAAGTTTTCTAGAGATTCTGTGATTTCATATGAACGAAATCAAGTCTACATAATTTACTAGCGTTAAAACTTCACCTGAAAAGTCTTTGAGACCACTATTTTACTCAAAAAATATAAAATTGCCCATGAGAAATTTTCCTGATCACTTTTTCATTACAGTTTTGCGGGCCGCATAAAGCGTTCTCGAGGGCCGCACGTGGCCCGCGGGCCGTAGGTGGCCGACCCCTGATTTAAACCCAACTACGGCTATTTAGTAACCGAAGTTTGCATATGTTTTACTCGTTAGTTTTAAGGGACTACAGAAATAACATATATCTTCTGCTGCAGTTGTTTCCAAACTTGGTGCCGCAGCGGATTTTTAGGAGTTCTGCGAAAAACCGATGAATAAACCAGCAGTTTGGGTGTGTTTATAGATAATTAGGGCAATATTTTTTCCTCTAATAGATTACTCGTGGTGTAGTTCCAACAAACAGATGCATCCATAGGTTGTCATACTCACATGTAAAAATATAAAAAAACCTTGTCTCAAGGCTGAGGTGCTGCAAAATTGTTTATTTTTGAAAGGTTGCCGCGCCTACAAAAAGTTTGGGAACACCCTTCTACTGGATACGAACCATAATGTATGCTTGACCAGCCTTCTTCGAATTTACCGAATATAGGCATTCTACATTTGCATTTATAAACCGGTAATTTTCAAACGGCACCGCTGGTCATTCGGCTTCGAACTTTTGGCACGAATCATGGGAGTCAGCCGTGAGGGTATTTTCGCCATTTTACCCTCCAGTTCTCCCGCGTCCTTTTCCTATTTCTTTTGCTCAATCTCCTATCCAACCCTTTTTAGCCCTTCTTTCTTCTCCTTAACAAGCTTTTTCCCTCCCCACCTTCCCTTCCTATCCCTACTTCATCTACTCTTACCACATCCATTCCCGGCGTGCAAAATCCTCCTCCTCGGTCGGTCACTTGGCGGGAACCAATTTGAAGGAGAAGTGGGTCCTCCTCAGTAAGAGATGGAATCTTATCCCATCTTCCGTCTCCAAGACTACCTCTTTCTCCCTCTCTTTTATCCCAGCGCTGGATTGGGCGTTCTCGAAGACGAGGAGGAAAGAGATGGAGAGAGAGTAGGGATAGCGAGAGGAGTATGGGAGGAGGGAGAAAAGGGTGCTCACGGAAGGGGGAGGTTTAGGGTTCAACCAGATCAACCCTTAGGCACTGCCTTTTCGGTCTCCTCGATCCCACCCACACAAAAACAGACCCCGTCCATTCTTCCCCCTCTTTTTCCATTCCTTGGTCTTACGCTGAAACAACACGGTTAGGAGAGATGGCGAAGCGGGGAAACTCGACTCTCCCCAAACCCTCTCATTCTCTCTACTTGCTATCTCTTTCCTTCTTCCTTTCGAAAAGATCTTCTCCCCTTTCTCTCTCTCCCTTTTTACTTCCTTTCTCATCCTCTCCTCTTCCCTAACCACCTTAGCTGGACCATCTTTCTCTCTCTCGCTAACATTGTTTCACTCTCGTTCTCCTGTTAAGCCTGAACTCTAAGGGTTCCCAACCATCCCCTCAAAACTTCTTCTTCCGACCCTCTCTATCCATTCTCTCTGTGTGTGTGTGTGCGTGTCTGAGATCTAGTGGTCAAAGGGAAAGGGAGAGGGGGGAGGAAAAAAAGGACAACGGTTTCCAATTATGGGTTCTTTTCTCTTGGGTGTAGCTTTCAAGTGTGTCGTTTTAAGAGAGTTATACATGTACTGTTTTTTTATACGGACGAAGTAAACACCCAGATTGGGTGAAAGTTGGATTTCTGCGTTGCTAGTAAATATGATTATATTTAGCCCGATAACTACCGGGATTCATGCATAATATATGTATCCATTTTATGCAATTATTTCTAAGTTTTTGTTTATCTTTGATATCATAATTTTTTTGCCGGAGGAACACTTATTTGTTCTTATAATTTATTTTCGTTCCGGCTTCATTATCTTAGAAAGACCTGCCAATGATATTGTCAAAGTTATATTGGTAATTTATCTTCAGCTCCCATTTGCTAAAGAAGGTTTTAATGGGAAATATTCGAAATTGAGGCCTTCATCATCGAAATTTAGTATATCATCAATTTAAAATCACTGGAAAATTATTTATAATAACTTGATGTAATTGGGCTATTAGACATCTTTAGGAGACGTTCAGGCTCAAAAATGAAGATTAATATCCGATAGCAGGAGTCTCCAAACTTTTTCACAAGTGGGCCACTTGATAAATAAATTCTATGGGGCCGGACTATCAAGGCCGATTTTTTTTTGTTTTTAATACAGGTGCCCATTTTCGTATTAAAAGTGGTATAGAGAATTGGAAAAATTACGTTTTTTCCGGGAAACCTTCCGATATATCCGGTCTAGCTTTTATTTTTTCACCCAAAATGATTCTGAATCACACGTAAATAAAGATGAATTGTTTTATGAAGTGAAAATATTAAAATATTATTCCTGTAATGGAAATTACCTATAAGTAAAAATGGGTAATGATTAATCAAGCATACAAACATAAATTATAATAAATTTAATATATTATAATATATTTATATTAAAAAATAAAATACAGCTAAATATGAAGTACATTAAATGAGACTGTGATGTTGTTTCTGTCAACTTAACTTTTTCAAATTGAGCCTAAAATTTGATGTTGCTGATCATTAGCATCGGTTGTAAATGTTCTTCAGGCAACGAAGATCGGTATTTCGACTTAGCACATTTTATTCTGGAAAATGCCTTCACTATTATACAAATTCTGAATAAAAAATGTTAAAAACTTATTGCAGGCTCTCGGGCCGGATAAAGTGAGCCCACGGACCGTACTTTGGTGAGCTCTGTCCTAAAGTAATAAAAGTTAAGTGTAAAATTTGGCCGATACAAAATTTGAAACGACATGTAGCAATTTTATATATATTAAATCTGAGGCATTCATTTATTTTTTCTAGATGATTATTATTCCTCCGTGGAATTTTTATTCTTTAAAATGGACGGATTAAACATGAGCTGCGAGCATTTTGGTATCTCTCACTCCTACAATGGCT
Organism: Tanypteryx hageni; assembly: GCA_028673005.1. NCBI lineage: Eukaryota > Metazoa > Arthropoda > Insecta > Odonata > Petaluridae > Tanypteryx > Tanypteryx hageni. Next base: position 131,638,279 of record CM054115.1, on the reverse strand, counting down.
TCACTGTTTATTTTCTTAGGCCGGAGACTTAATGGTTTTCCCTTTGTGCATTCGTCTACAAAGTTCTTTTCCGAGTGCACAACTTGAAAAAAAGTTTTAATTGGCATTTTGATTGTTCGATTTTACTTTGACAATCGTCAGTAAATAAAGTGTGACGTTAAAATTTATCCTAAAAATTCATCGGTCTCATTTGCATCAAAGAACGAGCCCGCATTTTTCGGAGAGAAAAATTTGAAAAGTCCCTTTTCATTCGTTCGACTGACTGACATTACAGCATCCAAGAACCGGGTAACATTCAAACTACTCACTGAAGTGAATATAACGAAAACTGATAGTAGAAAAACTATGTAATCCCTACGATAAAAAAATCGCAAACTCTCTTGAGTATTCAATTTCCAAATTGGCTTAATGAATTTGAAAGCGAGTTCTTTTAAAAAGATTCGGGACGGGATTTCATTACCATATTCAAATTCTATCTCTTTCGCTACTCTTCTAACTCGTTTGAAGGGAAAGGGAAATAAAACTGTAAAAAAGTTGGAATAATACATTTTTCGTGACGGCGCTTCTGGAATTGAACCAATTCCGAAGAAGAAAAATGAATATTTTTTGTCATAATGACAAGGTTAATTTTGAATTAATTACACGAGAGTATAATGAGTTTACGCCGGGGTCTGAATGGTGGCACCGCACAACGCAAGGTTTCGGTAACTTCGATGGTTAAAAAAAACATTATCACAGAGGATATGACGTTTTAATCACAACATCGTTAATTTTCGAATCGGATCGAAAGAATAATGTTTCCAAGGTGATGAATGTTATCTGTTACGCTTGTCAACGTATAATTGCATCGGTTGCAGCACTTCTTCCCCACAAAATTTAAATATGCGAACGTAAGTGCGCACCCATGTATGAGAGTACGCAATGCTTGTATTTATATGAGCATGACATAAGATATATATTCATGCATATATACATAAATACCTATTTATAATTACACGTCTTTTATAGAGTTATGGACTTTCATTTTAACGTATATGAACACAAACCAGAAAAATATTTAATTCGGACCATCGAAAGTTTGAGCTATGGAATCCAGAGTTAGCGAGGATGGCCACAAATATAACATGGAGTCTCAAAAATTCGAATATTTATACAATACATCATATTTTCAATTTCTCCCAAGTGGTTATTCATTCCCTCTCTAGCACTCCTGCATTTCAACTCGAATTTCATTCACACAAATATTTTTCTCTCCCACGTCCAAATGTAATTAATCACGCGATCGTAAGGTTAATGATGTTTTGCGATTCGAAACAAAAAAATGCCGGCATTTTCTGGCACGCTAACTTTATGTTGTTAGTAATTTGTCTCTGTCGCCAGCAGGTCGTGGATACAGGTTATGATTCTCCGTCATTTTGTTCCATATGAGGTTCAAAAGCTGCTTTCTTTATCATTATAGATGGAAAAAATATGCACTCAGAATTATTGACGTTTTTTTAAAATATCAGTACCGTATGAATACCGTTCTTTTCAAAGCGTTGTGTGTTTGAAAAATATCCGCAAACCTGAGTCAGGTTCAGTATCGAAAACAATGAAAACGTTTGAAAAGTCATTTTTCGCGTGGTTTTGATGGCGCTTACACAGAAAAGCGGTTCTCAGCAGCAAAGTCTGTATAGAATGGTGCGGGGTCTGGAAGTCCGTATGTAGAAAAGCGGATGTGAAAAAATGAGAGAGAGGTGTTTGGACGGACTTAGAGGGAAGTTTTAAAAGCTATTCGCGCTTTGTCCCCGTTTGTTTATCGAGTTCGCTTGAAGTATAGGTTTTGAATAACAGCAAAAACAAAACTTTAAGGTTCCAACGAGTTGTTTGGAAAAAATTACGTTGTGGAGTAGTTCAAGGTTTGTTACTGTGTAATTTTCCATTTCACGTTTTTATCCTCAAAGACCGTCGTATAAAAAAAAAAAATAAAATAACGATTAGAGGTAAAAGTGCTATATTTTCTTTCAAATTCTGAAATTTTCGGCATTTGTGGTGGTAAAAAAACGTTACGCAGAATTTAATAATATTGGTTTTTGTGCATTTAGCTATACATCAATTTGTATGTAGCCAAGCTTTAAATTTGATTTAATTTAATTTCACGTGTAGATAATAACTGTAGTATATTTCAGAACATCGTAAAATCTTTGAAAATTTACTTTATCACTTGCAACAAAAATTCCTTTATTTGATAGGTTATTTTTATATTGAGGTAAAAAGGCAGAAAATAATTAAATGATCAACCAAAGTTAAATAAATGTCGATTTTGTATCGCCAACTGTCAAATAAAAAAAGAAAAAATATACTAATCTCAACTCAAAACCACTGATGCAAACATTGCAAATTTCGTAACGATTCTTTATCAGAGTATAAGTAATCAATACATGTATTAACGAAACATTTACATTTTGAATTATGTAGCTAAGCTTTTTTGAATAACTCCAGTGATACTGCATTAATATATGATTATGAAAACTTAAACTTCAACTAAGACATACGACGGATATCGAAAAAATTAAAAGCACTGATTTTTATCTGCAGAGTTTGGCCAGATATTGGTTTATCGCAAGTCGTGACATGTCACTACGATTCATGTATTATCAGTAAAGTAGGCATTTGACGCATTCCTGTCAGTTTATATAAAACGCCCTTAGAGTGAATTGGTGTTTAACATATCCATCATGGAATTACAAATAGAACTACTATACGCGATAGTATTTTCGGAGCGTTTAGGTAAAACAGGTACAATAAAAAACAATACTTTCTCAATATACTACGTATATGAAAAAGTAAAAAAAACTGTATAAGCAGAGTCTAAAACCTTTTTTAGAATTTTTAAATAAATTTTCAGAATCTTCCACCTTCCCTTAGTTAAGCACTTGTAATATGATTTTTATCCCTTTTCGAAGGTGAATTTCATTGTTGCATCAACGTAAACAAAACGAAACTTTACCATAGTGAAGACTGCGTATAGATAGCTCATAATTATTTTTAATCTTGGTAAAAGTTTCACATTAGTATGCGTTCTTTGCGCAAAATGCATGAAGTGAATGCATATAGGGGAGGTCGTTTACGTCCGTCCGTCCGTCCGACCGACCGACCGTCCGTCCGTTTGAATGTTAAAACTCGGGAACCACTGGGCGTATTTTGATGAAATTTGGTATTAGGGAGTTTTGCTAAAACTGGTTGACCGATTGCAATTTTGGTTAAAATCGGTCAAAAATTACGACTCCTTTACATATAGACCTACAATGCTCCTTTGTTTCAACTCGAGAACCGCTGCGCTGGGCGTATTTTGATGAAATTTCGTATTGCGAAGTTTTGCTAAACTTTGTCGACCGATTCTAATTTTGGTTAAAATCGGACAGCAATTACGACCACTTTACATGTAGGACTACATGTAGTTTACAGTATTCCTTTTTTCAACTCGGGAACCGCCGGTCGCATTTTGATGAAATTTGGCTAAAATTGGTCGATCAATTCCCATTTTAGTTAAAATCGGACAATAATTATGACTACTTTAGATGATGAATTTAATGTTTACAATGTTCCTGTTTCAACTCGGGAACCGCTGAACGCATTTTTATGGCATTTGGTATTGGGGAGTTTTGCTAAAATTTGTCGACCGATTCCAATTTTGTTTAAAATGGAACAATAACAACCACAACTTTACTTAAAAACTTTCGTGTATTTTAAAACGTACCTAGCTAGCTTCTCGTTAAATACTCATCTGAGCGAAAAATATTGAGAAAATTATGAAATCTCAAAGAACGCATTTGGAAATTGTGTGTACTCCGACATGGAGTACGTCTTCCCAATCTTGTTATCAAAATCGACAGGATTCATGTCTATTATCAGCCAAAACTGTTCAGTTAATCTTAGCTTCCCAGTTCTTATCGGCACTTCAGAGGTTTGTGCACGGATGGGCGTGAAAACTTAAACGATTTACAAAATCGATAAATTACGTTTGATTTGATCAAAAGTGCATTTAACAGGGAGTTTGCCTCTGGGTAGAGTGCCCGATTGACACAAAAGACTTTTCTGAGGGATTTGAATCGATCGATGATGAAACTCGCAGTAGTTGATCGACCAGATCACGATCTGAACTAAAAGTCACAGATATCGATGCATAAATAAATAAAAATAATGATACCTAAGAAATATAAATTGATATAAAGTAATAGCTTCATCAGCATGAAAAAATATTTTTTTTACTGTGGGGATTGGTTATGAAGTGGTTTGTGCCATTGTCCAGGATTGTTTAGGCTACAGGAAGATGAGATCCAAGTGAATACGAAAAATCGTAAACGATGAGCAGAATGCAAATCGTGCGGCGTTTTTATTAACTCTTGGATAAGGTCTACATTGAGCTATTTTGAACGGGACTACATATATACCATGCCCTATTTTTGCAAATGTATTTTCTGCCTAGTACATAGCCAAATATGTCCATCTAGGGGTTCCTCGCATTTACGTTTATGTGAGTCTCTTCTACCGAAACATATCAGCCTAAGTCAGTTTTTCGGATATATATACCGCCGAACAAACTCCAAATCATTTACAACATTGCCTCTGCAGCGTATCGCGGAAAACCGGTATCAAATTGTATTCCACCCATCTTAAAATAATTTGCTCCTTAAAAGGATATCGGAAAAGGTACACAAACTCCTCCCATGATTTTATACCGCCAGACTCACAACTGTTTGCCTCAAAAACGTATATCACCAAACTTACATAAATGATCCCTTGTTTTCATGGCACCCAATTTAGACCGTTTGGCTCTGAAACGTATGCCACCAAACTTACACAATATTGCCCTCTCTAATGTTATGCAACCCGTCTCATATAATTTTTCACCTTAAACGTATTCCCCTTAACTAGGGTTGCCAACCCTCCTGGAATAGGGCAAGGTTCCATAAATTCTTCCGACTCCCGGATTGAGGCCTTTTTCTCCCGTTTTCACCTATAACAAGGTGATTGCCATGCGGGTTTCAAATTTGAACATAACCATCCTTGTTGAAGAGTTTTGAACATTACAAAGGAGTCGAGTGGGTCTCATGCACTTTTATATTTCCGTTGATTGAATATGGAGGGTTCGCTAGCGTCTATACAGTACTATAAAAATCTGACTTTATCCGTAGGTATACCGTATTAATTATTATATTATTTAATTATAACAGTAATATAATTAATATTAATTAATTTATAAAGGATATTCTCGTAGGAGAATCAGATATAAGAGAATTACGTAAAAGAGAAAAGAAATCCGCAACAATGCAATTCATCATGACGAACAAAATTTGTCACCAAAATTGACGTCGAATTTTCGCGTTCAAAACGAATTTGTAACAAGAACTGAAACGGATTTAAAAATCGATGATAGGAAAGTAAAATACCATTGCTTCATGCGTCTTATGTTTCAAGTGCCAAATTCGTACGATTACTGTAAATAATTTTAAAATGCTAAATGCTGAACCCTTTACTTTCCCGTTAAATTCTGTTATATCTTATTTCCCCGACGTGTTACCCTGTTTATTCGGAAATTACGAAAAAAAATCTTCTAAATAATACGTTCTACGAAAATTTGTTAAATACAAAAGATTCAGAGAAAAATATTTTATATAACGTTTATAATAAGTAACATCTATATTAATGTAGATTTTCAATAGTTATTTGCCGAAAACGAAACAATGACCAGGGTAAACATCCAATGCCCGTCAACCGATTTCAGCCAAAACTTATAATAAAAATTTTAAATATAAATTTTTGTGTTGCTTGGACCATTATTTTATGAGTTTGAGCGCTCAGAAAAAAACTATCACACATATACACACCGACATCATTGAGAAAATAGTCTAAACGTGTTCAGGGGACCGTGTATTTCCGTTCAAATCTCGAACTCGATTTTTTACGAAAACAATACTTTCTCTGCACTAAGTATATGGAGAAAGTAAATGATAAAATTAAGATTAACTATTCTTTATGTTTTCCCATCAATATAAGTATACAAGTTCCATGGTTCGCTTAAGAGTTTTTTACCTTTGAGTAACTTCTCCCGGATTCTCCCGAAATTTCCTACTCATGGAGCGGAAATCCCCCGAAATCAACTCCTCCCGAGTTGGCAACCCTACCCCTAACCCACAGCAAATTATCCTTAATGTTATGCCACTCAAATTACACAGGTTGGCCCCTGCAACGTCCACAGCTAAAATAAACAATGTTCCTGGGTTTATGCCACCCAACTTACACTTGAAATCGCCCTGAAACTAGCACCGAATATCCACATGGTTTTATGCCACAAAAATCTTGTTATTTGACCCTGCATCATACCACAATGCATACCTTCCCGTGAACCTATTCCAACCAACTTACACATTAACCTCTACAACATATGTATTAAAATTAACATTTATAAGTAAAACTTGTTTGAGATTCAATATTTTTGGACAACGTTGTTACTTGTGACGAGTCGTGGTGTCACCGCTACGATTCTGAACTGAAGCCCCAAAGTTTCCCACGAAAGCTTCCTGAGAGTACTTGGTCTCAAAGGCCCATCAAAATTCCAAAAATGTCATGTATCTCGTTTTTACATAATTGCTGTCATTTAAGTTCTCAGTGTAACAAAAGGTCAAGAAATAATCCAAGAGTACTATTTTAATGTACTGAGAGGTCTATTGTTAGTATAAGTCCATTAAAACATCTTCATCTTCTTCAACGCGGTTGGACTTTATACCACAATAACGTGCCAGCACATTCTTGCAGGTTAGCCAACAGATCATCAAAGAATCATAGTTCGAGATCATGGCGCATCCATTATATTTACCAGAACTAGTGCCATGCGATTTTTCCTTATCCCGGAAATTAAAAAATACAATTGAGAGATCTTGATTTTGAGTTTGACAATGAGAGAAACAATGCTGTCACGGGCATAGGAATAAACTGTTGGACAATGGTTTTTAATAGGTTTTGGATAGATGGAAAATAAGATGGAATAGTGTACTACGGCAGAAGGAGAATATATGAAGAGCAGTAAATAAATTCCACAACAACAAGTCGATGTAATTTAGTTTATCTCTTAATCCTGCTATTTTCCAAACACTTCTCATATTTCTGTATGTCTGCTTATGTGTCTTCATTTGCACGTAAAAACTGCAATTACTGCTAATGTCCGGAGACTATTGAATGTAGCAGATACTATCAGAATAGATTCGGGTGCCATGGCGGTAAGGTGAAACGAGAAGTCGCGAGTCAAAGACGAAGATGGCTTGCACTGAGAGATTCGTATGGAATTGTCTTGAAAAAATGTCCGAGTCGAGATTTTAACTAAAAAAGAGAAAGGATACAATATGATAGTGATCGGGATTTTCTGGCGTGTCTTTCCTCCCGGCGTCGTCTTCATTTTGCAGGAGGTTAGTGGCTTAGACAGGCTAGGACAGAAAGGGGAAGAAGTGGTTCACGTCTTCCTCTCTGAATACGCTTTGCCATTGAGGCGTGACTCTGCATGTTAATTCTTCCAAAAGATCCTCTCTATCTCGGCTCTCCCTCCCTCTCACTTTTGGTCTTTGTAAGGGAAGGTGGTGTCACGATCCTCGATGTGGTTACTTATGCAAAAAGGCGGTCCTGCTTAAGCGGTTTCCCCCACTAATGTATACTCCTTCAGCAGTTGACTAGGGAAGAAATGTTAATATATGTTTACACACAACTATATAATTATATATATATATATATATATAAGGCAAGGAAATATAAATGTATAAATAATATATTTGAAATTATGATTAAGAAATGTATATTCTTCGCTGAAAGTGTCTCCCATAGCATATTTTGAAACTGAGTTGCCCATTATATATATATTAATTTGCTAATTTTTCAATTATATCTAGATTCTATCATATTTACGCCTATTAACGTAGCTAGAAGGGATTTAAGCATTTTAAAATAACTATGAAATGAACGAAAGCTCGGTTGCAAAACTATATATCCATGCAGGAAGTGTAATCTTTGCTATTAGTTAATATTGATTTAAGGCATTGGACCTACTTTTCAGCTACTCGCGAAATTAAGTGGCACCAGATAGTTTTGTTTTTTGCCTTTGGCAGAATGAAAACTTGCCTTTCTCACTACACTAGTGGCAGTTCCCAGTAAATTCAATTATTAGGTTAAGCTTGCATATGCATCTTATGGAAATGTAATTCTTAAATCAAATATGTGGGTCTGCATATTATGAAGAATTATTTTACGACAAAAAAGTAAATTTACTGCTATTAATTGATTAAATAAACCTGTTCAAATTGGTCGAATTTAATATCATTTCATTAATGTTTACATAATGTGTACGGTAAGCTCTTGGGTCATGAAAGTGAACTAACCAATGAATTCGGAATATATTCTCAGCAAAATTTATGTTGATTTTAATAATTCATGAAGTTGGTGGCTTAGTTCAAATTTATGGCTAGTTCAATGTAAAGTACAACTCCTTCTGCCATAAATATTATGGAAACTTGATGCATTTCGCCCACTAAGTGGGCATCTTCAGGGGTGACTTGATCGGACAGTCGACTTCCAGTCACTGTCCGATCAAGTCACACCTGAAGATGCACACTTAGTGGGCGAAATGAATCGGGTTCCCATAATCGCTGAAGGAGTTGTAATTTATGTTTAATAATTCAGTTTGTATGGGAATACTTGAATTCTGTCTGAAGTTTAGCGCTGGTGAACTTAACCGTTTGCAATTTCTAAAATAATACTACTCCATCTTAATCGCATTTTTTAAAGACATTCATTGGTAAAAGATGCTTATTTTAAATCACAGGTTTCAAAAATCTTTCGTGTATTTAGTTTTCTGGTTTACTCTCTTGGTTCTATTTTAAAATAAACATAATCACGCCTAAGGTGCATGCTCCAGTAAGTTAACAATCCATAAGCGAGCAGCCATTTTATTCTTATGATTCCGAAAAACGAGGAAGTAATCGAATAGTTTCAGGAAATCAATCATATTTCCTTAATCGGGTCAAAAGGTTCATGCAGGTTAAGCCTCTTAATTTCCGTTCTTTCATATTGCCTTTCGACTTCCGACGGAATAAAAAACTTCCAATGAAAATTCGGAGATTAAATAAAAACAGCGCCTTAAATTCATTTCGCGTAAGGCACCAGGTATACCGAGTATTTAATCATAGTTTCAGGCACGTTTTCACTCATTCGGTATGTAATAATTATTATTATAATAAGGAAAATTGAGCAATTTCCTTATTAAAAGGACTTGACCGTTTCAGAAATGCAGTAAAATATACGGCTAGAGAAAGAACTTGGATTATTTGAGTAAGGGAAGACTCGAATATCGGCGAACACATCACTGATGGAGGCTACCTTAATGCTCATGTAGTTTTCTCAATTAAAAAAAATGACTTTCGGAGCATGCATATATGCTCGTAAACTGGTAAATTATATCTAATTTACCATATTACGAGGATACTTGAGCGCTCATGCAAATCAACTTAATTCTGTTTAATCTAAGGAACAAACCGGATGGGTTTAATCCGCAAACATTCTGATTTTTATGCCGGGAATTTCGAATCGGCGTGGACAGAAATCCTCAGCGAGTGTAAAAACCGCAAAAGTCAACTATGGAATGTTTACTGCATTCATTGAAGTAGTATCTTTATTCGAATCACGTTTCTCAGTAAAGGCTGACACCTGGAAACAGAAATCGAAATTTCACATCCTGAACTAACTTAAAGGGGAGACGTTTCCTCATGCGTGTCTCTCCTATCGGAAAGTAACCACTGGGCTTCCTTCTTTATCTAGTTGCCACACTCACACATGGATACATATAGATATACGTTACCTTCTCTGATGAAAGCTTTGCGAATTCCTGAAAATGACATTATTTGGTTTATTGTTTTGCTAAATTGTAGCCCTATTTCAGGAATTTTATTCGAAAATGTTCTTTTCGTTTTCTACTTCGACAGTGCCAAAATTCGTAAAAAATATACCGTGGTGTAGCTCCTGATATACTCAGTATTTAGAAGGACAGGCAGACCAATCACATATAAATCTACGCCTATCCTTTTAAGAAACTCCTAAAAAGAATTTTTATCCAGCCCTTGATTGCTCTAAATGGGAAAAATTGCTCACAAACCAATTTTATCGTGCGTATTCTCCGAAATATAATACAGGACTCGATTAAACTTAACGCTTCGTTTTTCGTTGCGTTTAAATTTATAACGGGATTTGCAAATCATTTATTTATTATCCACCCGTCTTCGAGGAGTTCTGAAAGAGATTTTCAATTTTTTTGACAGGTTAGTAGTTGTGTGTGTATGTGTGCAGGGTGAAAGCTTAGAAACCCAATTGATTTCTCACCGAGTTTTACAGGAGCCAGGATTGCTTTTCAATTAGTTTGAATGCTAGCAGCTGTTGAAGAAATATAAGTGGGTTTCCGTGGATGGAGAAAGAAATCGAGGAAAGTGGCGGCGGCAGTGCGAGGAAGTGGAAAGGGCGTGAATAGACGGGGGGAAGGAAGGAGGTGGGGAAGGAAGGGAAGAGGGGAAGAGGAGAGGTTGGAAAATAAGTCCCCAGCGCGATAGTTTCGTTGTGATTGGAGGAGAGCATACGTCACGAAGTAGGGAGGGCGAGATCGGAGGAGAAATTTTGGAAGAAGAGAGAAAGAGCGTGAAGGGAGGGTGCGGGAAGGATATGGAATAAGTTGAGGAAGTTGTAGCGGGAGGAGGATAAATCGAGAGAGAGAGAGAGAGAGAGAGAGAGGGGGAGCAGGAGGAGAAAGCGAAGAAATGAAGAAAATAATGGAAATGGAAGATATGGCAGGGGAAACGCAAAACGTGATAGATGAAGGAGCAGGAAAAGATAGAACGAGAAATGAGTAAACAGAAGCAGAATGGAACAGATAGGCATAAAGGCAAATCACTTTAATTCCTACGAAATCGAGACTATCCGTTTTCTTCATACATTTAACCCTTCTTTATATAGAAAGTACTGTTCGTTCGCACATTCATATGCGGTGGGCACATGGTTGAATACGGGAGAAATTTGAAATCAAGAGAAAAATTCGGCGATGCTCGGGAATCGAACGACTTTTCGGGCGGATATATTTTTCGCATAGAGATCTGCGATCCGTTATTTCCGTAATTGGGCGTCCTCTACCAGCAAAGCGGTAGAGATGCCTTATGGGCACGTCTCGTCCGTCCGTTTGTCATAACTTTCAGGATTTTAATTAATTTGCGTATAAGTTATCCTTATTAAAATTTATCGCCCGATTGCAATTTTGAACTACATCCGTCAATTAGAACTTCCACTTTGCATAATTATTTGAATAAACTTATACTCCTATCTGGTTAAATGGCATCCGTCAAGCAACAATTAAATACCACATTTTCTCCCCCCAGCTCTCAGATGATCTGTAAGGTACATATTGAAACATTTATTCGGATAGATGACAATATTTACTACAAAGTAGTCCGCAAGACCATGCAATTAAGACCTATAGTTTTGGAGATAAAAATTCGAGAAAATTCCGAGAAAAACATCGCATATTTTGTTTACATCGATCGATGAGACGGTTCTCTCGACAAACAACAATTACAAATCCATATATTTCTCCCCCATGCTCGTCAATGTTCTGTGAAGTATAGATTTTTTAAAAACATTCGGATAAAGGCTTCATTTACCGCAGAAAATCCCGCTAGACCACATAATTATAGTTTATAGTTTCGGAGATAACAAGATTGGGAAGGTGTAATCCATGTTGGAGCACACAGAGTTTCCAAATGCGTTCTTTGAGATTTCAAATGTTCTCAATATTTTTCGTTCAGATGAATATTTAACCAAATATTTTAACCAAAATTGGAATCGGTCGACCAATTTTAGCAAAATTCCTCAATACCAAATTTCATCAACATACGTGCATCGATTCCCGAGTTGGAACATTATAAACTACTTGTAGGTCTTCATTTAAAGTGACCGTAATTGTTGTCAGATTTATACCAGAATTGGAATTGGTTGACCAATTTTACTAAAACTTCCCATTAGGGTTGCCAAAACACATTTGAAAATGTCGCTCAATCCACCCTAAAAGGAAAGTCGCCAAACTTAAAGAAATGCTGCTAAAATGTCGTTAAAAATAATAAGTACATAAATACTTCAAAATAATTCTTATTATATCTAATTAGTAAACTTATCTTCTTTTTTATAAATGAATAACAATTAAGATAATATTTAATTGGTGTAAGGTGTATTTTATTTATTTTATTTTTATTTATTTATTTCCATTCGGCCCCTAAACAGCCGTAATCGGCCTTTTACAAGGGGCTCATTAACATAATAACAAGGACTATCACAAACATCCATGCCCTAGGTGAAGAAAAACCCACCTAGGCGGGATTCGAACCCGCGACCTTCGGATTGGCAGGCGAGGACGTTACCCTGCCACCACCGAGGCCGGTGTAATTTTTACAATCCTTTTATTAATAAAGAAAGAATGGGCATTTTCATTTATAGGTTAAGCTTTTAAAATAAAAATAAAAGATATTAAAAATTCACAATAAAAATACTACATTAACGCTTCATACACAAGTCATATTCAGGTATATATTTAATATATCATCATCATAGGTAGTCTGTCCGTAGACAGGTCCGTGATTATTCTTGGTTAAACCTGGTTCTCCATATACTCCTATTTTCCGCTGTCCTCTTCATATCTTGATAACTCTCTTTCCCTTTCAAATCGTCTATCAGCTGAAACCTTTTCCTACCTCTTTCCTTTTTCCCATCTAGTTTTCCTTCTAACACGTCTTTAATCATACTCTCTCTCCTCAGGTAATGTCCAACCCAGTTAGCCTTCCTCTTTCTGATAGTCTGTATAATCTCATTCGCTTCTTTCCTATTCTTCGTAGCACTTCATCGTTTTTCATCCTATCTGTCCATTTTATCTTCAGCATTCTCCTCCAAGTCCACCTTTCAAAACTAATATATATATTTTCATAAACCTACCAAAAAAGTAATTCGTTTGGTTTGTGCTGAATATTGCATGTATTTGTGCACAAATACAGAATAGCCAAATTTGTCGCTAGATTCGGCGAAAATTGCTAAGTTAGTGACATGTCGCTAAACCCTAAAGAAAGTCGCTAAACTAAGTAAAAAGTCGCTAAATTGCCCACTATGCCTCCCAATACCAAATTTCATCAAAACATCAAGCGGTTCCCGAGTTGAAACAAAGGAACGTTGTAAACTAATGTAGGTCTTCATGTAAAGTGGTCGTAATTGTTGTCCGATTTTAACTAAAATTAGAATCGATCGAACAATTTTATCAAAATTTCTCAATACCAAATTTCATCAAAATACCTTGAGCGGTTGCCGAGTTTTAACATGCGGACGGACGGAAACGACATCCCCTATTTTCGTTCACTTCGTGCAAAAAACGCATAAAAATTCAAAAATCGCTAAATATTTCCATAACGTTTTATACGTATTTCTCATAAAGGACGTCTTTGAAATCTCTCTGTATACCATTTATGTAGTATACTATTCCACCTTTTTTATAAAGTCAGTCCTACCCTTTGAGATGGAACATACTGTGTTTTCTTTGGTGTACCTCATGGAGGACATCTTTCGGAGGAGGTGGATACTAGCATGCCTATCCCGACCTCAAACAAAAAATTCCATTTTCAAAACGGGAATTTGCCTACAGCCAAAGTTTTGTGGCAGTATATACCAACAGCATGTGGAAAATCCGGGTTAGGTTCCTTGCTATGGCAGAACTCGAGTGCTTTTCGTCATTGCTGAAAAACACTATTATCTTCGTGATGTCCGTCCGTCCGTACGCATATATCATATATCATTGACTAAACCGGTTTCACCCAAATTCGGTTCATAGAATATTGACATAAATATAGGACCATTGGCATATTTCGACCATATCGACTCAGAAGAGGTGCCACAATTGCAATTTCGGTAATAATGAATTTGGAAGGAATTAGCTGAACTGATTTCAACAAAATTTAGTATGAAGAAGGTTTGCAACATTAAAAAATAAAATAAATATTTTTACTGTAGATATAGAAATCAGGGCTGTCACAATACAAGTAATAAAAAGATTTCCTTTTACAAGTATTTGTGTTGAACTTTTCATATCAATTTTACCAAATTTAAAATTTGTAATGTACACATGTATACAAAACCATAATAGCATATTTGGACCGGATTAACAAAACAGGAGTGCCACACTTACAAATTAAATTCTTTCAGTAATTACGGATTTGGAAGGAATTGCCTTAATGGATTTCAACTAAATTCTGTATATAAGAGTTTTACAACATACCATAATAAAGTCAAGATGTTTATAGCGGAGATAAAGAGCAGGGGTATCACAGTAAAAAGTAAAATTATATTTTTACACGTATTTATAGAGAACTGGCAGCATGAATTTTAATACAATATGATACATACAATCTTCATATAAATAAATAACCAAAACAGCCTATTTCAAACGGGTCGACTAAACAGGGCTGCCACAATATCAAGGTTAGAATTTTTCTGTGTTTATGAGTTGGAAGTTTTTAGCTGAACCGATTTCAGAAAGAAATTTCGCTTGTAGGGCGAGTATAGAAAGGTAAAATGAAATGCACATGTATCGACCTTATCCATAAAGCAGGGCTACCACCGTATAAGGAAAAGTAATTTTCTGATTTCAAAGCAACTACATTAACATATGATTACACTACGGCGAATTCGACGAAAAGCACTTATGTACCACGGGGAACACGTGCACAACTCTACTTGTTTACCCGGTTCTCTTTTCTCCCTCATATGATACGGGCCAAATTAAAAAATTAAGGCATTTAAATTCAAGGGAGACATAAGCATAAGCAGTTTGAAAGTTTTACATTTGAACACTTGCATATTAACGATCAAGCGTGAGATGCGAGATATCTAAGACCTCGCAGGGTAAAACACGCTGAGTAATCTGACTCGGTCAACGCAGAGGATAAATCCATCTGCTGTACAACACAAACGAGAAGAGAAGTGTGGGGCGAAAGAAACCTGCGGGAAATCCCTTCATAGAGTGAAGATATATAGATAAATTTACACACCTCGTTACGTAATCGCGGGAGAGGAAAAACGAAAGAGAAAGGGGATGGTCGGAAGAGTGGAGAAATTGGAGGAAAAGATAAAAGTGGGATTACCAAAAAGAGAAGGAAAAATAGGTGCGTATAATAGTCATATTTCACACTGCTATGAGAGCGGAAGAGTAGGAGAAGAGAGATGGAAAGAAGAAAAAATAACAGTGAGGGAGGAGAGAAGAAAGGGGAAACGGAGGGAGGTGAGAAATGGATGGAGAGGGAGGGAGGAGCGGGAAGAGGGAAAAAGAAGATGGAAGTTTGGAAGTAGCGGAAAAGGCTGAAGTGGTTCTATCCGCACATAAAATGAAAAGAATGAACCATACTCTCCATAACTGAAAGTTACGACAAAAAATGTCGAGAGAAACGTTAACCTCCTTCGATCAATGTAGGTATAAAATAGCGATATATATAATACATAGAGCGATACGGCTAAATCATGGACAACAAACGAAGTAGAGGAAGAATTTTAATGCCACGATGTAGAATAGAAATTAAAATCTGGTGATTGAAAAATATTTTTGTAAAATCGTCATTTCTTTCATTTAATTTGTTATTTGTTAACCAGAATGGTCGGATATCTCTCTTTCAGTTTATACAAGAATTTCTTACCAAGAGATCTCCTTTACGCTCGACTGGCATTTTTCGAATTATTCGATTTTGGTTTTCAATCTCGGCAAGAGCATTGCTTTAACGGTTACGCCGGAAGTTTGGAGAATTGTCGGTCGGTTGAGCATGGAATGCCTCCAGGTTTCAACGGCTTCCAAAGCATTAGGATCCATTAATTCCGGGTCACGGAGAAAGAACAAGCGTTTCTCTCGAAGTCCTCGAAGCGAGTTCGAAAAAAACCGTTCTTTTGTTTACGTCTGTCGCTAAGGAGATTGTTTCGGTGGACAAAAATTTTAAAAACCGTAATCCTATATTCCGCTCTCCATAGCTCTTATACGATCTGTGAGGCATCAAATGAAAACATTATTCGGATAAATGGCAACATTTGTCACAAAAAAGTCATCAAAATCACGTAATTACAACTTATCTTCGGAGATATAAATTCGAGAATGTCGCGATACTACTTTACACGCCAACCCCTTCAGGGAAGAAAATATTGCACCTAGAATCGAACACAGGTACTAATGAGAAAAAAAAATACTCAGCTGCCCTTGAGCTTCTAATAGACGAAGGAAAGGATGTCAACTTTTGGCCCATTCGATGGACGCCGTGAGCGTGTACACGCTTTACTTCAGCTGGCACAGGCGTGTGCAAAATTAATATATAGGATTACCTCGGCTAGGATGTTAATTTTTCATCTTTAACAAGAGACAAAATTAAAAAAATTATATGTACGTGAGTTGCTTTGCAGAAAGGAAAGCTAATTTCAAAATTAGTAATCTTTCATAACTTGAAGATTTTCAGTTAATGAATAAATTCTCTCACAGCAGTTCTAATATAGTTGACGTTTAAATTTTTGCTTTTTGTTTAAAATTATGTGTCTTTGACAAAAAAAGAAGAAAATCTCCCATCAAATGTGATTAAAACATATTATAGCATAACGCGAAAACGTATTCGAACTTGAATTGGATAATAAAATCTAATATGGCTTTGATTGGCCTCAATTTCCACCCATTGGCGATAAGCAAGATAGCCTATTTTTCTCTTTCGTAGTGATTAATTTTGAGGCTGCTTTCGCGAATGCTTTATAAAATTAATTGCTTCTTTCAAATCGGAATAAAGCACCGATTCGAAAAAAATGTTGTTTTTTATATTTTTTTCTCATCATTACATTTGAGGCATATCATCGATCAAAAAGGAAGAATTCCACAAAAGATTGATTGCGATTGCTTCATCAGTCTACACGAAAGCGTTCTCGCTATGTGAAATGAAATTTGATTGATTTCTACAGCACGAGAGACGATTTTGAGGGCGTACCAGTTAATCTGCTGACGACTTCCTATAGCTTGCTGATTACTTCGGAAATTAGACCTATTTTTCCAATGGCTTTAGTATTTTATTTAACATAAACTTTCTACGTTTATGTGATGTGTGTGTATGTTTGCCTGAGCAGATTTTCATTGGTCCTGGATTGCTGAAAATGCTTTAATGACATTATTTTTTAGATTTAGGACATATTAAATAACCCATGTGTATTAGTTATTGTTAAGCCTGCTCGTAAACAGCAGTTTTACTGACTTTTGCAGTGAGGGTGATAACGATAACAGAGACTAACTCATACAACCATGTCCTCGGAAGGATTTTAACCCGTGACTATTGAATAGGCAGTCACGCTAACCATCCAACTACCGCCTCCGGCGAAGTCCGGCGATGGCTTTTTCCTTGCAATTAAGTGATTGTAGGCGTTAGTTATATTTTGGAGTGAAGATTTTTCATAGGCATTAGGTGCCCGTCACATAAGGATGAGAGGACATTACAAAAAATATTTACTGAGCGTTGAGAAGTTTATAATTATGTCTTGCCACCAAATACATAACTGGGTTGCATAATTCAATGAGATTTTAAGGTAAACTCCGTTTAATTTTAGTCCACAAGAAAATATCGCACAATATACATTTCGTTATTCAAACTTGTATTATTATCTTAGTTGATATTGAGGATGGTAGCACTGTTTTAAATAATCAAACGCTGAGAGTCATGAATCGATGAAAAAATTCTTTTGATGAATTCCCGATACAAATACATTCGAGATTTATTTATTTCTTCTGGAAGGAAGGAAAATCATAGCTCGGAAAGAATTGTAACGGCTACCCGTAAAAAGTTCAGTCCCTTGGAGAGAAATATTCGGCCGAAATTTCAAGTGTTTCTGCTTTTTCAAAAGCCACTCTCTGAAGAATGCTAATGCAAGAAAATTAACGCGCTCCAACTTTCATCCGACAAAAAATAAAGTCTTCGCCGAGAAATATTAAAACAAAAAATGTATAATCGAAATCCATGGAATTACAAATACGAAGCGATATCGTTTCATCAGAGAAAATGCGCTAACAAACAAAGGTTGCCTTATTTCTCATTTTTTGAAAGTCGAGAGGAATACTTTACAAAATCAGACCGTAGGTTCCAGAGCGGACACCGGACACCTCGCGGCGAGCACTTCAACTGTTATGGAAAAATCTCATGCTTTTAGGAAATTATTCAAAAGCAACGCTACGCCGAAAGAATGCCTACGAGTATCGTTTTGTTTTTAAATGGCGGGGAGAGAGGAAGGGAGGGGGAAAGGGGATTTCTAAGTCAATTTTAGGCTCTCGGTTGAGCTCCGTTGCAATGATAACGATGGCCGAGGAAACCTTCAAAAGGATGCTATCCTTTTGGCGTGGACGCGGAAGCTTTCAATTTTCCGACGAAACTTGGCAACACAGTAATGAGCTGCCCCTTAAAACTACAGCGTATGTATGCCCTTTAGCAATACTATAACACCGTCCTTTACCAACGCATCATCAGCCTTACGCTTTCCTCTTTCGGCAATATTTTTCATCACGTCCTCCTGGTAGAGATCTCTTCATAACATAACCTCACTGCGCCCATCGTTTGCCCAACATATTTTTTCCCTATATGGCCTACCCTTTTTCAACGTATTCCCACCCTTGGCCACCCTTTTCTCTTTGGAACGATTCTATTAACCCTCTGGGCGTCCCACACATATACATATAGGAGTCCCTCGCCAATCGTGATACCCACATACTATATACATACGGTGCGTTGTTTGGCGAGGATCAGGGCTTATGGGAAGTTGGGGATTAGAGGAAGTGATTACTGATCGATATACCTTAAGTCCTATAATGTACACTTCATGATTAAAACTATGTATGTTATACTAAAAAAGATAAAAATTTTCTCTTATTTATTTATATTTATTTGTTAATATAAAAAACAGCGGCCTTTTACATTGGAATATGACAACCAAATAAACAACAACATAATAATAAATATGACTTAATAATTAAGCAAAAAAGGAAAGGGACAACAAGACTTGGGGTAAGATACTCTGGGGTCTGAGGTAGGGCCGGCGTGAGACATGTTCAGTCAGTTCCCTGGAACAGGGCCCCGCGCTTTGCCAGGGGCCTCGCATAAGGCTCAGTACTCATTTATAGATAGCGCAATGTTGCACCCTCTTTATACGTGAGAGTTGTTTTTTTATAAACGCATTAACAAAATTAACTCTATTTCTAATGGAAAACCAATTCAACTTACGAACATTCAGCTTACAAACACACTTCATGGCATTACGTTTAGATGTTGGGGTTACACTGTATTATTAGTAACGTACTACCTTTCGTATATTTCGTAGGTGGCTCGCCAGATACTTTTTTACGAGTATTAAATGTGCCTCATGGCCGGAAAAAAGGTTTAGGACCTCGGGCATAGAGTGCTGTTAATCTCAGAACAGTAACAGCAGCCAATATATCTCTCTCTCTCCCGGCTCATCCCAGAATCCTCCTCTCCACTACAAATGTGTGTGAAATTAAGACGAAGCGTAAACAGAAATACAATCCCCGTACGTGAGAATGCTAATCCTCTTCTCTGACGCTCTCTCAAAACACAAACATATTTTTCACTTAATTTTTTCTTCCATTCGAGCATCGGGATATTATGTTTGTCCGAAAAACTACTTGCTTCTCCTTTTTTACGATTTGATCAATTCTATTAAATTAAAAAAATACGCCTGAAAGTTCTTTTTATTGTGAATTTCTGCAAATTCACCCAAATCAAACAATGGATTTAAAATACTACTCACTACACCTGTTACAGTTGCATCCGTAGAATGCTTGTTTTTGAAACTTAGAATTAAAAATAATTAATTAATTAAAAAAATATTCACAAAATCAAGACCGATTCCATTCCTTTGCAATGTTATCAATAGAAAATGCCATAGCAATAACTTTACACTTTGAATTTGCAGCAAAAAGAGCTAGAAAAATTATTTAAAAAATATTTTTTCCATATATTTTTAATAAAACTGTTTGATTTTGTGATTTTATAAAAATCTGTGTTAGTTGATCGTTCATGTTATGTGTAATTATATTTGATTATATTAATTTCTAAAGTTCAAATTTGATATCTATTCCATCATGGTCTTATTTTATGTTCCATTAATAAACATTTATACCACCAGATTTTTAAACAATAAAATTCCTACTAAAATTAATTTTAACAGTAACTAATTTTTATTAAAAAATTAGTGTTGTCCTTAAAAAAACGTCATTTTTTGCGCCACCGGTTATATATACATACATACATACATAAATAGGACCCGCTCCCGCTCACTATCGAACTAGGCCCCACAAATAACCACGCTGGCCCTGGTCTGAGGTTACATTTAAGATCAGCGTTGAAGGTACGGGATTCATAATTCCGCGAAGGAATTATGTAAGAAAACGAAATAGAAATACGTTCTAAGCAGTGCTGTTGAACCTTTTCAACATGGCGGGTCGCATTGGAAGTTGTCTATTCCTCGGCGGACCGGATTAGAGCTTGAATAGAGATTTATATTCAGAGGTGCCGTATAAGTGGAAATCTAGTCTAAATAATGTTTATATGGCTAACATTTCAACGTTTAAAGTTTTATCAAAATTTTCATAAAAATGTCAGAATTTATGTTCTAAATCTTTCGGATTGCTTTTTCATCAAAATTACGCCAGCCGCACAAAAATCCTTCGCGGACCGTAGAATAAACACCACCTGCTGTACAGTAATAATATAATGGCAGAGGAGCCCCTGATGATGCTGCCCATCTGACTTTACGCTTCAAACAACGCTGTTAAAAACCAACGCTTCCATAAAATCCCTCGAACTCCACCTCCCGGCTAACACGTCATCTTGTCGGGACTTGCAAATTTACACTTTCCTGTCTTCCCCTCTTGTAAAAGAATGGTTAGTACCTAGCTTGTTTACTAACATAAATGTTATTACCATTAGTAAAATTAGCCGATTATCCTCAGCCGCGTGGAGAACCGCGGGTGCTCACGACCGGATACAGCGGTTCGTAAAACCGAGCGCAATTTATTAACCGCGGTTGGCGAGGGACTACTGTATTTTCTCTTCCCTCATTTGAAAGAGGACACCCTTGTGTTTCCGCGTTTTCTGTTTTCCCCCTGCTGCTTCCATTGGGCCACGCCTCATCGTCCACGTCTTTCCCAGAGCAACTAAATTTATTTCTATTCCGATCCCCGTGGTGCCATTTGCAACGACACTCGGGCGGCTATTCGAATCGCCGCGTTCCTCCCTTCGCCTAATCGAAGCGAAGGGATCGTGGAATATTTCTCAGAAAATATTTTTCGAAAAATAGGTATTCTCCGAAGATTAATTTTCGCTAAAAAAATAAATGCACGAAGAAAAATATATCTGTGCAAATAAAGACGATTTTTGTAATTGCTATGCGTTTCCGTAAGGATGTATGGAGTTCAACGGGAAAATTAGAAAAACGCTTATTACTGGGAAACTTTTCATTCTTTTTCAACCAAACTTCCAGGAATTTACCTGTCAACGCCATTTAAAAATATTTAGCTGCTCGTTATCTACGTTTAAGCGCCCAGAGTTCGATTCCAGGAGCGTTTCTTCTCTCTAGTTGTGTAACATAGGAAGAGCTAAAATGTAGTAAGCCTATTCGCATTACCATTTTATAATAAAATAATTAATGTATAAATTCGCGACCAAAGAACGCCTAAAAGAAAGAAAATCTTTTTCTCTATCGTCGAATTTCGTATTCACGTTGAATCTGTCCATAAATTTGTTTTTAACGACAAAATTTCACGTTTTTATGCGTTCTTCGCACGAAGTGAACGCATATAGGGGAGGTCGTTTCCGTCCGAATGTCCGTTCGTCCGTAAGTTTAAACTCGGGAACCGCTGGACCTATTTTGACGATATTGGAGATTTTTTCTAAAATTCGTCGACAGATTCCAATTTTGGTTTAAATTGGACTACAATAACGACCATTTTACATGGAGACCTACATGTATTTTACAACGTTCAATTCGGGAAATGCTGGACGTATTTTGATGAGATTTGGTATTGGGATGTTTTACTAAAATTTTTCGACAGATTCCAATTTTGATTTAAATCGATAATAAAGAACACTTTGCAATGAGATCTACATGTTTTTTGCAACGACGTTTCAACTCGGGAACCGCTGGACGTATTTTGATGAAATTTGGTGCTGGTTACAAACAGAGAAAATATTTATTTTGAAATATATTTACAGGTTTAATAAATAACTGAGACTTTTTTTAAGTAAGCACAAGATTCTTGCAGAGATCGAGAAAACGTACCTTTCTTAAAATTGCTGCAGCCTAATGTTTAATCAACAAGTCAAATCACAGTTTCTTCTTTGTAATTTGATGAGACCTACAAAGATTCGTTTTTCATGAATTTTGTAAGCACCTTGGATACACGCAATGGAATGTTGCATGAAATCCTGCGACAAGCAGTTCACGTTTTCCTACACAGAATTGATGATTTTGGGATGTAATCCTATAAAACGTTTATATAATTTAAAACTATTTCTTTAGTGTTTATATATATATATATATATATATATATATATATATATATATATATATATATGAATCAAAGTTCAGCTTCTTTATAGCGCGTTATTATAAATCCTATTAATACAAAAGCCCTTGCGTCTGTCACGCTGAGAAAACTTTTCGGCAACCGAATTTTTTGAAAACATGCATACAAAATTGAATTTATACATGAGACAACATTAAATATTTACCTGACAACTAATATGTGACGAATAATGATATTTATTTAGTTGTGTCTATTAAAGTTTAGTCGTGGTTAATGTATTGCTAAGACGCGCGTCAACAGTATCTATACGTATTAGAAAAACTGTAACGAAAGAAATAATACATGCATTTGCACTGGAATTTTAAGTAATATTATAAAACTATTTCATTACAGTTTTTATTTTATATAAAATTTAGAATTTTTTATTTATTTAACAATTTGGAAATAACTCTTGGCTGTGATATCTCTATATTAATAGCGTAAAAAATGAGGTTTTTAAAGCGAAGATAACAGTCACCTTAACGTGATATGCATCAAATTAAACACCTGCAGATTTGCAGGAAAATGATACTATTGAAATCGGTGATATCCTTGGCGAGATGTTGAAGTTTTTTTTGACCGACTAAGCTCTGCTCGACATAGTGATTGATGTTAAGGTTGCGCTGCTTGCGGACATTGGACGCTGTAGGAAATAACGTGGCACTCCAAGCGTAAAAAGAAATAAACCTTGCAGTAGCTGAGGTTCATGGTAATGTGACAGAAGGCTAACTACCAAAACTATGGAATAATATGATCCGAAGATTCTATGCAGACAGGCATAAGCTGTAAAGGTGGGAATAATTTTGAAACGAGAAAAAAGTCTGCTAGCCTGGCTAGTTCCGTCCCAACCAAGGAAATATCCGCGTTCAGAAACGAGTAAAATTGTTCTGCTACGATAGTTCAGAGGTAGAATATCCGCCCGGCAAGTGGAAGACCCGGGTTCGATTCCCGGTCATAGCAGACTTTTTTCTTGTTTCAAAATTACACCTTTACAGCTTATGCCTGTCTGCATAGGATCTTCGGATCATATTATTCCATCATTTCCTTGCTTGGCAATCTCATCATTTGAGAGGGAGGAGTTTTCTTCGATGTATCTCTTAGAGGACATCCGTTGGGGCAGTTTGATACTAGCCTGGCTAGTTCCGTCCCAACCAAGGAAATATCCGCGTTCAGAAACGAGAAAAATTGTTCTGCTACGATAGTTCAGAGGTAGAATATCCGCCCGGCAAGTGGGAGACCCGGGTTCGATTCCCGGTCATAGCAGACTTTTTTCTCGTTTCAAAATTATTCCCACCAACACTATATTCAATCTAACCAACCAGTCAATTTATCGACAGGCAACTGCTAGTATATATTAATAGCGTAAAAAAATGAGGTTTTTAAAGTGAAGGAACAACCACCTTAATGTGTGATGCATCAAATTAAACCTGCGGATTTGCAGGAAAATGATGAAATTGAAATCGATCAAACCGTTGGCAAGATATTGAGGTTTTTTGTGATCGGCTAAGCTCTGCTCGATGTAGTTGTATTGGTTGATATTAAGGTGGCGCTGCTAGGGGATATTAGACGCTGTAGGAAGTAATGTTGCACTCCTAGCGGACATTAGTAGAAGGAAATAAACCTTACAGCCGACGACCTTCATGGTAATGTGACAGAAGGCTAACTACCAAGACAATATTTAATCTAACCAACTTTTTTCTCGTTTCAAAATTATTCCCACCAACACTATATTCAATCTAACCAACCAGTCAATTTATCGACGGGCAACTGCTAGTGTGTATTAATTAGATAACTAAGATGCTAACCACGTCTGACGGAGCTCGCTTCGATTGCCTGTTATTTTCAAACTAATTAACTAATTTTTCATGAATATGATAAATATTTGAAACATAAAATTAAAAGGAGTAATGTAGTTTCTGAAATAAATAGAATATTTCGCGTGTCGGGTTTATGACGTCGTCATATGTTACGTCGTTGATTGAAATCAACGGTATCACTATTTAGCCTATTAATTCCTATCAAAAGTATTAAATCAATGCTATTAGGTTATTACTGATCTAATTTCAACAATTATTGAAAAGTTTCTCTATTTATCATAGGAGAAACTTTTGTTGATGGATACCTAACAAATCACAACGCATCGGTAGTTACCAAGATTTTTTTCATAAACAACAACGTAAAAACCACATTCTCATATCCCTTGCTCTTGAATTATTAATGAACTACCAATTAAATCAGGGGTCTCAAACTTGCGGCCCTCGTGATTCATTTCTGCGGCCCGAGAAGTACGATAGTTTACACTAGCGGCCAAAACTCAAACGTATAGCTTATAAAATATTTCACGTAAATTTAAGAAATTTAAGAAGTACGTATATTACATCAGCACTTTTAAAACGTAAGTAAAGTAAAAGTAAGTAAGTAAGTAAGTGAATGTAAGCGTTCATCCCGCTGCCAGCTTGTTTCTTGCGTGTTCGAAGAACCTAACCCGCAACGCCGAATCTAGTATTCTATTCATGAATGGGTTTAAGGGTTGGGGCGATTTATTCCTTGTGGAAGGGGTGAAAGACATAGTTTACAGTAAATGTTGCATCACGGCGATTGTTCCTGAAGTTTAAATATGATTTGTTGAATATGAGCCATGGATGAGAGTCATACGATGAGACAACGGGAACTAACTTATATAATAGATTGAGAGCCTTGAATAAATAAGTTTCTAGAACACGAAGAACGATAATCGAATTTAAAAAATAAAAGTGAGTCGGGAATATATTCTTCCCCGTATTGTAAAGAAAAGGACAATAAAAGTGTTTTTTTTTGAATTGCATTGATTCTTTCCCGTCATATCGATGAACATTTAACACTCGAAATTGGCACAGAAGAAGAAACGTCATTAAATCAAACATAGCAGCATAGGATTAACAGAATACATTTTTAAGTGTAAACGATTCGGGTTTTTCTGCAATTACGATTCGATTAAAAACGCATAAAAGTATAGTAGCAATGAAATAATTTACATACATAACTGTGAAATTTTATGTGTTGACAATAATCCATGGATCTACTTATTCGCTTAGATTAAGCGTACATTTAAACTCTTTAAACTAATTTATTGCTTCATTCTTCCCCTCCCGTAATTTTTGAGCGGGAAGTTTCATTAGTTCATTGTAAAACCTTGACATATAGTCTTTCTGTGTTCCAGTCTTTTTTACGCGGCTTATTTCCTCCTCTTTATCGTAGCGTCTCTTCTTATCTCATTATTCGTCCTTTGTAAACTCTCGATTTCCTTTCCCTTCTCTTACAATATCATAATTTTCCCAACTCTTCAGTTATTCACCTCTGCTTCCCAATGCCTACGTATTCCTCTACTAAATTTCCCTTTAAACTTGCCCTTTTCTTCACGTCTCTTCCGCATTCGCTTCCATTTCTCTATATCACCAGTCGCTACATTCCTTTCTCTATCTTATTGTACTATAACCCACCCCGCCTAATTAGCTGGTCGATTGGTTGTAATTCAGACTGAAGTGGCCGATTCCTAGCTTCAAGGGGAAAGGATATTTCGTTGAACGCCAATATTTCGCAAATCGTTATGTATTTATTTATGTTTCTTTTATATCATTATACTTTTCTGTGTTGTTGCTACGACGGTCGCCTAGTAAATAATGTACTACATTTTTTCTCGGTTGAAATATGTTACAGAAAAGTGAAACGCCCACAAAGTTAGTGGACGTGTTGGTTACATGCGCATTGTTTTTCGCGTAATCTCCTAACACCAGCCATCTTCAGAGCTACATGTGGCTAGCAATCATACTCTACGACTTGAATTTTCCACTCTGATTAACATTTTATGACCACTTTTCATCAATGAAAAATTTTGTCGTGTCAATAAAACATTTTAAAATTATTTTGAAATTAATGTTTTAAAATTATTTGGTATGCGTGTATCATCAATAACTTCATAATTCTCTTATGTTTTTATATGTGGCTCGCCAAATACTTAATTAACAAGTGTAAGTGTTCGTTGGCTAAAGGTTGGGTACGCACTCGAGAAACAGGAGTATATATTCCAGGACCGGTGTTATTTCATTAAAATAAAAATGTCGATATCGTAGTATTTGTAGATATAATCCCTGATTCGCCAGTGTTTGTATTTTGGAATTAGCGGTACAGTAAAATGCTTCTACTGTCGTATCTCTATTTCACTCCACTGCTTGTCCTCGACTGATTTTGGCGGCATAATGGGCAGGAGAGCATTAGTCGAAATGTCTTCCTGTCGCTGTAGGAGATACTAAAGATTTGTTCACCGACAATGGCAATAAATGGAGGATTTACTATATTGAAATTGCTACTCTATCTCAAAACAAGAAGAGCGCTAGGAATATCTTAAAGATGTTTGTTTATGATTGACATAAAATGTCCACGATTCTTGAAATTCAAGTAAACTGTTTACTCGAATGTGGTCCGCGGGATTTTCGTTTTCTTATTTGAGGATTACCTTTTAATTGGTGGGTATGGTAAACGTATTCGTGATAATACGCTGCGAGATCATGATCAGGTTTGAAACCCGCAAGCGATGCATTTAATTACTGCTCTTAGATTGCGAATTAATTTCCAAGTTTTTATAAACTGAACCGCGGAAACATATGGGCTCCGAAGGAAAGCATAAACTATTATTTTCTTTGTATGGTATTCGCGAATACTTAAAAGTTCTCACATCATGTGTAAGTTCAGTAGCACAACTTCTAAACTCCCTGGAGGTTTTCAATCTTATAAGGAGTGTTAGTAGAGCGAAGGCGTTACGTAAGAAAGAGGAGTACAAAACCTATGAAGATTGCGTGGGATATTTTCAACTCCTTTCAAAAGTACTTTAATTGAAAAATTTTTGGAAGAAGTAAAGCACTTTTTAAGTTTTCCATGTAGCGATTTTCTATTAATTTTTGGAGTCTTTATAAAAGATACAATTATATGCTTTGGTAATTAAGAAAATTCATCTTCGTTATTCGCGGAATTCCAATCCATTTCAACTACAGTGTCTGCCAATAAAAAACGGTGACTCTGTACTATCCATATTATATTATTCCACGTCAGTGATATTGGTGTACACGGGCAGATTGCGCATGCGCGGAATTTTGTCGTCAGCGGCGTCATGTCAGTGCGAACCACAGATGGTACGGATAACAAAAACAAAACATGTGCGAATGCCATTTTGTCTCAGTCGTGTTGTTTTTTTATTCAAGTTCATGAAAAAGATACCAAATATACGATAATCTTTAGACAATTTCGAAATTATGAGAAAATGTGGTGTTTATTAAATAACTAAAATGACTGTAATGCGTCCTCTATTAGACAAAGCGGAGGAAATCTCCTTATCAGATGAACACAAGAAATGCTTCCTTAAAGGTTCGTATGTATCCCACTTCGCTAAACATCTCTTAGACTACAGCCACACCTCTGATGTTTGGCATAAATTCTCAATGCCTTAGTGCAGCTGGAGATAATTAACTATTCCCTTACTTCGCAGTGTAAATTAGTCAACGAACATCTCTTCCTTTCCATCTCCTTACTTTGTAACTAATTACCCTATAACCGTATTATATTCTTTCTCCCGTTTTTCCTTGATTAATTACATCAATCAATAAATTTTGCTTCTTCCTCCTCCTTTCTAATCTATTTATTCATTGTTTTATAACTTACGGCTCAGTACCTGATGAAGAATTTGAGCCGAAACCTGGTTTGTCATTTTTATTTTCGTAGTGGAATTTGTACGAAGCCTGTACGAAGAAGTTTGTTTTTACATATTTTGTCTTTAAATTTTCACCATGAAAATCCACAAAGTGATGAGTATACAAATTGTGTCATTCGTTTTTTATTTTAATTGTATTCTTGAATAAGTTTCAAATTTGCGCTTTAGTATGATGGAATCGTTTTAGAACTAGTATAAATATTATAGCATATAGTAATGACACTCCTTTTTTATTGGTATACCATGAATATTTATCGATAACTTACCTTTACTTCTAATTATGTATATGTATGTATGTATATACATATTACACACGCATATATAAAGTGTGATTTTTCATATAAAAAAAACTAAAGATTAGAAAATGACTATAATATAATACTTGTATTGTTTTTTTTTATAATTCCACCAAAACTGGACGCGACGTGTATATTTCGTCCTCCCAAGGACCCTCTGCAGATAGAAGGAGATCCTTAGTGGATCCTTAAAAGAGTCCCCCATCGAAACGTTTTGAAAACATTAATTAAATTTCAATTCGTGAAATCGAGAGAGAAAAAAAAGGAACTTCTCGAACAAGTTCGCAACGAGATTTACGCACATTCATAAAACAAGTCGGAGCAGATGTCATGTAAATACCCTTTTAGCGAAAATCTTTTGACGGAAACAATACGGAACCTCGTCCGAGGTTTTCATATTTATTTAATCAAACGCCTACGTGACTTTTTTCCTCGAACGTTCCCGTCCGGATATTCATTAGAAAGTGAAGAGAAAAAAAACTGTCCTTGAATTCGCTACAAAGTTTCGCCGCGCCCACGCAGACGGCACAAAAAAATTCTGTCTACCTTGAAAATTTTCAACTCTTACGCTCCTTAAAAAATCGCTCACCTTTGTTGGGGTGCCTGAGTTATCGCTTCTCGGGAAATTATTTATAATTACTCTGAGCTTTTTCTAAATATTCTCGTTCACCCTTTATGGAAATTCGTGATTTTGTCTCCGATTTAATAAAGGAAGATTTATTTCGAAAGAGCATTAGTGTTTAAGAAGAACTCAAAAAAGAAACTAAATAACGGCTTGTGAATTTTCGCTCATGTTGGTGTTCTTATTAGAGGCAAATGAAACCATATTTTTTATTTATTTAGTACTATAAGGCAAAGAAACATAGGAAAACTATTACGGCTTCCAATTAACCGGCATTTTCACTAACCGGGGTTACGGTTAAAGTTCCAACAGCTAACCGGTTAACCGGTAATTAACCGGTAAAAAATAAACTATGTATACGGTAATATACACCCAGCCCTCTTTCGTTCTGTCGATTGCGAATCTAGGTCGTGAATTTACGACGATTCCGTTACTTTTTGCATATGTAAAAATTCAGAAAATGCGACAATGTAGCTTACGTTATTCCATGAGGTTCTTTCCAAATACTGCGATTTTAGAATTGCAACATATGTTGCGTTGATAGCGCAAGCCACGAAGGGCTAAAGATGAAGAAGGACGAGAGTGGAGGGTACCTAACTGTCTAGACATTATTGAGAGTAGAATGCCTCTCCAGTAGTGTTGCCAGACGTATCACGTATGTAGTATTCATAACATATTTTTCCCTATTGACTTGGATGTGGTACCAAAAAATTCAAATATTTCGGAACTGGACTCCATGGTACTAGTTTTGTCAAATTGAAAAAAAATTAAGAGAATAAC
Source organism: Tanypteryx hageni (assembly GCA_028673005.1). Lineage (NCBI taxonomy): Eukaryota > Metazoa > Arthropoda > Insecta > Odonata > Petaluridae > Tanypteryx > Tanypteryx hageni. Next base: position 131,608,115 of record CM054115.1, on the reverse strand, counting down.
TCCGTAAACTTGTCGGCCGTAATTTCCAGCTAATTATATCTCGCTTCATTGGTTCCTTTTGTTTTCCATTCCCTCTTCTATCTCCCCCAACCACAACCAATGGAAATGTGAACGATTTCACTGTACCCTGCACTAGTTAACCGAATTGATTTTTATTGTTATTCATTTTAAACAATTTGTTTACCTTTAATTTTTCATAGCGATTTTGGGAAGAATTTTTCTCGTATCCAGAAGACGGTTAATCGAACAAAATTACCCGGTTAATGAATAGTGAGAACAGTCAACGATTAACTGGTTAACCGGGTACGTTAATAACCGGTCTGGAAGCCCTAAACACTGTTTTGTTCTAAAATATTATTCTGATCTTTCATTTTTTATACTATCAAATATGTAAATTGAATGTTATGTTAAGGTTTCTGCCTGCTGCTTGAAGATTAGAATGAAATAATATCGAAATATTATTAATTTTTAACATATTTATTTATGCTGAAATAATGTTCTCTGATAGCCATAAACAATTGGGAAGGCATGCATATTAAGACCACAATTCAGCCTCAATCAGTGGTGATTAAACTGACTCACCACTGATGACGACTGCTTTGTAGCCAAAATGTGCATCTGATATTAACGCCAGTTGAAGATACAGTTTTTTTCAATTTGATTGCAGTCATAACATAAACTCGGCAGTTCGATCTTGAATTTATTTATTCATCTTAATTTATCAAAATTTTACCATAGGTAACTTTCTGAATTTTCTTGCAAAGTGAATTTTTCAGACGTGCTTTCATATGTAATTTTATGCTGTGCTTTGCCGATATTTGATAATTGCAGAAGAACCATAAAGCGTTTGAAAAACAGATACATTTCACCTGAAGCAGCCATGCTAAGCTGATATTCTATCCGAATTTTTGTACATCGCTAGTAATAGTTGAATTGTTTAATTATCTCTCCAAACTGTTCTTTAGCTCTAAGAATTTTTATGGATATATGTTGATTTCAAGAAAATGGTGATCCTTATTTTTGATCTTTTGGAATCGATCATGTTTATGTTGTGATGATGCATTGTAAATATTGGAGGTTAACGCTAAAAGAGACGAGTAAGCATTTGAAATAAAAGCGTCTCGTTTTAAATGTTATTACTTTCCATTAAAAAAAAACTCCATTATGCGCTATAGCATTTTGTGTACACAGTTGTTGATATTGCAAATATTTTTCAGTGATGCATTTTGTTTGTTTGTAAATGCATTTATCTCATTATTTAATTCGCCTCCGTGCAAATACGCGTTTCATCTCTTGATGTATAGGAGTTGAGGCATTTACCAGCGATTCAGCCCCATAATCTCCACTGAAACTTCAAGGAAAAGTTCAACGCGTTTGTTTTTACTTGCTCTATATACGTAGTATAGGGAAAAGTATTGTATTCATTAAAAAAAATCGACTTTGAGATTTCAACGGAAATACACGTTTTGAGGCCCCCTGAACACGTTCTGACCATTTTCTCGATGGTGTCTGTGTGTGTATGTGATAGCCTTTTGTGGGTGCTCTAACTCAAGAACTACTAATCAGGTCAACGCGAAATTTTATATTTAACATTTTTATAAAAGTCAGAAGAACTGACTAGTTTTTGGTAAACATCGGTCTACCGGAAGTGGGTGTTGACTCTTGTCACATCCGTTATTTTGAAATATAATATTTGATAAATGTAAAAATGTATTGGAATAAAAGTTGTAGGAAATTTAATTTTCTACAACCTTTGTTTGAAACATTTTCCATATAATGCATCGTTTAAGAGATATCTTGTATTTTTAGCTGCCACCACCGCGCCACCTACCGACGACTATTGTTAACAATTGACGCTTAGTTGTCTTATTAACGCTCCTTTTTCTTTTCTTAATTGTAGGAGCTTTGTGGCTTTATCCAATATCAGAAATTTATGGTTCGAGTTTATTTATGTTCTTGGTAAAGTCTAAAATTTTCTCGCAGTTTCTTAAAATATTAATTATTATGTTTGGAATTATAATAAATATTACAGATATGGAGAGAGTCATGTGGTGGCCACATCAGATTTTTGTATTTTATTTTTCATCGATCGAATTTTTGTCGAACTCTGCAACATTGAATAAAAGGTATTTTGACCATAATACATTTTCAAAATAATACGTCGTACATAAGAGTAGCATTCGATATCATCAGAAAAAAATAATTCGTGTGATCAATAAAAGGATTAATTTCAGTTGTTCTCGTAAATATATCTAATGACGTCAAACAAACGCAGTACACGCCGTATGTGTACGAGAAGCTAATCGTTGCAAAAAATGACTTTTAAGCTCAAGTATATTTTCTTGATCTGTAAGACCATTAAAGAGGCCGTAAAATGCGATCAAACTAAGATGTACGGATTTCTATTCCCCCCCCCCCCCCCACAAGTTGTCTACTCGAAATCCAGTTTCTTTTTTGTTTGGCGGTCGCAAGATCGTTCGGAGCAATGGCGTCCGGAAAAACCAGACGCGAATACATCGGGCGGCAAATATTCGACCGGTTCCCGGACGCTTGTTTGTCGCGTATCGTGGACACGGGCGTTGGGCACTCTAAAAATCGTTCGGAGTGGACGTAGGCCATTGATGCGCGCCGTCAGAGGACTGCTTACTGCCGTAACCTTGTTAAACCGCTCTTCAATCCGTATGAATGGGTGTCTGAGTGGTTTTTTTCCCCCCTTCCCACTCGCTCGTACGTGGAAGGTTGTAGGGGGAGGGAAAGGGGAGGGTGGAGAAGAAGGGGGAGAGGGATGGGGAGGGGAGAAGAGGGATTATGACCACTCTCTCAAAAAATGAAAAAACGAATAAATCCTTAAAGGGAGAGAACGAAGGAAGGGAGCAACTGGTTGAGAGTGCAAAAAAAAAGATCGGACTGACCACTCCACCATTTAAAGCGTTAGGTGTTGAATTTAAAATTCGCGAAAAGCTCCAAGGTGACAGGTTTGTTCACTAATATATATGTATTAATGTTTGCGCGTGTGTGTATGTGTGCGCGCGCCGCATACGGCTAAAATGCGACTATCGTGCAAATAAAATTATGAAAAATATAAAATACACGCAGAAATTATGCATACGACGTCAATATAAAAGCAAATTTTCAAGCAACGACGATTTATCGAATAAAACGCAAAAACTTTTCTGAATTGTCAGGCTCGACCCACAGTTGATTTAAAAGTCCTATGCAATATGGGTCCTATAACATTAACCATGAGTTATAAATATGGAAATTGGTAAATTAAGTTTTTTTTTAGGGAAACGGCGAAATAGTTAGAACGCTAAAACGTAAAGGACGTATCTTGGAAAGTTGCAGGAGATATTTTGTGATTAGCAGCAAGTTATAGGATGAAATTGGTCACCCCGCGCTATCTCGAGATCATCTTTCAACAGAAAATTTCTACCACGAAATAACTCAGGTTTGCCAATTGAAGGTTTGAATTAATATACCCAAGGTCCATGTTGCATTTGCAGTGATACCCCTTTCATACTTCATTTCTTAGATCGCGATTGCTTAACAAGAGATGACTGAAGTATTCAAGCTAAAATGAATAATTTATTTATACTCGATCAACATACGATTAAATCTTAAACCAACGTTTTTGCGATTGAATTAGATCGACTTGAGTTTTTTACGGTGTGATATGTGGTGTAAAAAATATGAGAAAAACATGCCCACTATCTAGGAATTTTTTACCGTTGCCTTGCAGTGCGCGAGCTATTTTTACGATTACGCGAATTTAACAGTAGTTTTACTTAAAAATTTCCTCAGGAATTTTAAACTCATTTGCAATGTTGTTTAAGGAAAGGTTAACTACTTAAAAGTCGAATGAAACATTTTGCCTGCATTTCACTTTTCACAATTATAGATAGGCAGTACTCACCATATGTGTCATCCTTGTGTAATATTAATTTTATATGGATCTCTATAGTACATATATTATTGTGTATTTATTTATATTTATGAATAATTAATGCACGTAAAACTTACCTTGTAAGCCGTTTGTTTGCCCGTTTTGGTTTTTTGACATAAGTTATTAATGTTAGGAAAATTTGACTAACGTTAACTATTATCACAGATGTTTACGTATATGAATATCGCACGTTGCTCTTACACTTCAGAAAACGATTCAATTTAAAACTCGATCGCCAAAATTCGCGAGAAAAAAAGCGAACGCAAAGTCACGAGCCTTCTCCTTTAAATAAACACTCCGACCGAATTATTTTGTCACTCCTTGGCGTCCTATTTTTCCTTCGCTTTCCTTCGATTTTTTCGACAGCGAAACTCGCTCCGGGAACGGAGAAATAAATCGCGAGAACGCGTCAACTTTTTAAGCTTCTTCCCAACTCATTTCCATTCTTCCCTTTTATCTCGCCCTTTCTCTCCTTATCCCTTCTTCCCTCCTTTCATTCCAAGAATACCATCTCTCCCCCGTGCTCCTCCACATTTTCCTCCATCTCATCCGGATTTGCTTTAGTCCAATGCTAGGATTTTCCTCGCGCAGAGGAGAGACCCTTGCAACTTATTTAATTACGTATTCTCCTCCATCACCCCCCTCCTTATAACCCTACAAACTCTCTCTCTCTCTCTCTCTCCTCATACCTCTCTCGCTCACTCTCTCCTTTTTTCTCTCTCTCTCTCTCTCTTACCCTCTGCTTAAATCCCCTTTCCTTCTCTCTTCCCTCTCTCTCTCTCTCTCTCTTGCATGTTTCTTTTCTCTTCATTTCTCTCTCTCTCCTTTTTTTCTGTATTTTCTTTCCTTGCACGATTTCTTCCTCTATAAAACTAGCAGGAAATCTAAATATTTTTATGATAATTCTTCAGTTTTTTATTTCTGCTTACCCTGAAACCAAAGAATTATCCAGGTTTTTGTGCAAGCCCATTGCCTCCTTCCCTACCTCCCTCCTCCTTGATCTCCATCCGCCTTCTCTCTCTCGCCCTCCTCTTTCCTACCCTCCCTTCATCATTCCCCCTCTCTCTCATCCCCTCTCCCTTCATTCTCATCTCTCTCTCTTCCTCCCTCTCTTTATTTTGCCCTAATAAAGTCGTTTGTCTGTCTGTCTGTCTCTTCTCCTCTATCTCCTTCTCTCCCCTCTCTCCTCCCTACCTCTCTCAGCCCCTCTTACTCTCCCTCCTCTTTCCTTTCCCCCCTCTCTCTCTCGCTCTCCTCCTCCCTTCATCCTTCTCCCACCCTGTCTCTCTTCTCCTTTCTACACTTCTCCATTCCTCCTGCCATTTCCTCCTACTTCCCTCCATTTTCAATCCTCAGCCATTATCTCTCACTTTTCTTCCTTTTCCCTTACTGCACCTTTTTCTCTCCCCTTTCCTATCTCTCTTTCCCCTTTTCATTCCCTTTCCTTCTCCACCCCTCGTAAGCCCTGGGAACTTTTTCTAATAAATCCTCGTTACATTTCTTTGTCTCACTTTCCTCACGCTGGCTGGAGAGGGAGAGAGAGAGAGAGGGAGGGGATTGGATTTTCCCAAAGCGGGCGTGTGGGTCCTGATGACGAGTTTTTCGGAGAAGAGGGAGAGAGAGAGAGGGAGGGAGAGAGAAGGAGAAAGAGGGAGAGAGAGAGGGAGAGAGAGAGAGAGGGAGAGAGAGGGGGAGAGAGGGAGAGAGAGAGGGAGAGAGAGATGGAGAGAGAGGGAGAGAGAGAGAGGGAGAGAGAGAGGGAGAGGAAGAGAGAGATGGAGAGAGAGGGAGAAAGAGCGCCGCGAAGAGGATTGTGGGACGGCGAGATTCCTTATTCCTTCCTTTTTTGATGAGAGAGGGCTGGAAGTGAATCGAGGTTGGTCCTTAAGTGGAGGAAGAGAATTTTTTGTTTTTCTTCAAGTGCAGGGGTAGAGAAGGAAAGAAAGAGAGAAAGAGAATGAGGTGAGATTTAGAATATTTTTATGTATCCCGTCTTATTCGTTTAATAGAAGATGAGTAGTGCGGTCAGGGATAGGAAGTGTCTCGAGCTCAAAACATATTCTTTAAGGATTTTTTCTCTATTGTGTAATGAGTGTGGAGTGTGGATAGAATTAGAGAGTTTATGCTTCTCGCCGATAAAAATATTTCTAAAAACCTGCCGCGGAAAATCCTTCCTAACGGGAGTCGATGGAAACTCCCGCAAACATCGGAACAAACTCTCCTACTATTTCCATGACAACGCAAAGTTATTGAATGAAGAGGTTACTTTGTAACACACACTCGCACGCACGCGCACACACATATATGTCACTCTGATTTCGATGATACTTGTTCCGTTCCTTAAGAATCCCCTCTCTATAACTTAAAAATTAAATTAATTTAGGATAGTATGTCCGAGTAACGCTTATGTTTAAATTTATGTATTAATAAATGGCTCAAATATAAATCAATATATATTTACTTTTTTGGCCTTTCAGTGCAAGTTATTTCAATTGAAAGCAATCGCACTGAAAACATTCCATGGCATAACTGGTGACCTCCAAAAGCCACGTGCTATTTAAGACGTTTATAGTTTTTTATTTACGATAGCAGAAGCATATAAGTCCTCCCGGTGCCCTCTTAAAAGATTTATTTTTTCCGAATATAGGTTGGGTTGAAAGAAGGCTCTTCCATGCCGATTAATTTAAAGTGATTTTGCTTTTTCTGGATTATGTTAGCTTTCTCGGGAGACTTATTGTGAAATACCTTTTCCGAATCACTTTGATTTTCCCGCTGGCATTCGTCGATTGAAAATCCACTCTCCGGAATTGTTGCTTTCGAAAATTTTTCTGAAACAATAAACTGCAAAGCAAAAAGCGTAAAATTTTCTACCCTTAAATATTCGCGAATGTAGTTTGAAGTATTCTGAATATTTTAGGCGGCGACACTAATAGGAATGAAACAAGAGTAAAACATCTAATATGTTGAAGATTAGAATCGATGATGGTCTAATTACAATCGTTTCAGAAATTTCTCTCTGCTTTTCTTAGTATTTACAGAAGCTTTTTATAAAAAACTATTAAAAATTAATTCCAAAGATCGTTGCAACTATTGGTATCTAGAGATGTATCCAAATAAAATTGTATGAGTTTAAAAATAGGCGTTTATAGGCTGGTTTATAAAGGAAACATAGCCTTCTGAAATGGTCCTGTCTGTGTGTATGCATGTAACGGTGTGTGTCCCCTACCAACAACTTTTGCATCAATGGACCGATTTTCATTAACCTTGGCTCTTGTTATCAGGTCCCACCTCTAGGCTATATTTTATTTGGCGAAGATTGAAGTCCCGGATTCGATTCTAGAAACGTATTTTCCCTATTTGTTTTACATAGGAAATCTCAAATCCATCGTGCAGAGATGTTTACATTAAAATATCTTAAAATTGTGATATTGGAGCGAGGTTTGTACTGTTCTAAGGGAAAAAAATGTAAATTTTAATTCTTATCACAGAATTTTGATAATTGATCGTATTTTCTTGAATTTTTACTAAAACAGCGTTTTTGCGTTTTAAATAGAATTCTATCAGATTGTTGCCATGGATATGATTATTACCGAACTCTGCTTGAGCATAGACTAGTGAAAAAATGGATTATTTTCTTTTCCGCTCGACTACTCTTAAGCAATAGACAGTTGATCCAGACATATTAGCGTAAAAACAGTAATATTTATTAAATTCGTTTATTTAAAAAAATACATTTAAAATATGCCAGAAAGAGATTTTGACATTGCTTTTAGTATTTTAAGGCCGATAAACATTTATTAATTTGTTTTACAATTTTTCTCTGTCATTGGTTAGACTATGAATTACAAATGATATTTATAGTATGAGAATTCCTTGAAAAGACTAACATATTCTGAAACATTTTCTGTAAATATAAGTAATCAATTCGAGACGTCAACGTTGAGAAATCAGCCTGCATTTCTCCAGGTTTGAACTTCTTGTTTCAATTATAATCACATTTTGGGGCGATTCTTACATGAATTTTAATTCTGTCTCGACGAAAATAATTTACTTCTTTAAGGTGTGAGTGCAAAAGTAAAACTTCTCCGAGTTCCTAGCTCGATTCTAACATTTTTAAAAATGTAAATTTAAAACCCTGAGATTCTTTGACTGAGGGAGTAACAAAATTCACCTAGGCGTTTTATGATAATTTTGATCAAAGTTACGGTCCTTACTGATTTATTAAGTACTCTTTTTGACGATGCTCTACCAACATTTCTTTTGCCGATTTATGAATATTATAATTTTTATTATAAACTTTTATTTTGACTTCGCTTGTTTCTCATTTGTATGCTTATATGTATTCAACTCCAAAAGGATGTGTAATTGCTAACCAGGTATATTTCGTGAGTAGAAATAATCTTCAACAAGGTTGTTCATGGCCATGTGCTCCGGTACACACATGATTGTAGCGCTCCCTTAATGATAGAAATATATTTTGTGCCCTCAGGAAAGTTGTTCTTGGCTAAGAGATTTTCTATTTGAAAAAGGTTTCTTGCTATAGATATAAGGCTGAAAATGAAAGGTGATATAAAATTCTTCGATAAAATAGGAAAAAATATTTTTTTAAATATTCATCAGATGAAAAGTATTTCGTTCTGCTAAAAAGGATAAAATAAAAACAAGTGTTTTTAAAAAGTCGGCTTTTGGAACTCACATAATGGCAATAGGCAAAAATCTGATGAGGCCACGACATGACTTTCTCCATATCTGTAATATTTCTAAAAATACCAAATACGTTAAACAATTATAAATATTTTAAGAAACTAGCAGAAAATTTTAGACTACAAAGTACAGAGCTAAATTCAAACCATATCCTTCTGATATTGGATATAGCCACAAAGCTCCAACAATTAAGAAAAGAAAACGGAGCGTTACTAAGACGTAACTAAGCATCAATGGTTAACAACAGTCGTCGGTAGGTGGCAGCTAAAAATATAAGATATCTGTTACACAATGCATTATATGGAAAAATGTTTCAAACATAGGTTGTAGAAATTTTCTACAACTTTTATTCCAATACATTTTTACATTTATCAGATATTAAAACAAATATTTCAAAATAACGGATACGTGACAAGAGTAAACGCCCACTTCCAGTTGACACACACACACGCACGCACGCACACAAACACACAAACAAACAAACAAACAAACAAACACACACACACACAGAGAAATCATCGAGAAACTGGTCAAAACGCGTTCAGGGGAACTCAAAACGTGCATTTCCGTTGAAATCTCGAAGTCGATTTTTTTCATGAATACAGTACAATACAGTGGTTGACATTTAATTTTTATGAATTCACAAATTTCTTTCAATGCCTCAGTTCGAACAGTATATACAGAAAAATAATTAAATATCTATAAAACGAAAGATTCCATATCAATTTTTAACACATTTGCACCATGTTGAATACAGTTGTGGAGAATATGAGCAGGACATCCGATACCAACAACTTACCTATTCAACATCCCCCTAAGAAATGAGAAAACATTATTTCCTTTCCTTCTATTCACCCCTCTAAAATATACGTTTTCATTGTCACCTGTAAAGGAAACACACTTCAAAATAAACCAAATCCCTCCAAAGTCGTCAACACATACTCTGATATGGTCTTCGAGGTTTCATCGGGAGTAGCAGTTAATTCAAGCACTATTGTTTGTATTCCACCCCTTTTCAAATCAAAATACTGCACAAGGATTGGGATGATCTTACGTGGGTCATAATTGCTAGCATCCGTTGCAACTCCGAAACAAGATATTTCACTCATTGCCTTCAAAATCAAATCGATAGTATGTGGAGCGATCACTTTATTCACTATTGCTTCAGTTTTAGTTCTTGCGCATGTTGTGTTGAGAGCAGTGTCCGAGTCTTTAAGTAACTCTCTTAACAAACGCAGGTCAGTCCATAGATTTGAAAGACTGATGATGTTTCACCGTATGGAAAGTCATGGTTCCCTCAGCGGCGCGTGCTTTTATATTGAACGAATTATTTGGATACAGAAGGAAGTCACTTTTCCACACGAAGACAAAATTCGTAATTCGTTTTTCATTTTGAATGTGACGCTCCAAATCAAAGGATCCCAACAGAAACGTAACAGTCACAAACAGAACACTTTACTTCATTTTCATTACGCCCGATATAGAAACATGGAAAGTTTGATTTTAGATTACTGGATAATTTACACTTCCTTTTAAGTGATGTCATTCTTAATGAGGGATGAGTTTCTGGAAGGTCTATGAGTCGCCAATATTAAAAAATAAGAGAAATTATTTTACTTGTTAGTGCATGGTACTACTAAGTAGTACTTAGTGATCATAGTAGATATATAAATATCATAGTTTTCGGTTATCTACATACGTACCACAGTAATTCAGTTTGAGGATCTATTTCCAACTGAAAATGGAAACAAGAAAGTATTGGACTCTTCAGTGCACTAGCTAACTATAGTAGTACCGCGTAGATAATGACCTGCGCGGAAATTTCCGCGCACCCCCCACTCCCGCTTACTCTCTCCCTCGTGAACGCTTCACTTCCTCGCGGTTGCCAGCTCTTGCTACTTGTTATATTTTCCTGTGCTCTCTCGTTTTTTTTACGTGTTTGACTTTTGCTTATCTCTTGGACATTCTTTTTGGACTTCGATTTTGATTTTTGCTTGGTGGGATTGCTTGTGTGGAATGGCCAGTACATCAAAATCGTCATCAGTCCGAGGAAGGCCTCTCAGGAGCCAAGCTCGTGAAATGGTTTATAAAGTAAACTGTTATTTAAAAGATTTGAAAATAGAGAACAATTTGGATATGAATGTGGCGTTATCAACAGCCGAGGCTACAGGAGTTGGTGTGACTACTGTGAAGAAAATTGTAAGAGAGGGGAAAATGTCGGCAGAAAAAGGGTAGTTATCTTTCGCCACCCTTAAGGGCAAAAAATCTGAACGCAAGAAGAGAATCGATCTTGATGATTTTGGAAAATGTTGCGTGCGAAGAATAATCCACGAATTCTATGCGGTGCGTAAAATGCTACCGACGGTGAAAAATTTACTCGCATCGCTGGAAGAAGATGGTATACTTAGTTGCAAGCGAACATATTTACTAAAGGTAATTCATCAACTGGGTTTCAACTGGAAAACCTGTCAATCAAAACGAAAGGTTTTGATTGAACGTCCAGAGATCGTGGCATGGAGAGAAAGGTACCTAAGACAAATAAGGAGATGCAGAGGAAATAAAAAAAATATCGTTTATTTGGACGAGACTTACTTGCACGAGAGCCATGTGAGTGCTAAGTGTTGGCAGTCGTACTCAGAAATAGGTGTTCTTGGACCCCTCGGGAAGGGACGACGGCTGATCATTGCACATGCAGGAGGTGAGGCGGGATTTGTTCCTAACGGTCTGCTTATCTTCAAGTCTCAGCAAAAGACCGGAGATTACCACGATGATATGAACTCAAAGAATTTTTTGAAGTGGTTGGAGGAGAAAATAATTCCAAACCTTCCGCCACAGAGTGTTGTGGTCATGGATAATGCTGCATACCATTGTGTGCAAGAGAACAAGCGCCCGAATTCAGCTTCATTAAAGGCTGTAGTGCAGAAATGGCTGGAAACTAATGGGATTAGTTTTTCTCCCGAAATGAGCAAGGCGGAACTGTTGCTGCTGGTTAAATCTTCCAATGTGGAAATAAATTATGTCGTGGACAAAATTTTGCGGGAGGCTGGACACGAAGTAATTCGTTTGCCTCCTTGCCATCCCGATATTAATCCGATTGAGATGGTGTGGGGTGACCTTAAAAGACAGGTAATAAAATTATATAGACTGTAACTTTATTGTAAAATGTTGCCAATTTGTGTAACTTTGTGCGCTGTTTATTTAGATATCTCACGACTTGGGGGCTTGCACGCTGGAGAAGAAGAAAGAAATCTTTCTAAAATGTTGTGAAGAATTTACCACAGAGAAGTGGATTAAAGTGTGTGAACACGTTAAGAAGACAGAAGAAGAGTACTGGAGACGGGATGCCATAATGGATGAGGAAATAGACAAAGTAATTATTGAACTCAGTGGAAGTGAGGGAGATTCTGGAAGCGAGAGTGACATGGACATGTTGACGTCATCGGACGAGACTGATTAAAAGATCTTTTTTAAATACTGTTCTGTTAATTATTAAATGTTGTGATCAATCTCTATTGAACTGGTTTCATTTATTTCATGTCCAACTTCTATTTCCAAAGCTACTCTATAGAGTTTAATACTTTGTATTTCTGATAATTCTGAGTAAAGTGGTTAGTTATAAAATGTTACGTTAATGTGCTCTGCACACAAATCCGATATAAAAGGAAACGATTCCGTCATTACTTTCCCAAAGGATTATTTAATTAATTTTCCATCTTTCGTTAAGTGTTTAAGTGAGAAATTATGCCAAAAACGACAAAAATCTGGATTTTGCACGAATTGGCAACACCGAGAATTAGCAGCATAGGGAACACGGACAACGTGAAACGGGAAGGGGAAGGTGTGGAGGAGGGGTAAGAAGCCTTAGCTCCACCCACTGGTCGCCAAGAAGGTCGTTATCTACGCGGTACTACTATAAGAACTGAGAAGCACCCAAAAGTAACTGTTACAGGCCTCCCTCGCTTTGAACGAGTTCGCTTTAAACGATTTCGAGGTCAAAATAATCGCTTAATTAAACCACAAAATCGATATAAACAGTACACTTTAGAGTTAAACGATTTTTTTAAAACAAATCAAGTGTCTCGTTTAAAAATTAACGCTGGGAGCATACATATTATTTACAAAGTTACGTTTCATCGTTACTTTAAAAAAAGAAGGGCAGTGCACTTCGGATATGGCAAGGACAAAGGGAGTGTTTCATTTCAAAATCAACATTTCGTGCACACACTTTTGTTACAAATGAACTTTCTATCTATAAATACAAGAAGCGCTCCTGTAGAGTAGGCCGCTAGACGTTTACTTACGCAGTTGTTCGTCATTAAAAGTTTATCGCTTATACAGTTTATGTATGTTTTTATCATGTCAGCCCATGAAGGTCCTACAGCTGATTTACCTAATCAAGAGTTCCAAATGAAGAAGCAAAAGAAAAGGATAACACTCGATACGTGCGCAGGATCGTCGTATGTGTGGCAAGGGAGTCACAGTCTCACTTCCTATAGAAAATGCCGGACAAAATCCTAAAATTTGTAATTCCGGGAGGACAGAGGGCAGAAGGTGAAAAAGGAGGACATGTCCTCCTTTTGCCAGATGTCTGGTAACCCTAGTCCCTACAGACACTCCAACTGATATGAATCTGGCAAAAATTGTTCACTATAGGCATGATGCAATGCCTCGATCAATAACGATTATCATGCATTTCCCTAATCTTATAATTGTATTTTTAGAAAACCTCGATGGGACTGAACAAGTTATCAGCATCCGTTCTTTATACGCCTTCACTTACGACAATTTTTTCCTCGACATCAATCAACTTGTCTTTTGTTTTTTTTTTAAATTTGTCTCAACCTTGTATTAATCCCTTACTTTGTGTATTCTTGCGAGTAACAATCGTGCCGACGTCGTATATAAAAAATAAGACCGCCGTGTTTTTTTTACAACATTTCCTATTTCGTTTATTTTCGAACAACAAGAATTTTCGTCGGATTGAATTTGCGTCATCGCGGGACCTTAATTACCATGGTTAGGCGATGAAATGTTCGGATTTTTTTTTGAAAACACTCTTTTCTTTTAATTTCCTTTTAAAAATAACCCAAGCACTGGCGAGAGATTATCATTCATTTTAATAATTACCTTCTTTAACTTCGGCTTTCACTCGTCCGTTGACTTTTTTTTAAAGCTCTTCATTAATCATGCACGAGAGAACGTATCTTAAATCAGACTTAGATTAATATATTTAGAGCGAGAAATTAATTCTCCTAAAAACGTAGTGATGCTATATTTTTTCTTTCTCCATTCGTGAAAAAAATCGATTTCTCGATTTCAACGGAAATACACGTTTTGAAGTCCCCTGGTCACATTTTGTCCATTTTCTCAATGGTGTCTGTGTATGTGATAGAAATTTTGTGGGTGCTCTAAACCTAAAAAAGAAATGCAGAGCGGGTGTTGGGATTGGCGAATGGCCAATACCCAAATCAGGTTGCCAGCTATGCTATGAACCTGTCTTGGTTTGATATTTATTGTGGAAGGGTGTGCTGTCAGGTTTCAATGTGGCGGTGTTTATATCCGCAGAGGTAGTAGTGCAATGAATAGCCGGGGAAGGGAGGAGGGAAACCCGGTGCCGGAATTTGCCTGCTCTTATTAAGAACACCAGGGGAACCAACAGTTTAACGTCCCTTCCGAAAGACGGAACAGCTGAGTTCGCGCGGTCTCCTCAAACCACACAAACAAGGGGCCGGGCGACCTTGGAAAAAAAATCCTACTTGCGCAGGATTCGTACCCGATGACTTTTTCAGGCATCAGGCGAGTAGCAGTTAGCGTCCTAATCACTACACCACCGGCACCTCCTGTCTAAACCTAATTATCAGACCAACTCAAGATTTTATATTTGACGGTTTTATGAAAGGGACAAGACTTGATAAATCATTGGTAAACATCGGTCAAACGAAAGTGGGTATTTACTGTTGTTACTTATCCGCATTGTTCAAATATTTGCTTTAATATTTGATGAATGTAAAAAAGTATTGGAATAAAAGTTGTAGAAAATTTAATATTTATAAAAAGAATTTTTTAGCTGCCATCACCACACCACCTACCCGCGAGTATTGTAAACACTTGACGCTTACGTCTACTTAACGCTACTTTTTATTTTATTAATTGTTGGAGCTTCGGAGCTATATCCAATATCAGAAGGCTACTATTTGAGATTGTTTCTCGTCTTTGTAAAGTCTAAATTTTTCTCTCGGTTCCTTAAAATATTTATTATCATTTGGAATTTTTGAAAATATTACAGGTATGGAGAAAGTCATCTGGTGGCCACATCCGATATTTTTTCTGCGTTTACCTTAACCGAAAGATAACCATCGTATATATTTTCGACATACAGTCCAGTTTTGCGAAACTAGTTTGTTCAAAAAAGGTACAATAATTTCCGGATAACATATGTGAAAGTGAAAGGAAAGTGAAAAACATTGCATTTTATTAACATTTCTTAACATGGAATAAATATAGATTTATTCTTTTATATCAGGGGTGGCCAACTCAAGACATCAATGTGCCTCTTCTTGGATGTTTGAAAAAGAATCCAATTACTACCTTCAATAGATGGCTTCGTATGATTAATTTTTAACTGTAACATAAGAGGTGGGAAATTGGATTAAATGACGACATGTTTACTTTTTACCTACCAGATTAGATGCAGAGCACGAAACTGTAATTGTCATATTACATTGGCACCTTTGGTCCGCATATTATTTAATTCTGTCCCTTTCTCAAGTTATGATTTAGACAGGGACAGAGGGTGTTTTGCATATCCAAAAGATCTAAATCATGCATGGGTTTATGCCTATATTTACTCGAAAACGCAATACTGGGTTACTGAAAAATTGCCTAGGAATATAAAAGTAATAATGTATGGTTATATATTTCACTTATTTAATTGAGAATTTGATATACTGTTGACCTTGAAAATATAATGTTACGAATAATGTTTGCTGCACATTCACAAGCTCTTTCCGTCTTAGCTCTCTTCGTGTACTGCTGCTTATCATGGGAAGTAATTCAAAAAGATATTTTGGATTATATTAAAGATTTTTTTAAAGTATCAGTCTACTTTTGTGCCAACTGCTTTTTTCTAAAGATGCGCTCCGTAAAACCGCGAGACTTTCCTATCAAAAGTAGGATTAATTCATTACATTGTTTAAATCTTCTCGGTATTTCGAACATTGAAAACCCACCATTTCCAGAAATTTTAACTTTGTATATGTTGAGATATAATTGATCCAACCCCGACTCCATATTTTTAATCTTAACAACAATACGGCACAAGTGCATTTAACCCATTTTTAAAGGATTACATGTGGTTTTTAATTCCCACAATCATTCTTTATATATAACAGCTTCGACATTCGATCTGCTAATAAACTTCGTGCATAAAAAATTAGTAGAGTTAAGAGGTTCTAGGTTCAAGAAGAACGAAAATGAGAATAGAGCAACTTTTAGTTAAAAAACATTTTTTTACGGAATTCGGTGGTTATCAGCCATTTTCCTTAACAATGTCGCTCATTTATGAGGTTAACTCGGAATGAGAGGGGGAAAAAATATACGATTCGAAATGATTTCGAGAAACGTACTGCGTTACCAGCGAGAAACTTGTCCAATTCTCCAGCATTTGAAAACCTCTCATTACTCCCAACCTTGAAATATCTGGGTCAGATTCAAAGTAAAACTCACGAAGTCTGAAAATTCTCGTTATAACGCAACTGTGGCCTGCGAAGACGTTGAGACGGGAACTCTTCAAGAACAGTTCGCTGTTTTATTTTTTAATTTTGTTTTCTTCTTCTTAAAATGCACTTTCATCTCACGGCAGCCGCGTGATTCGATTAGAAACTTAAGCGCTGCGATGAAATACAAGTAATTTTTTGAAGTTTGTGCCGCGTCATCAAAAGGGACTTATCGTGGTCCGTTAATCACTTCATCCGTTTTGGTACGTATGAGTCGCTGAGTTAAATGCGTAGACCTTAAAAAAATTAGGCGGAAGAGGAAGTGAAAGAGAAACACGTTGTGAAAAACATGTTTGAAAACATTGAGAGCATCGAATATTGAAAAGAAATTAAGAATGGTTAACTTTTTTGCAAGTATAAATTTATATTTTGTAATAAGACTTTTAGAATTAAATAAAAAAACTGAAAATTTCGGTTCCCCTTTTACAAAATTCACGTATGCATTCTCGACCGGTTCACTGAATGTCCTTTTTAATAAACAAGATCAAAAAATCTAATGAAACTTTTAAAAATTGAATTTGTTTCATTGTTAATATCCTCAGTCCACTCACTTGATATATGACACTAACTCGGCAGTTAACTTGTACTAGATAATGGTGAAATATTGATAGTCATTATGCTACTAAAATGTAAATATTACATTAAAATCATAAATCATTTAGAACAATTTCAGAAATGAAATTATATGAAAAGCCATAAAAGGCTTTCAATTGGCATCTCTGATGGCAAATTTTAGTTACGCGAATAACCCGACCACGGTACGTACAATTTCGACGATTTTTTCGTAATATACTGGGATCTACTTTTTTTAGACATGCCATCTCCTATCATAAGATTATGGGTTTGATTCCAGGATCGTTTATTTTCTCCATTTGATTAACAGGGATGTAAGTGTATCATATTAATCATTTGCATATTAAAAATTACTTCGAAGCATCGTGGAAACTCGGGATTTGAACAATAAACGCTCGAAAGAACGGGATTACATTTTTGCCGTCGAGTTTTTAATACGCGTTGAATTTGCCTACAAATTAGTTTTTAACGCGAAAATCTGACGTAATTTTACCTGAAAATCTCTCGTCGTCAAAGTGATTTACGTTGTTGCCATTTTCGTTTAGTTTCTTACAGTTGGCTTGGATTGTAAATTTGCTTCGCATCTGTCCACATATTGAAGAAATTTCGACGCCGTTTTGAAATTTGAACCATACCTCAGTTACGATAATTAAGAAATCGATAAGGAAATTTAAAAGTATTAAATTATTCATTGATATTGTGTCAATGAAGTCAGATATAGCGATTAAAATGACTGAATTTTAGAGATTTTGAGTAGATTTTCTGCGAAAGCTGAATGAGTTTTTAATCTTTGACTATAAACAGTAAAATAAAATTTATAAATTCATTTTAATGAAAAAACCTTTTATAATAATAATAATAATATTTTATTAGCACAGACATTATACAAATGTATTGCCTCGTCATAGTATAATCATTATTCAAATACAAATATATACATTATAAAATTATTACAAAAATATTACATATATTTGATATTATAAAAGTCTTCAACACAATATAAACAATTAACCAACAAGTAGTGTTTAATATGGATTTTAAATAAATTCGGAGGAAGTGTCCTAATGGTAATAGGTAGACTGTTATATAACTTCACTGATGTCTTTTCAAAACTATTTAATGTCTTACTGTACTTGCAGTAGTCATTTCTGAGATTAAGCCTCTTTCTGGTGAAATGTTGGTGGACATTGGTATGGTCATTGAAGTTACTAATGTTATTCTTGATATATAGCAGGCATTGGTAGACATAGATTGATGGTAATGACTTAATTTTCTGTTTAACAAACAGCGGCTACAATGTGTTTTAGAGTTTACTCCACATATAATACGGATTGCTCTCTTTTGGAGGAGTAGTAATTTTATGAATGATGAGTTGTTGGCCCATATTAAAGTTCTGTAAGAAAGGTGGCTATGCACATGTGCATAGTAAACAGTTCTCAGCACATCCCTGTTTACACTGGAGCAAAGCCTCCTAATCATAAAAATGCCCTTAGAGAGTTTGTTTTCCACATTAATAATACGATTTTCCCAATTTAAAGTAGAATTTAGGTGAACCCTAGAAAATTAATTGACTCACTATTGTGATTATCTCTAGGGTTTAAACTAATTTTCATGTCCTGGGTTTTACCACCATTCAAACATAAGGTGTTAGCAGAGCACCAGTCCTTCATTATCTCTAATTTATTAGTATCAAGTATAGACATGTTATATGGGGAATTGGCCGGAAGACATATTCCACAGTAATCAGCAAATTGATAGCATTTGGCCGTGTTATCAATTACATTTGTTGAGAGGTCATTTACATATATAATAAATAACAAATGACCAAGAATGGAGCCCTGAGGAACCCCATGGGGAACTGGAAGGTAGTTTGAGATAGTTTGATTGAGATATACAGTTTGGGTTCGACCACACAGATAAGAGTGCATTAAATCAATAGCCTTACCTTCAAATCCATAATAGATTAACTTTTTTAGCAGTATTTTATGTGAAACTGTGTCAAAAGATTTACTCAAATCAAACATTTTCAATTGATACAGGTCCTGTTTCTCAAGAACAGCAAGGCAATCTTTAATTAATGTCAGAACTGCTTCACATGTGTTATGTTTCGCATGACATCCAAACTGAGACCCTGAAAACAAATTATTTTTCTCAAAGTATGATATTATTTGATCATTAATAAGTCTCTCAAAAATTTTTGAGAAAAATGGCACAATAGATATAGGCCTATAGTTTTCATGCAGTAACTTATTACCTTTTTGGAAAGTTGGCAAAACTTTTACAATTTTAAGAGGATCTGGAAAAATACCGTGATCAATACAACAATTAATAAGGTGGATTAGCACTTCACAAATATACGTAGCAGCAAGTTTAAGAATAGTAGTGTTAATACCATAAATATCCATGCAATTACTATTTTTCATTTTACAAATTGTACCATGCACCTCCTCTACTTTGACTGGGGCAAAGGCAAATGAGGTTGCTATTCTTTCCAGATTGTTTAGGTACAGATTGAAGTTATTTGTAGGTTGTGGTACATTATTTACAATTGCATTTACTTTGTCAATAAAAAAATCATTAAAATTTTGTGCAGTTAAATTTGGTTTTATAGATTCAGCCTTACTACTTTGATTAGATAACCGGTTTATTACAGACAACATGGCCTTATTTCTACTGTCAGAATTTTCAATTATCATGCTGTTATAATTGATTTTGGCTAATTTTAACTCTTTCCTATATTTCCTCCGATAAGAGTAATATATTTCTTTTATATGAGTTGAGCATGTACTTCTCCAGACATCGTAAAGTGATTCACAAGTGTGCTTTAAATCCAGTAGCTCTTTGGTATACCATTTTACATGATTAAGAGTTTTTCTAACTCTTATATATGGGAAAGCTAATTCAACAGTCAACAGTCAAATTATGGTCGAATTTTTTTTTAATGAAGAAGATTATTTACTTATTCTAAATTTTTGTAGTTGTATGGACAAATAACAAATGAAACATGTTGTAGTTTGTAGCTAACCTTTTGTGACGAGAGTTCCTATGACTTGAAGTCAAGAAGTTGTATATAGTGTATAGGAACTACTATCAAAAAAGGTTATATTTTTGTATTAAGTACATACAATTGTTATTATGTAATTTGGGCATTATGTATTGAGTGATACCTAAGCTGTTGTGACGGGAGTTCCTGTGACTTGAAGTTAAGAAGTAGTATATAGTGTATAGGAAATGGTATCAAAAAGCTTATTTTTTTGTATTAAGTAAACACAATTTTTATCATGTAATTTGGGTATTGAGTTGTGATGGGGACCCGCTGCCACTGGGACCTGCTCCCAATTGTAGCGTTTATGTGAATAATAATAAATAAAATACTCAAAAAAATATTTAAACTTTTCCTCAATGGTTGGGCACGTATATAAATAACACCAGTTAATTTGATTTAGAAGGGAAGAAAAATATATCTTGCTAACATTGTTAATTTCTCTGACTACATTCTTTTGCTGATTAAAACAAGCCTGAACACCTTCAATATGAGCAATAAATATAATTGCATAGTGATCAGACAGCAATGTGTTTACCATAGTGCTAGTCCACCTATCTTTATGTACTGAAGTTACAACGTTATCAATGCATGAGCCTTCAAAATGAACCCCAGGGCTCGTTATGTCAGATATGGTGACTTGAAGACCAAAGCTGATAAAAAGATTAAGCATATCTCTACAATCGTTAGAATTATTTCTAAGATCAACATTAAAGTCAGCACCTATCACAATACTATGATTAAGAAGGCACATAATACATAAAATTACATATAGCTTGTTCATAAAAACAATATAACCACCAGAAGGGGGTCTGTATATTGATAGGATAACAACATTGTTATCACTAACAATAAGTATAGCAGCAGCTACTTCACATACCTTTTCAAGAGAGAGTGCATTGATTTTATCAAATGGTTTGCAAATAAAAAATAAATTTAAAACTCCCTTAACTGAATGTTCCAGAAAGTAAAAATAGTTTTGGGCATATAAAAGTCGAGTAGCTCAATGTTTAACAAATAAATATTCATTAATATTTCTTCGACAGAAAACTTTTATATGCCCAAAACTGAACATTCAATTATGTGATCTTTATATGTGTTTTTAAAATGTTTAGTTCATATAAAAGTTGGTTTTATTAGGTTTTATTTATATTTTATTTTAACTTACTACTTAATTTGTGCATACTCGTCATTTTTGACGGGCAATTACCCTTTCGTTAAAAAAATCTGATAATAAATAACAGGTAAATGAATCTGATTTTATATGAATTATATTTGCAACTTTTTATTTAATATGTTAACATTTTCACATCTATTCATATTCACCAAACTGAGAGAAAATTAAAAAATACATTTAATTCAAAATAAAACAGGGAGAAAATGAATTTAAAAAGAACTAATGTTATACGCTTCTGAATAAACTGAAGCAGGTTAATTTAGCCTACAAATTAATAAATTATCGTAAGGATTTTTCAATATATGGAAATAATTGGCTTTTAATTAAATTTCTCATGTGGTAAATTTAATTTATGTAATTCCAATGAATTAAGTAATATTGAGTAGATTTCCAAGTAGATTATAATTTTTATGTAGCTGATTATTACTGTAGTGTTCTAAATGATCTGTTTTTATGACAAATATATCATCAGTTCGCCTGCATTAATTTCTTTTCCATCAATTAAAGGTTTTTAAACAAGAAGTCTGTAGCGCAAACACTCAAAGCTTTTTCTATGTAATTATGTAAGACTTCTCGAACGTGTACGTTCAACTACTACAAACCGAGTCTATTGAAGGCTCTCTTGCCTTGGGACAGCATTAGTGCGTTTCATATGTAAATTCTCCGAATTTTCAATTCCAACGGAAAATTTGCATGATTTTCCCACTCCGACCCTTCAGCGAAATGAACGGAGACTTTTTAAATAAACTTCGCGACGGGGAAAAAACTTATTTAGAGCGAAGAGGAAGTGTCCCGAAGTTCCAAAAATCCCTTTCCAATGCAAATAGTTGATTTTTCATAACGGAGCTCCATCCGAGACATTGGATTTTCATATAATCTTATCTGGCTTAGATTAAAGTCCCCGGTTCAGAATGACCGCCGCGGAGAGTATTAATCATGGGGGGTGTAGCTTGCTACAAAGGCACTTGTTATAGTCTACAAAGCAATTGAGAACATTTTATATTGATGGAATAAAGCGATCTAAAGATCCTATGCAGACAGGCATAAGCTGTAATGTTGGAAATGGTTTTGAAACGAGAAAAAAGTCTGCTATGACCGGGAATCGAACCCGGGTCTTCCGCGTTAAGAAACGAGAAAATTGATCTGCTAAGATAGTTCAGTGGTAGAATATCCGCCCGGCAAGTGGAAGACCCGGGTTCGATTCCCGGTCATAGCAGACTTTTTTCTCGTTTAAAAATTATTCCCAACATTTTATATGTTTGTTCTCTTTTTTACTATATCAAACCTTTTTTAAATTCAAAAGGTATCCATGCTGTAGTGTGCATTTCTTGATTCATGTATTCGTCTACTTCGGATGCACAGTAAAATAATTTTCATTTCCCTGATTTTTCTACGGCTCCAGCATATATAGATAGGCAACATTGTTGTTGTTGTTGTTGTGGCAACATTGCTCCTATATCACATATTCATCCCTCATCACAAAAGTTTTCTCGACCATTATATCTCTTTAATATGATTACTCTTTCTATTTAAATTTGGAAGTATTTAAAAAAAAACTTCCAAATTTAAATATTATAAATACGGTGGCGGTTAGGTACTTGGAAATCATCGTGATACCACGAATGTTACAACTCCTGTGCTTTAAAACTTACGCATGACGCTGCGCATCAATTTCGCGAATAGTCAAGTTTATATGTCGTGAGTATCACATAGCTAGCTGCACGCCGGAAATCAAAACAGTAAATATCAAAACCGCGAATGTTGAGGGTTTACTGTACTATATTACGATTGAACTGAAAATTGAGTAAGTGACTTCAACTAATGACTTGAGACGCGTACAAGCCATTAACAATTTAATGGAAAACGTTTTGAGTATCTCAACTTAAGAACAGGCTTGATTTGCGTTACGTAAAACATTACTGCGCATAAGAAAATGTTATAATGGCAGCTTGAGTTATATATGCTATACCTCATACCATCTTGTGATCAATTCGTTATTTCAGAATGACTGATGCAGTAGCGGCACGCGTCTTATAGGGAACCGAGCTAATTTCCATGATCCAAAATTTTGGTCGAAACATAATCAACGTAATCTATCGAATTCTTCTCTATTTCAACCTCTCTCTGGACGAAAAGCTTGTATTTTGAATCAGGGCCCGGATTTAAAAAAATGACAAGAAAGCGAAACGCATAAATAGCGCTTAACCGAGATTTGCCTTGAGATTAGCTCCGATGCTAGCAGTAGTGCGCGGGGCCATTGTGGGTGGAGGTTGGGAAGAGGGAGGGGAAGGGAGGGGAAGGGAGAGGGGAGGGGAAAACGAAAGGGGAAGAGGACGTAAAGTAGGAAGAAAAATTACTAATGAGACCGCTTGCTCCGGATGAGGGTTAACCGAGAGACTGGTGGGAGAGACAGAGAAGGAGGGAGAGTGGGGAAAAGAGATTTTTTCGTCAGTAAAAAGTCTAGCAGAGAGAAAGAGAGCGAAAAGGGAATGGAGACACAAAGAGAAAAGGAAACGTGGAAGATAAGATAGAGAGGCGGGTCTAGAGAGAATAAGAGAAGTAGAATGAGAGGGATGAAGGAGACACTAAAGAAGGGAGCGTGAGAGAGAGAGAGGGAGGCAGAGAAAATGCCTTTACAGGCGAAGAGGAGGATAAATCGTTATCTATTCCAACTAACCATTCCACGATTCGTTTGCGATTAGGGCTACTATGCGGTTTTCAGCGCTAATTTCAAAATCGTGAAAACGGATAAAACAAGAAGTCCAAACCAGGACTAATGCAGGCTGGTTTTCCAAAGTTGACCTTCCCAATTGATTACTTATATTGAGAGGAAGTGTTTCAGTATGTGCTAGTCATTCCAAGGAATGCTCATACCATAAATATAATTTTTAATTCACAGTTTATCAATGATACAGAAAAATTGGGAAACAAATTAATACAGCATTATCAGATTTAAAATACTAAAAGCAATGTCAAAATCTCTTTCCGACGTTATATTTTACATGTATTTTTTTAACAATCGAATTTAATAAATATTAATGTTTATACGCTAATATGTAGGAATTAGCTGTCCATTTCCTGAAGGGTAGTCGAAAGGAAAAGAAAATAACTCATTTGTCCACTCGTCTATGCTCAAGTCGAGTTCGGTAATAATCGTATCCATGGCAACAATCCGATAGAATTCTATTTAAAACGCAAAAACGCTGTTTTAGTAAAAATTCAAGAAAATACGATCAATTATCAAAATTCTGTGATAAGAATTAGAATTTACATTTTTCCCTTAGAACAGTACAAAGCTCGCTCCGATATCACAATTTTAAGATATTTTAATGTAAACATATCTGCACGATGGATTTGAGCTTTCCTATGTAAAACAAATGAGGAAAAAACGTTCATGGAATCGAATCTGGGATTTCAATCTTCGTCAAATAAAATATAGCCCAGAGGTGGGCCCTGGCAGCATGAGCCCTATACCAAGTTTCATGAAAACCGGTCCATTGATGCAAAAGTTGTTAGTGGGGGACACACACACAGACAGGACCATTTCAGAAGGCTATGTTTCCTTTGGAAACCAGTCTAAAAACTTATGACATTTGAATCAACGATAAAAGGATTTTAGATCAGCGGTTCTGAATCGATTTGGATCTTACGTTACACCTAGCATTTTGTCAAAATGTCGTGTCCCACCATGATAAAAAAACATCTTAACCAAGAAGTTGAATTTAGGTCAAATGCATTTTAGTAGGTATTTCATCAAACATAAATTAAACAATTTAATTACATTAAGTATTGATATAATATTGTTGAGAAAAAATTTTATAATATCAATTTTCGAAACTTCGTGTACTGCCCGATTGAGAAACATTGACTTAGATCATATAGATTGCATACGCTCAATAGAGAATTATTGAGCTCCTCTTATGACAGAAAATAAATTCCAGAAGAAGCGCTTTTTTAAATATCGAAAAATTAAGGACTTGTCTTAGGCTTGTGAAGGGTACACCTGAAACAATTACTTAGGTTTTCAATTTTTTGTTTAATCGCTTATTCTGGCATAACGATTACATATTGCTTGATAAATTTTCAAATTAGATGACAAAATTACATTTTTAATTGAATATTAATTGAGAAATTACGAAAAAAGAAATATTTGGGCTCCGGAGTAAAAACAAAAATTTGTTATAATTCTATCGGTTATGAATATTATTGGAGATATAAATATATTTTTGCAATTTCATCTTAATTCTGAATACATCAGTAATTTATAGATCATAGGCTGCATACTTTCCAATGTATTTTCTTTTCACGATTGTGTCTGTAATGTGTGTCCTGAGATATTAAAAATAATGCAATCGAATTTCTATAAAGCTAAAATGGCGTAGCTTACTAATAGCGAACCGGTGCTTTGAACCGGGGCATTCTTTCATGGGGGCCTCTACAACAAAAATATCATTTCATGAAAAAATTATTTTTTTGTCAATACTTTGACTCGCTATGTTCTATAAATTCTTTTTATCTATTCCAACTCGTTCGTTGAAGTCTCTTCAGCATCGTAATTTTTCCGTTTGTCAGAAGAGTACATCGAGAGTATAATACTAACAATATAAAGGGAGACAGTGTGTGTGAGAGTGAAACTGATTGTGAGTGAGAGATATTGGGAGAAAAAGTAGGCTGCAGACGGTTCAAAAAAGACAGACAGACAGATAGAAAGACAGAGATAGAAATGCGGCAACTAAATTCTCCACTACCAATCGCCAATCACTCCATAGCTGGGAAAAAATTAGGATCGGTCGTCTATCCTTCCTTAATCTCTTCTCAGAAATATTTTCACCTAAGAAACTCGTAGAGCGCTAAAAACATTTCTTAGTTTAGAACTCGTCTCCTGTCATACACTCCGATTCACACGTCTCTCTACCGCCCTATTAGTGCTAGTAGGTATCAACACTCCACCCTACCGAGGGGGAAACGCTTCACGGACGGGTTTATCGGAATCCTAGTCCGAACGTCCAGGATCGATCCTCTCACCTTGCATTTCCTCAAGAGTAAAAACAGCTCTCCGGATTGGATGGCAGAGGGACCGGGATCAAAAGTTTATTACGGTCTTTTTTTACGGCGTTTCCCTAATTTAATTTTAGTCGTAAATCTTTTGAAACGTCTTTGCATGCTACACAACGGTAATGCGTTCATCCGGAGGGGCATTTATTGCTCCATTTATGTATTCTTAAATTAAGTTCCTTCGTTTTAATGCCATCCGCGAAATTCTTGTTTATAACCCATTAATTTCCTAAAGAAAAGGGCAAGAGTAGAATGATTTGCGACTATGGACGGACGTTGTGCTCGTAAATTCAGAGGACGATGTATTTGCCGGAACTATTTACTTATAGGGAGTTATACTTTTTTGCGAAGGAATCGGGAACATTTCGAGATGTGATAACTATTTATTCTTTCTTCACCGGAACATAAATCGTCTACATTGTCGGCCATTATATATTTTCAAATACATTCGTCGTTATCATGGGATTTTTATACGTTTACTGGCATGTAATGGTTTACGTTTGTATCTTATTTAAAGAACGAGGAAATTAAATTCCGTCATCGATTTTTATCCAATTTTCTCGGGAATGTTTCGTTACCAAACAGTTTCTTCGAGCCCACTAGAAAACTATCGGGCTCGTCTTATGGTTAAAAATAAAATCCAGAATCGGCATGTATGTATAAAAAATTGTAAATTAAGAATTTGTTTTAGGTACTTCCAGAAGCCATGACAAGGTAATACCTAAGACAAGTACTTAATTATTAAATTTTTTATAGTTAAGTGCTTATTATTGAAGATTCTTCGAAGTTGAAACTAAATGATTTACGAAAAATATAATATAACTATTGTAACTGCCCATCAAAATTTACGGGTATAAATAAATAAAGTATTAAAATTGTGATATTCAATGGCTTCGGTTGAACCAAAATAACTTACTCAGATCAGGTTTGGTTATAAATATATTGCCAACAAAAAAGACTTATGGCTAAGCATCGATCAAACTGTTTACGAATCAGTTCAAACAAGTGCTTTTAAACAAAAAATTCGACTTGCTATAAATTTCCACTTAGCAATTTTCTTTGCTCGTTATCATTATCTTCGCATCATTAAGTATAGACCATCTGCATTCTTCATCCATAATCTTATGAAACCACGATAAAAAAAATGTTCACAGCACTCTCAGAGTGTGACACAGTTACAGAATGAGCTTATTATTAAAATAGATAGATATAGTAGATTTCAACTCATTGGAATGGAAATTTTAGCCACTCTAGGCCAGAGCAATTTGAAATAAATGTAACGCGGGTTGTTCTTCTGATCGATTTAAGCGTAACGACTGCAATTTTGACGGCGATCTGTAATCAAACGAACGGAGCGAGCATCCTCAAGAGCGCCGAAAAAAATTAAAACCTTTTAATTCCTCCGATTGTCTCAGTTCACGGTCGTTTTGTGCAACCAATGGCCAAAACTGAGAAGTTTCAAGACCGTGTAAACGAGGGTCCCTTAACGCTTAATCATTGCGCGGAACAGGTTCCGAAGGCCCTTCGGAAAAGAACTTAGCGCCGAGGAGAAAAATTGCGTCAATCCAACGGCACTTATCTTAAAAAAAAAAGGATTTGGATCGGTTACTTTCGACCATGATGCCAAAAGTTTCGAACACCTTCGGGTGTCTATCCCATCCCCCACCCCCGTTAAATCCGCTTCCGCCTAACTCCGTAGAACCTCATCCAGTACTTCCCTTCCCCATCGACCGTCCATACCCATTTCAACCTTTCCTTCCTGTGGAGAAGCGATGGTGGGGGCGGAGATTAGGTGCTTCAAAAGTTTGCCTGGCAACGCAGACCTCCGTAGAACGACCAGATCACCGTCAGATAACTCCCTTGACTTTGCCTAGTTACCTCACTCTCTCCCTCCCTTCCTTTCATCCTCCAATCTTCCTCCTTCTATCCGTCTTCCTCATCCTTCCTTCTCTTAAAACCCAACGTTCTCATCCCTTACAATTTTGCGACCCGCCGACTGATATGAAATTCCCATCTTCCTCTCCGTCCCATCTCGAGCGAGGACAGAAGTGACTCTCTCTTGGAGAGAGAGAGAAATCATTTTGTTTCATTAGGGTCCCGAAGATCGTGAAGGGGCGATCATTTCGTATTTAAAAAAAGCCTTCTCGGTCTGGGGTATTAACTTTTCATTACGTCCTTTATGATATGCTCGACTTGTCGCTGATTTCGTCGCTTGAAAGCGATAGGAAAATGTTATTCCCTTTGAGCGTATTTTTCCTGCTTATCTCTCTCTTTCTCTCTCTCTCTGCTGACGCCAAACGAGAGTTGTAATTTTTTGAATTCCTATCGGTGTAATTAAATTAGATCCCCGAATGATTTTCCGCTCAAGCGGCTGTTGGAAATCGTTATACAGGCCTCAACGAGATCACTATTGGCTCTAAAAAAAAATCCAAATTTATCGAATTTTGTGAGTGTAATTTTAACATCCTCAAAAACAGCACTCGGAGAAATTTCCAAATGGATACACCAGCGATGGCAAAACGAGCACGTCCTCCACAGGATTCGAATACGCGACCTTGGCGTTAAGAGACGGATACGCATACTTTGCCATTGAGAAACAGCCTACGAAGTTTGCAAATAATTATGCTTTCAATCTCAAGGTTTTGTTAATGATTATGCTGATAAGATGACAGCACATGATTGGCCAGCGGAGTAAGCCAAATTTTTATTTTATTTTTGTTCAACAGCTGTAGTCATTAAATACGGCGCATCCGTCTCAGAATTTCGATGCTATTGAAAAGAAAAACTTTCCGTGGTCTATATTCACTTAACTTCAGTTGGCATGCGCACCAGGTATAGTTCACCTAATGTCCACTATTTTCTGTTTAAAGGTAGCTGACTAACCTTTGCACAGTACTAGACTAAACCAGCCGGAATCTATCAGACTTATGAGGATTACATTAACGGATGTAAAAAGAAACCTTTGATTGACAATGAATATGCATGCCATACTTGATTCCATAACTTTTATAAATTATTTGATTTTTTAACAACTTCCACTTATCAGGATTTTTAAGTTTTGGAACCACTCTTCATCACAAATGTTTCGAAAAATCGGAACTCGACTGTATTTATAGTTTTCCCTACGAAAAGATCTTTTGACATACGAATTTGGAATTTTGCATGAAAATGACTCGATTAATTTAAAAGCATTCAGGAGACGCTTCCCTAGTTTAGAGAAAAGAAATTCCATTGTATTGAAACAGGCAAAGAGACACCGGATGTACGTGTAGAGTGGATATTTTTTCTCTAAGAAGCATTATATATCTATATAATTATATAAAGAATTCTTGGTTTGGTCGAAGAATGGAAATTTGGTGCTTCCAGATGTAATTCTTCTGGAAGTAAAGGTTCTTTTTTCTCAAGGATGTATTTCACGTTGAATATAATATGCATTATTGGCGTACTCGAGGGGACTAAAAATAAGTTACGATTTCTCGGAAAGTTAGTCCACAAGCGAAAACAACCTTTTCAATTTTAAGCATTCCGGGAAGTATATTGTGGCAAAATTTACGGACGCGTATTTTAATCCTATTCTTCTTCCACAGTTTGATCGTTCAAAAGCTCCATTTTATTTTATTTTATTTTTCTCCAGCAACATTTTGAAATATTTTCCCCCCGAAAGGCTAAAACGTCTTGCGAAAAGATTCTTTTGTTAAGTGACTTCCTCTCGAGAAACGGTAGATTCCTGGTCTTTCATTTTTATTATTAATATAAATAAAGATGTATATTCGATTCAAATTTAAGGATAGATCCTTGAAAAGTCTCATCGATAAGTACCTTAAAATGTATTCTTTCATCATGCAGATGCGTCTATGATTGCCATAGCAATTTCGATGAATGAAAACATTTTCTACGTAATTAATTCGTTATGAACTGGTTGTTTATATACATTTCTAGATGGAAAGTAAACATTTTTAAAACAAGTTTCGTGAGATAAGAATGTTTTACTAAATGAAATATGAACCCCCTTGAAAACTAAACAATTCAATAGAAATGTCAAAAAAGCTAAGGAAGGAAAATATTGCTTATAAAAAGCTTTCCTGATGATGTGTCCATTAAATAAAATATTGTTATGATTTCTCTGCGTGGTCAATCTTGTGTTAAATCGAGACATTCATCACGGACTCTTTCTGTGGAATAGGTATGTACTATATATAATGCAAACCCACCTTTACCATCGAAAAGGAATTTCCGAAGAGTAATTTAATTCAGAAAGAATAAGGGTTACACCAGTTGCAATTTAATTTATCGTGAAATACTATTTTTAGCTGAATTCGTAATTTATCGCTGGAGGTGATGTTTTTTTTTAAAGATGCCACTCCATTTTAAGCAAGAATGAAAATTCATATATATCAAAAAAGCGATCCGAAATTAACAAACTCGACGGCGCCAATATTAACTATGCGGTGTCCCAATCGAAAAGAAACTGTTATAAAAATTACTAATACGTAGAGTCATAGCTGCAATCAAGAATAATTTCATTCTAGTTGAAGTGATTTTAATTTACGAATGTCAAATAAATATTCATTATGACGAAAATACAGAATGTTCCGCACGGGCCATTACAAGCGGCGCCTTTCCAAAACGTCACCTTCGCATCACCATATAGCTACGACGGTGCTAATACGCACCACATTCCGGACGCATTAAGATCAATGGGCAATCTTAAAATATACCGTAGACCCTAATTTTACCGTCCTCGGCGAATAATACCTTTCCTCGTCTCATTCGCCCCTAGCAACCGCCGTTGTAAACAAGCTTAACGTCACATTTCTTGGGAGTGCTCTCCTAAACCTCCTTCGCCCCGACCCCTTTAGCCAATAATTTTCACTCTCTTCCTTACGCTGCGCCTTCATCCTTTCCCCTATCTCCCATCCTTTAACCTATATATTGCGTGTTTTTTGGCTTTATATTTAACATGATGACGTGTAAGTAATAATTTACCTCTCTGGACATTCGATTGTAAATCATTTAGCCTTCCTCTTTGGTTTACGTGACTTGTCAAAAGAAGAACCAACGGCCAAATACGGACTAAACCCAATCGTGCAGATCGAAAAACAGTTTCGCAATTAGCGAAGGAAAAAAACTTTATTTTTTACAATTGCTGTCTTATGTGGTTATGAATTTTTCTAATTCATATGCTCGGGTCGCGAGTTTGAATCCTACCTGGGGCACATCCGCACTTGCTCGTCTTTGTTTTCCTTGTTATGGCGATGGTAGAAAGTCGTTGGATGCAGTTTCTCAGCTAGTTAAAATAAATAAATGAACGAAAATAAATAAACACATGAATAGCTAATTTTTATGTATTTTCTGAGTACCATCAGTTTTGGCATGTTCACGTGGTTTTAAAGAAAAACGGATTTCGCGAAGCAGCTTCTTTATTTACTTTATAGAGTTATGTACATCTTTACAAAATTTGCACAAGCAGAAAGATGCAAATTGTTCATTGGGGAATCGGATTTATGACTTGAGAAATGAAAATACCCATACATAATGTATTTTATGCTTGCGCGATGCCTTTCAGTGAGCAATGCAAAACATTTCCAGTTATTTTATTTTTATACTGACGAGTTATTTAAAATATGCCGACGCGTGACTTTTAACGAGCCACAATTTTGGCATTCCGCGCGGCATTAATTCCTCCATCGACTCTTATGTCAAAAAAGAACGAGCGAGATTTATTTCCAGTTAAGCGCGATGTTTTATGCACGCGTCGCAAATTCTCTCCTCGATAAACAAAAGAAAGCAGCAGCGCGTGAAAACGCACACGCGCGCCCTCATCGCCTCCGCCCGGCCACTTTTCGTATCTTCATTATGAAAAATGAAGCGTAACTACGCCTATCTCTTCAACCTAACCCCCTTCCTCTCTCTCTCTGTCTACATCCGCCTCTCCCTTCCCTCCCTCCCTCCCCCCCCCCCGGACCAGACCCTAATAAGGATTTGGGTCGACATAACCTCCCTATCCTCGCCCTGAAAACCTCACACCTTGAATACAACCTCCATCCCATTTATTCGCAACAGAGTCGAGTCAAACCCGCACTACTCTACCCCCTCCTTCTGCTCCGTTTCCCACCCCCCCCTCCCACAACACACCTCCTCATCCCCCTTTTCCTTTAACCCGGGAGATAATGATGCCGGCGAAAAGGGTTCAACTCACGCATATTGCGAGAGGGAAGTGATGGGTTTACACCTCTCTCTCTCCCCAACCTCCCATCCTCCTCATTTCTCCGTATCACATCCTCTCTCTTCCCTCTCCTCACTCCGGGAAAGAGAGAGAGAGAACGAGAGAAACTTTCATTTTTTAAAAGCACTCTTCCCTCCCCTCCCCCAACCCTACCTCCCCCCCAAACCTTTTTGGATCGGTATGGGGGTTGGTTTATGACCCAACCAAGGTTCCCCTGTTCAAATTTCCACCCCTTTACTTTATCCCCTAGGGAGGATATTGGGTACCGGTCTGGAGGTTTTATGTCTTATCAAGGGCGAGTACGGGCGAAAAAGGGGGCGGTGGGAGTGGAGAGAGGTGGTGTTGGTGGCGGTGGTGGTTTGTGGGAAAGATGCGATGGAAGAGAAAGGAGAAAGTGAGGGATGGGGAATGGTGAGGAGAAATTGAGGAGGATATGGAGAGAAGGAAAAGGATTGAGAGGAGAGAGACAAAGGGAAGAAAGGAAGTAAAGGGATGCATTGGGAAAGGGAGGCAGAAATACAGAGATGACATTAATGAAGATTGGAGATGGAGAAAGAGGGGGAGTAGGGAAGGAGAGAGGGAGGGATAAAGGGAAGAGGACTGGGAGGTAGAGAGGGAAGGGATGAGGAAGGGAGAAAGGGAGAGAGAGAAAGAGGGAAGAATGGACGGAGAGAGAGAAAGAGGGAAGAATGGAGGGAGAGAGGGAAGGAGGGGGGTAGGTAGAGAGGGATAAAGAGAGGGGGGGAGGGAATAAAAAAAGAGAACGTGGGAGAAAGAGGTCGAAAGATGAAGAAAAATGGAAGGAGAGAGGGAAGGAGGGAGGAGTGGGAGGGATTGAAGAAGAGAGAACGGGAGAGAGAGGGGAGGGAGGGAGCGAAAGAGGGGGAGAGTGGAGGAAAAGAGGGAAGAAATGGTGGAGTTAGAGATAGAGTGAGGAAGAAAGGAAAGGGGAGGGATATAGAGAGGGAGAAGACAAAAGAGGAGGAAAAGTGGAGGAAGAGAGAGGGATAAGAAAGGGGACGAAAGCAAGAAGAGAGATGGAGGTAGAGAGGTGGAGGGGGAAGAGGGATAAATTGAGAGGGAAGAGGGAGAAAGGAAAGGAAGGAAAAGGGAGGGAGAGAGGAAGTGAGGGAAGGAGGAAAATTGAGAATTGGAAGGATGGAGGATGGGAAAGGAATATGGAGGGTGAGGAATAAAGGAAGAAAGAGGCGTGTAATAGAAAGTGTAAATAGCAAGGATATCCTTAGGAGAGAGAGAGAGAGGAGGGGGGGAAGAAAAGTGGGAAGTACTAAAGATGGGAAGACGGACGCCTCTCCCATATCCCATTCTATTATCCGATTCCTCCATATCCATCTCTGAAGTTCCTTCGGCAGCTACTTTGCCTCCCCCGTTTCATTACCCAACAGCTATTTCCTCATACCTCTCTGCGTGCTTTCAAGGAGAGGGAGTATCGTTCAGATGTGGGCGAGCGTGTGTGTGTATAGGAGTGCGTGTGTTTTTGTGCTAGTGCGTTTGATGGCATAGGACCGGATGGTGGATAAGTTGCCCCTTGTGTCATCGTCTCCGTTATTTTTTTTGTTTGTGATAAAATCCGCGGCTGAGATTGCGTCTACTATTTTCTAGAATTTACTTGTTTTTTTCTCCCATCTCCTTTTCCGATAATGCGGAATTATATTTTGTTTTTCGTGAAGACGACCAGAGGAAATTCTGCGGCAATTTTATGCGTGGGTTTTTTAGACGGCGGAGGATTTCGTTCCATAGAATTTCTATTATTCTGAGAACAGCGAATACCTCCCGACCTTATTTTAAATTGTTTTATTTTTCAATATCGGAATGCAATGTATTCGTTTTAATATTGGGTTTACTTGCGATCTCCCACTTTACATGATAAAAAGCAGACATATAATTAAATAAGTTATTTTTTTAAGATTTTCGTAATTTTTATAGGTTTTATTTTTTTTAACAAGTTGTCGCACTGATGTGTAATCTTGTTGTTTGCTAGATGTATGGGGCAAGGAAAATTTAATATATTGTTATTGTTAAAAGCATTTCGTTGATTTATAAATATATCAATTTTATACCTCCCTTTTTACCTTGCTGTTTACGGACATATGGCATTTTCTTCTCCGAGCTGTTGTTTGTGCAACTTAGTTGGAATGAAATTAAATAATAAGGTATTCATTGATTTATATTTAATGAAAGAAACAGAGTAATTATGAAATTGTCCAAACGCCATTACAGTTATCGTTTAATGTTACATATCGAAAAAATGTAAGAAGTAAAAAAAGTATTGGGATTTGAAGTTATTTAGTGTAATTTACCGTAAACAGGCATAGCATTTAATTTGATTCAATAATAGAATCAGTGTGTTCTCAGTGCGTTTATATAATTGCGTTAAGCTAAATGAGAAAAATTCGATTATTTTACCTTAAATATCCAGAATTACACGCTTCGCAACGAAGTCACAATTGCCAAATAATGCTCGCATTACAACTTATGTATTCATGTCTATATTGTGCATCAAAGTAATAGGATTAAATTTCCAAAAGTGTTAAAATTTTAACGCGTTTTAAGAAAGAAAGAATTCTTTAATTGACGCCGAGAAAACTTCCGTCGGGTCGCTAATCTATAGTCAAGTTCAAATTTGTTAATGAAATTACGTCCATAAAAATATCCTTAGTGTAGAGACTGTATAACTTTTCATCACTGCGATTTCATTTAAATTTAATCAAAAGTTCGCCTTCCACTCAGAATGAGTTACTGGCAGTTTGTAAGCCAGACTGCTTGTCCGTGGTGGCTACAAAGGATACAAGGCCGAGATTACTTCAGCGAACTAAGTTTTATTCCTTAAAACTGATTCCTGCGACGCAAACTCTTAGAAATCGCTGTTACTCTTTCTACCACTAAATTTTCCCCACTATTTCTTCTTGGTAACCCAATATAAGCATAAGAGGTAAAAATATAAGGCAATTTTGCGTTTAAAAATCTTTCAATTTTTTTTATTTATTTAATTTTTTATTCATGAAAATGCTATTAATAGCAACGATATAATTAATGAAATTCATTTATATTATTTAAAAATTTCAGGTCCCAATTTCAATGAAATTGACATTTCTTTGCTGAAATTATCATTTTTCCTGACAACTCTTTTTAAAATTTGGAGCATCTTTTTATACATCGCTATCCTAATAGCGCAAAGAACCCTAAAAAATTAATGCAGCGTCTCAGTTGACGAAAAAGTTCAGTTATGATGCCCAATAAAAACTTATTCCTATTATTCATGGCGAAAAGTTCCAGTTTAGTTTTCTCCCATTTCTAGGCGGGAGGACAATTTCTAAAGCCATTTACTTTTGCCTTCTTATTTTTTAGGGTGATCTATTTTTAGGCAAATCATTTATTGGAAAAATCACCTATCCAATTCAACCTATCCTTCAGTATATTGGAAGTATTTCGATGAAATCCTCTACATAAGGATTCATTTCAAAGTAGAAGATGAAAATTGACATTTGGGTCACGTCGTCAAAGCAGGGCCGCCACTTCATTGAACATTAATTCAAAATTTTCGCACAAAAACATCCGTCTTGTTAAATATTATTTTCAAACGCGGTTCAGAAGATGAAAAAATTCTGTATCACGATTTTTTAATAGGATACTAGTCATTGAAAAAAATCGCGATAAAAATTTCTATTACACGTACGATCTGTATGAACGTATAAATTTTATCAGGTTATATTTGACTCCGTTGAAATAGTTGGAAAAGTAGCATACGTTGGTCATATTCACAAGTTTTACGTATATGAAGGTATAGGGTGAAAACTGCAAACTCCGTTTATAGCACTCAAACAGAAACAGGATTAGAAGCTTCAACTTAGTGAGTCGACGTCATAGATCGTCATTAAGTTTGGTATTAGAAAAATTTTAAAAGTAGAGTTAGGGGAATAGCGTGTTTAAATCATTTTGCTATTGCGAACCAATTGGTATCAGAAAGGGAAATTTCCATCCCTAAATCACACGACAGAGTGTAGCCTAATTTAGACTTCGTTTTTTGCGTACTTTGCTCCTGCCTGTTCTTCTATTTTTATATAACTCTTTAGCAAAGTTTTTAATTGTTGGATCGCAGAAAACTATTGACAAAGAAATTACTTTTCCACATCATCTTACTAAATATATTTTTCTATTATTTTTTAAAAGGTGCATTTATTGCTTCCTTATATGCCATAACGAGAGAAGATAAATTGTAATGAGATATTAATGACAATTATTCAAGAGATAAGGGAGTTTAAGGGAGTTTTTATACAGCTGTCAAAATGTGTGGAAGCGCATTGGCTGCTTTTGAGAGCCGGAGTACAAAATGCCACGTTTTTTAAGGATCTTTGTCTTTGATTTATTTATTAAGATTTGCCCGCTTACATTTTTAAACGATTCGTCATATTATTCAATGTTTTTAACAAAAAATGGCTACCTGTTTTTATATATAACTTCCCCCATTATGTTAAACAAATTTGATTAATTTTATTTATAAACTAGCGAATGTATGAGTAAGATTAATTTTATTTATAAACTAGCGAATGTATGAGTAAGATTAATTTTATTTATAAACTAGCGAATGTATGAATAGTTTTACTTGACTTATGTCTGAAATAATATAATATGTACTTGTAAGTCTAAAGCACACAAACGAAAATGCGAATGAATTAATGCTTGTTTATTTTCGTTACTTTTCTTTAGGAGAGTATTAGGTGCATGATTCTAAATTTTAATTTATATACTCTATTTGCCCAAATTATGATAAAGAAAATATTAGTTTCTGTTGTTGTATAAGTTAAAAAAAAGAATTATTGAGCTCGCCTTACGACCGGAATTCGATCGATTGTAAAATAGGTATAAAAAAATTTATAAAGTCAAAATAAATCGCGAGAAACAGCCCTAGCTATGAAACGCCTAAGCTTTTATGTATATATTTTTTCTGTCGCGCGACTATGCGTTCAAAGGAGCATTGCATCAAGCCATCTAATCCTCACCCTTAAAAACGCACAATGCCCAGTTATCCTACGCTATCCCTCTCTGTTTTCGACAAATCTTCCCTCCCTTTTCAAGCTTACGCTCCGCTTTTCCTTGGCCACTTGCCCCTTTCTGTCCCTGGAGCGCATCCAAAGGCTGTCCATTTCCAGGCGTCCAATCCTTTTAAAGGGTTTCCGAAGTCTGGAAGGAGGTTAGCGGATGCGAAATCTTGAAGGAGGCAGGAAGAAAGAAGAAGGTTTTGCAGAGGGAGAGGGGGGCGGAAGAGGAGGGGGTTGGCGGGGGAGGGGGAGGTTTTGAGGGAGATGAAGAGGGTTTCAGAGGAAGAGAGTGGGAGTGGATTGAAGGACGGGGGTTATGGTGGGAGTTAAAGACGGGAAAGGAGCAGTCGCGGGGAAGGAGAGTTTCCTGGGAGGAGGGGGAGAAAGGGAAGAGTAAAGGAGAGGGAGAAGAGGAGGAGGAGAGGAAAGAGGTATCCTTTATAAAAGAGAGAGAGATATAAGAGGAAGACGAGTTTGAGAGAAAGCGTAGGAAGGAGAGGAGGCGGAAAGGGAAAAGGATAAGGGGGAGAGGGTTGAGAGAGAAAGTGAAAGATGGAAAGGGCATGAGGAATAAAGATGGTTCCGAGGTAGATGGAGTAAGAGGGTAGAAAAAGATTGAGAGAAGTGAAGTGTGTTAAAGGAAGTGAGAGAGTGGAGGAGGATGCCAGGGGGAGGAAAATGGGGAAGATGTTGAAAGAGGGAGTGAAATTGGAGTTGGCTGCAGGAAAAGAGACAAAGAAGATGCGTGAGGTGGAGATGGAGAGAGGGCAGAGGGTGTTGGAATGAAGGAGAAATATGGGAAGAGTGAGACTGCAGGGGAGAGGGAGAATGGAAATGAGGGGACAGATAGCCAAAGACATAAAAGGAGGAAGAAATAAAAAATGGTTGGAAAAGAGAGGATAGAATAGGAGGGGGAGAGAGAAAAAGAGGGAGGAAAAGGAAGGGAGAAAGAGGGAGGGAGAGACGGAGGGACAGAGAGAAAAGTGTAGGAAAAGAGGGAGGATAGAAGAGGAGAGGGAGGCAGAGGGAAAAAGAGGGAGAGAAAGAGAGAGATAGATGGAAGGAGGGAAAGAAGAAAGTAGGGAGCGAGGGATGGAGAGAAAGAGTGAAAGTGAGAGAGGGAGAGAGAGTGAAGGTGAGAGAGGGAGAGAGAGTGAAGGTGAGAGAGGGAGAGAGAGTGAAGGTGATAGAGGGTGGGGGAGAGACAGAGTGAAGGTTATAGTGGGGGAGGGAGAGAAAGAGAGGGGTAGAGAGGGAATAAATGAGATGAAGGGAGAGAGATAGGAGAGAGGGAGGGAGAGAGAAAGAAGGATAGAGGGAGAGAGAGAATGAAGGTGAGAGAGGGAGAGAAAGGGAGTGAGATAGAGTGGTAGAGAGAGGGAATGAGAGGGGAGTAGGAGGAAGAGAGTAAACCAGAGGAGAAGAGAGAGAGGAAGGAGGTTGGCGTGATAGAGGGGAGACAGACAGTGGCAGGGAGAGAGAGGTAGGAAGTAAACAGTCGAGAAGAAGAATAGGAGGCAGTAAAAGTGAAATTTCTTTAGGAAGAGGATTGGAAAACTAGAGGATAAAAAGCGCAGTGCAAGAAGGGTAATTGGGAAAATGGCAGGAGCAAGTGCAAAAAGGGAGGGAAGGGAATTGAAAGTGGGAAAGGGAGAGAGGTGGAAATTAAGACAGAGTGAAGGGAGAAATTGGAAATCTGATAGTCTGAGGTAGATATCGAAAGTTGAAGCGAGCAATTGAAAGATAGGATGGGAAATGTTGGAAAAGTAGGCTGAAAATTTGATAGAGAAACCAGACGCGCGCAAGTATCTTACATTAGATAAGGGTTAGAAAGAAACCAGACGCGCCCAAGTATCTTGGATAAGGGTTAGAAACGGTACGAATCTTGCGATAGGTCGGGTCTAGCTCTGCAGACGGTGGAGCTAGCTGCGCAGAAGCGATAGTAAATGTTGAATGGAGGGAGGTGGTTATGCGATCGCCGGGAAGGGTGGGGCGAGAAGGAGGATGACGTAGGGTTGGATGAGAGTCGACGCTGTCAGGGACTAGTTTGTTGAACTCTACATTCGCGCGGTTTTTTCCTTGTTGCCTCGCAAATCATTCCAGAAAGTGAGAGAGATAGGACGGAGGAACAATTTCGTCTTGGACCAGAAACATTCATCCGTTAGAATGGGCGTGGTCCAGATGCCATCTCTGATATTGAACTTTCCCCTCCTTATTGTTACCCTTTGGTGTAATAATCCCACGTTCTTAGGAACGGCAAAGAAATCTCGCTCGTTTTTTTTTCGACTCGCTGATTTCGGGGGGAATTCGCTTCATCCCGCGACAGAAAACTTAAAAGTTCGACAGTAAGGTAGTTATTCCGATTAACGAAAAAATGTTTGAAGCCTTTTTGGTCTTATTTGCGATATTGTGTCGCGTGGCATGTAAATGAAATTATATATCTGTGATGTGGTCAAACGATAAAGTTTTAGTTATAATTATGTGAAAAACTTGAAATTTTAAATAAATTGCTGCCAAACCAATGAATGTTATTTATATCAAATGTAGACGTGAGCTGAAATTGTAAAGCGTGTGCATATTAAAATCGTGTCCAAAACTTTGAAGCCCCTAGTGTACTATTAATTATTTTATTACTAGTGTAGCATTTTCGGGTTTATCGGGTTTTACGGGCAAAATCGGATATAACCCGAAAAATATATTCCATATTTTTACGAAGTAAATTATTTCCCATTTCTTCCAATTTATTGGGCAAACCTTTAAGTGACCCTCACTATTCAACGATCATTTCTTTACTTAGTAAAATTGAAATTTTTCATCGTGCGCATTTTCCGCGCCATTTTAAAATAAAAATCGCAATGAATTTGGCTCATCCGACCGTCTTCCCGTGTGCAGAGTAACTTAAAAAGGACGTAGGTTAAAAACGCAAAAATTCCAGGATAGATGTTACTACGTATTTTGGAGCAAAATATCGTTTACATTTGGAGAGTCGAGGATCAGTTTCTGGGGAGTAATCGAAAAATATCGCTAAAACGCACATGTTGTTTGCATCTGTGTTTTTATACCGCGATGGAAAGATATCAATCGGTGAAAAAAGCGTCTTACGTAATTTTCTCAGCAATTTTTCCCTCACTTGTTATATTTAACGGTATTGGAAGCTTGGATTCCCTGAAGAAATGCTAATCTTTCGGGTCCTACTCCACGCCATTTTCTCGGTTAAAATGAGCGCGACATAAGCTTTTAGCTTCGTTAAACGAGTCAACGTTTCATCGATTAACTTTGGGTATGACGGATATAGTACATATAAGGAAATTAAAAAATTATATTTTCGAAAGTATGAAGAAAGAAATAT
The DNA here is from genome assembly GCA_028673005.1 of Tanypteryx hageni. NCBI lineage: Eukaryota > Metazoa > Arthropoda > Insecta > Odonata > Petaluridae > Tanypteryx > Tanypteryx hageni. Next base: position 131,567,210 of record CM054115.1, on the reverse strand, counting down.
TTCGTCGTATTTTTTTAAACTTGTCATTATTCAGAAATAAAGTAAAGATTTGGTTGAAAAGATTTTCGGGTGCGTAGTATTTTAGTAGTATTTTAATAAAAAGGTCTGTCTGTCTGTGTGTGGACAGCATTTATCAAAACCAAGAAACTTAGAGACTTAAAACTTGGCGCACTTACTAAAGAGACCTTGAGGATGTGCACATAGGTGACAGAATTTCGATTTTTTGGGAAGGGGAGGATGCCATACAAATCATACCCTGACTTGAGGCCCGTGTTCATTTTTTGTAAAAGTGCACAACTTATATTGAATCTTTTTAGCAAAATATCACACTTGAATCTATATTTAATTTGTTCATGCCAATTAAGTAGGGATATTGATCACTTATCTTGAGAGTTTGAATGAAAATATTAGCGAGTGAAATGAGCATGAAAAATTCGAAACTGTAGATCCGGGGCAAAGCCCAGATAAGTACCTAGTCCTTTTATAAGATCTGTATAGTACATGCTCAAACTATCACATTTGAACTTATCAATGTGTTTAAGGAAGATATTTCATCAAACATTTTGTATGAATATCATTTTTTAAAGCTAAATGTGATATTTTCTAAGGGATTGAAATTGTTTACGATATTTCAGCTTCATTAAAATAAAGAAAGGTTTCATTTTCTCAAAGTATCTACGCATAAAAATGCAAAACCTTGGCCCTAGTATTAATTTAATTAATAAAATTTAAATTAACGCGTTTTTGCTTTTTATTGTTATCAAAAATAACAAAATTTCATGACTTATTGCCTGAAAGTATCACATTTGAAATTGCTTTAAAAATTCTAAAATATTATATACAGGATTATTTTTAAGATGGCCATTTCACTGGCTGGACCGATATTATTTGCTGGCTTTCCACATTTATTCCATTGGGTTTTATTCCAGAAACAAGGAAATTCATTGTCGCCTAATTGTAAATAACTTAAAACCGAACAAAAATGTTTTTAGGCCGCCTTTCAATTTGCAGTCCGCGTCGTCGTGAAAAAAGAATACTTTTTCGAATTCCTTTAACAAGGTCCCTTTTGGCGATCTTTTACTCCATTTTATAAGAATTTAACTGTGGTTACTACGGCTTATGTTAACATAGACTAAAAAAAAGAGGATAACACCGACCTATATATTATTTACGGAGAACATAATGCTTTGCCGAAAACATCACCCTTCTTTTTTCACGTCTCGAAATTAATGAGAAGTCTAAAAACAGAATGACAGATAGGTATACATTTTTTGACTCCCTCTCGTCTCGGAATATCAAATTTAACAGAAGGGGAGCATCTTCCCGGCTCAAAAATATAGGGGGTCGTCGGTATGGAAAAGACATTGAATTGTTACGTAACTGAAAAATGATGTATCCACAGTGGATAGGGGAAGAAGGGAAATATACGTAGTTGTGGATTGGAGGTAAATAAAATTTCTGCTGGATATCTCGTTTAAATTACTCTAAGATTTACAATCGCGCTATTACCACGAGCACATTAAGTAATATGTTTCAAGCGTCAGTTTTAAATTTAAAACGTATGTAATTCAGAAAAGAATTATGGATTCAGTGTTATGGCTAGAATCCTGTTGACTAAATAGGCAGTTCCAATGGCTAAAAATGAACATCAAGAGTCTATTTCCACTGATGACGGTTGATCTGTAAATGCGAGCCTGGTTTTCCCAACATTTTTATGGTTATTGCGGCTGAAGAATTTAAAAGCATATATTCCTGACACGTGATTCGGTGTGATGCAATCGAATATTTCGACAGTGCGTTGGATTCCGTCTGCTTTAAAGAACAAGAGAGGAAAGATGCACGCATCATGCGTGTATACATGCGAGACAGATGTGTTCCTATCATTTATGAAATCATGTCAAAAAAGATGAATTAGTATAATATCTTAGAACTGAAAAATGGTATGACAGTAGTGACGTCAAGGAAATATCGAAGTTTCGGTTCTCTGATGTATTTCCTAATCGGTTGTAATTATTAAAACAATCGAAAATTATTTAAAACTTAGCTCACTCGAATAGTAGTAATATAGTCTTTATGTTCACGATAATTTATTTGTCGTAAATTGCCTATTTATTATTACCAACTTTTATATTAACTTCGCATATATTATATATATATATATATATATATATACGGGTCGGGTTGGGACACAAAAGGCGCCGGTGCGGGTAAAGAGCGGGTATGGAAACTAGTTTTAATTCCAAATCAATTTGCCTCGCCAATGTAGGCATAGGAACTTTTCACACGCCTTTTACTGCTAATAAAGCCCACCCTCGCGGTCAGAAGTAGCGTTATATAGGGAGATATTGAGAGTTTTGAGGTTAGGGTAAACTCTAAGAAGAAAAGAAAATACCAGAGCAAAAATTTGGGAAATTTGGGAAACGTTCTGTGAAATTTTAGATGAAAAAGTCGAACAGATTTTGATGACAGTTGCTTGCAGTAGTTGTAAAAATGTTTACCATTATGGTAATAGGAAGCTGGGAACATCAAGGTTATTGTGACACATGTGTGGAAATAACAAAGAAGGCGTACCTAAAATTACAAATTTTCTTGTGATGAAAAAATGCGATTTACCAAAATTATCAGCTGAAAAGAAAAAAAAAGGTTTTAGATGGCTGTGTCGAACTTGTAGTTAGAGATTTAAGACCTTTTGAGATAAGTGTCAGGAGATGGGTTTCAGAATTTATTAAATAATAATGAAAACGAGTGTAAATCGAAAATGTTATATCGACTTAGAAAATGCGCTACCACATCCAACAACTATTTCGAGAAATCTTAATTCAGTGGCTCAGAAAGCTCAAGAAGAGTTAATTCAAGAAATAAAATCCTACATAAGTACAATAAGGAGTGGGATCATGCTGGACTTGTGGAAAGATAATTACAAAAATATCAGTTATTTAGGGATCACATTACACTATGTAAAGAATGCCATGTTATGCAATCGTGTTCTGTGCACTAAACATCTTGATCCAGACGAAAAGAATATTGGGGAGTATATAAGGAATGAATCGTTGCTAATTTTAAAACAATACGGTGTCTATATTAAATAGAATAATTTTACTTTTGTCAGTGACCTTGGAAAAAATATTAAAGCTGCTTTGAAAATTTCCAATTAAATCAATTGTGTAGCACACTTAATAAATAATGTTGTAGATATTTCTATTTCTTCTAATGAAACATCACTTGCTTTAATTCAGAAGAGTAGACAAATAGTGAAATATTTTTTTTTAAATCAGGCTTACAAGGTGCGCTGAAATCTACGTTGAAAGGATACGTCAAGATAAGTTGGAATTCAATTATTCGTATGATCTCTTCAATACTTGAAAATTGGGAGGTTATTTACAATATTTTAATTGAAAATAATACGAGCATTTCAGGGATCGCCTAACCATGGTAATTAAGGTCCCGCGATGACGAAAATTCAATCCGACGAAAATTCTTGTTGTTCGAAAAAAAACGAAATAGGAAATTATGTAAAAAAACACGGCGGTCTTATTTTTTATATACGACGTCGGCACGATTGTTACTCGCACGAATACACAAAGTAAGGGATTAATACAAGGTTGAGACAAATTTTAAAAAAACAAAAGACAAGTTGATTGATGTCGAGGAAAAAATTTTCTTAAGTGAAGGCGTATAAAGAACGGATGCTGATAACTTGCTCAGTCTAATCGAGGTTTTCTAAAAATACAATTATAAGATTAGGGAAATGCATGATAATCGTTATTGATCGAGGCCTTGCATCATGCCTATAGTGAACAATTTTTGCCAGATTCATATCAGTTGGAGTGTCTGTAGAGACTAGGGTTACCAGACGTCCGGCAAAAGGAGGACATGTCCTCACTTTCTGTCCTCTGTCCCCCCGGAATTACAAATTTTAGGATTTTGTCCGGCATTTTCTATAGGAAGTGAGACTGTGACTCCCTTGCCACACATACGACGATCCTGCACACGTATCGAGTGTTATCCTTTTCTTTTGCTTCTTCATTTGGAACTCTTGATTAGGTAAATCAGCTGTAGGACCTTCATGGGCTGACATGATAAAAACATACATAAACTGTATAAGCGATAAACTTTTAATGACGAACAACTGCGTAAGTAAACATCTAGCGGCCTACTCTACAGGAGCGCTTCTTGTATTTATAGATAGAAAGTTCATTTGTAACAAAAGTGTGTGCACGAAATGTTGATTTTGAAATGAAACACTCCCTTTGTCCTTGCCATATCGTTTAACTCCGAAGTGCACTGCGCTTCTTTTTTAAAAGTAACAATGAAACATTACTTTGTAAATAATATGTATGCTCCCAGCGTTAATTTTCAAACGAGGCACTTGATTTGTTTTCGAAAAATCGTTTAACTCTAAAGTGTACCGTTTATATCGATTTTGTGGTTTAATTAAGCGAATCGTTTAACCTCGAAATCGTTTAAAGCGAACTCATTCAAAGCGAGGAAGGCCTGTAAAAGTTACTTTTGGGTGCTTCTCAGTTCTCAATTAGCTAGTGCACTGAAGAGTCCAATACTTTCTTGTTCCCATTTTTAGTTGGAAATAGATCCTCAAACTGAATTACTGTGGTACGTATGTAGATAACCGAAAACTATGATATTTCTATATCTACTATGATCACTAACGCATGGTACTACTAAGTAGTACTTAGTAGTATCATGCACTAACGAGTAAAATAATTTCTTTTATTTTTGAATAGTGGCGACTCATAAACCTTCCAGAAACTCATCCCTCATTAAGAATGACATCACTTAAAAGGAAGTGTAAATTATCCAGTAATCTAAAATCAAAGTTTCCATGTTTCTATATCGGGCGTAATGAAAATGAAGTAAAGTGTTCTGTTTGTGACTGTTACGTTTCTGTTGGGATTTGGAGCACCACATTCAAAGTGAAAAACAGAAAAATTGTACGAATTTTGTCTTCGTGTACAAAAGTGACATCCATCTGTATCCAAAATAATTTGTTCAATATAAAAGCACGCGCCGCTGAGGGAACCATGGCTTTCCATACGGTGAAACATCATCAGTCTTTCAAATCTATGGACTGCACTGCGTTTGTTAAGAGAGTTATTTTAAGACTCGGAAACTGCTCCCAACACAACATTCGTAAGTACGAAAACTGAAGCAATAGCGAATAAAGTGATCGCTCCACATACTATCGATTTGATTTTGAAGACAATGAGTGAAATATCTTGTTTCGGAGTTGCAACGGATGCTAGCAATCATGACCCACGTAAGATCATCCCAATCCTTGTGCAGTATTTTGATTTGAAAGGGGGTGGAATACAAACAAAAGTGCTTGAATTAACTGCTACTCCCGATGAAACCTCGAAGACCATATCAGAGTATGTGTTGACGACTTTGGAGGGATTTGGTTTATTTTGAAGTGTGTTTCCTTTACAGGTGACAATGAAAACGTATATTTTAGAGGGGTGAATAGAAGGAAGGGAAATAATGTTTTCTCATTACTTAGGAGGATGTTGAATAGGTAAGTTGTTGGTATCGGATGTCCTGCTCATATTCTTCACAACTGTATTAAACATGGTGCAGATGTGTTAACAATTGATGTGGAATATCTCGTTTTCAAGATATTTTATTATTTTTCTGTACATATTGTTCGAACTGAGGCATTGAAGGAAATTTGTGAATTCATAGAAATTAACTATCAACTACTGTTATCTTCAACTAAGACCAGATGGCTTAGTTTAGAACCAGCTTTTGAATGACTATTGAAGTTTTTTCCTGCTACAAACAGTATTTCCTGTCCCATACTCGACCGCCAATACTGATAAAAACGATTTTGAAAGTGATATTTCTGAAATTTACCTTCGTTTCTTGGTCTCCAAAACAAAACTGAGGCTGTAGAAAGAGAAAAACATTTATAAATTATCGGTTTGCTTAAAACAACATTAGTATCTTTAAAAATAAGGATTCGGGAAATTTTCTTGAAATCGGCTATTCCTTCGATAAAAATGTACTGAACAAAACATGCTATTTGATTAGGTCTAGAAATTTTGTTTGGAGACGTTTTTTGTTATATTTGATATTTTACGAGATATAAAGAAGTATTTTTGTCACCAGTAAAGTGGCACTCCCGATTAGGCTACGTAAATATAATTTTCCTGTTTTATTTGCCTTTATGTCCTAATTACCAAATTCCATGAACATCAGCCCAGTAGATTCGGAGATGAAACATACGGATATACGGACAGATCGACGGATGGATATAGAAATGGACACAACCGGACCATATGGCGTTCTTTTTTACATTTAGTAAAGAACGCCTAAAAAGAGGTATTTTTAACAGTAGAAAGTATAAATTACCATGGAAAAGAGTCGTATGCTTTGAAATGAAAATTAATATTCTAGATAACATAATAGCACTGATTTTAATGGGAAACAGCGATGCATGTTATAATTAGGCTTTGTAGAATTCGATTTAAATCGATAAATATCGATAAACATCGAATTTTAAAAATTTTTTAATTCGACGAAAATGAATTGTCATCGATAAGTGACGTTTTTAACCACTACATTTGCTACGAAATTTATGCGTCATGATTTAAAAAAATTTTGTATTCGCTTTCAAACTCAACATATTTCCCCACCATACGAGTATATCTAAAACGGTAGAAACGGTCTGCATTCGTCATACCAAACGGTCAAACAACATTCGTAATTTGCTTTCTATATCGCTTATGTCACTGTCTTAAGGGCACGTACTGAGCAGCCGTGGGATCCAAAGTTAGAGGACAAAATATTGTAATCGGTTTATTACGCTCTTTCTTTACCCTCGGCTAGATCCGATAATCAATACGCACTTTGGACTCCATTTACCGAAAATTCGGGGGACGTCTATTTCGTCCTCTACGCGACATTATCTGCCGACCTCCTCCAAGAGGCGAAATGAAAGGTTTCCCCGGACTGAAAAATGAGTAGGTACCGATCTTCAGATGGCCTTATGGCAATCCCAAACGCACCCTGTCATGAAATTTATATAATCCACCTGAGAATGTCCTCCGTGCTTAGTTTCTTTTACATTACTGTCGAAGGAGCATCGTTCCATATACGCACTCCGCATTCATAGTCGCTTAATACTAAATAAGATGAGATATTTTTCATTAAAATATTCATACATAAGGTTGTGCATTATACTCACGTCACATTAATTTCTCACTAATGATCGCGATTTCGTGAATAAGGGACGTGAATTAACGGGTAGAATATACTTACTGATTTATTGCGGAAAATTAACTGTTCCAGGTTGGTGGCCGAAGTCAACAACAACACATTTGCCAAAATATAGATAACAGCAAAAAAAGCTGCATAAAAGAAGCCTTCTTTTTATTTATACACTTTTAGTTAAATTTAATTAGAAGGAATTCAATTTATAACACTTTTCTAGATAAAAATTGATGAAATGTATTGAAATAAACGTCGATATTAGATATCGCTTTTTAAGAAATATAAACGTTGATGTCTGTCTGTATTTCTGGCTATTCAACCTCTTGAATTATTATAGTCAAAATATAAACGCCAAAAGCTAAAATGCCCAGTTAAATTTATGAAAATAAACGCTGATGTATGTCGTTGATTTTGAGGAAAATAAACAATGGTAGTAGTCGCTTTCTAAGAAATATTAACGTCGAAAACTATCAGGCTTATTAAAATATGTTTAAGTGAACGTCAATATTGGTTGTCGATTTTTTAGGAAAATAAACGTCGATTTTTAGGAGAATAGATGTCGAAAAATACCAAGCCTATAGTAGTAGTAATTTAAGCGGCAATATTTGTCGAAAATCTAGCGGGAAATTAAAGGTCGATTTAAATCGTCGATTTTCAAATAAATAAACGTCGAATTCTACCAATCCTAGTTATAATGCCATTGATGTTAAATTACTAAGTAACTTAGGAAGAAGTTATAATCCGTGCACAGGTAATTTTAGCAAAACGTGAAAAAATTTAATATCGTGTTTCGTAAAGTTTTGCGAAAAAGTTTTGTTATCCATTATTGAATGAAATGAACGAGAGAAATGAAATATGGTTTGAATAAATTGTCAAAAGAGTAGTACCATTGCCATCTATCACTAACGACGAAAAAATGTCATATTTATTTCGAGATTTTATTATCCGGATAACTACAAAAAGGAGAAGCCATAACCCTAAGACACAAAATATCCTAAGTTTTCCACATATTTTAGTGTAACACATAGGCTACTGTCTAATGATGATTACTGTTATTGCTGATACAGAGACATTTGAACTACGAAACTTGATACATGATAACTTGGACGCGAGCCGATTGCCGAAGAATTTGGAAATTTCAGAGAAGCGCCATAATTCTGCGAGTACTCTTGCCATATATATCTAATATATAATGAGTATATGGTCTTCGCGTTGTTCAAACGCTGTTGCCTTAGAGATCGCGTTTGTTTATTTGCGAGTTGCGACCTTGCTGTATAGTGGATGTCCTTGAAACTCTTGCTGGTTACTCTTACCTGAGACTTGGAACAATTTTTGAAACGAGAAAAAAGTCTGCTATGACCGGGAATTGAACCCGGGTCTTCCACTTGCCGGGCGGATATTTTACCTCTGAACTATCGTAGCAGAACATTTTCTCTCGTTTCTGAACACGGATGTTTTTCCTTGGTGGAACGGGAACTAGCCAAGCTAGTATCAAACTCCCCAACAGATGTCCTCTAAGAGAATCATCGAAAGAAACTCCTCCCTCTCAAATGGTGAGATTGCCAAACATGAAATTGATGGAATGATATGGTCCGAAGATCCTATGCAGACAGGCATAAGTTGTGAAAGTTGGAACAATTTTTGAAACGAGAAAAAAGTCTGCTATGACCGGGAATTGAACCCGGGTCTTCCACTTGCCGGGCCAAACATGAAATTGATGGAATGATATGATCCGAAGATCCTATGCAGACAGGCATAAGCTGTGAAAGTTGGAACAATTTTTGAAGTTTCATAAAATTGCTTAGTGGGCGTATCTGGCCCTTGGGCCGCAGGCTGGGCGCCTTTGGTATATACAATGAACTGTTTGAATTCCGTCGCTCTCAAGTATAAGTACCACCGGCGGCATAAGATCGTTGGACATATCTATTGTCTTCTACACATATAAATAATGATGTGTTTGTAATTCCGTCACGAGGGGTGATAGACAGCTACATTATTTAGGGAAGATGGAGAAAGAGGGAGGAAGAATGGATAGTGTTTTAATTTTAACTTAATAATTTATTCATGCATACCCGTCATTTTTAACGGGCATTATTACACTATTTTAATAATATCAGTCAAGGGTAGTATTTTTGTCTTGTCTTTCAATAAGAATCTCAAACATCTTGCTTAGAAACAACCAAACGGTAATACAGTGGAACAGATGGTGACCAACAAGTATTTTATTTTGGAATTTACCTTTGAAAAGAGAGTTGAATCAGTAAAGATACAGAAAAGGAAGAGATAGAGAGAATGGAGGAAATTATGGAACGCAAGCGAAGACGTTGAGAGAGCTGTATGAGAGTAATTCTTTCGCGGCTTAGCATGTCATAGAATAGTACTTTCAGGGGAGCGAAGGCATTTTTTTTTAATCGGGCGATAATTCCTAAGGCAAACGGATTTTTTTTTCAAAACAAGCGTAAGCTATATTATTAAAATTGGATTTTTAATTAAAAACTTTTTGATTAGATGGAACTTTATAATGTCCCTCACTAATCCTACCATCTTTGTTATAGGTGAGGACGGGTTGGAGACTCGACAGGGGCGCAGCCGGAAAACGAGGTCCTCACCCCGTCTTAATCGCGCCAATTTGGGACCCGACAGGTAAAACTCATTCTTAGCGCATAGATATCCAGCTGTTCTGCATACCGCTACGCGAAAACACGCCATCACACCCACAAACATACATTTATACATTGGCGAACACACAAATTTTTAAGGATCACTAAAAATTTGGTAAAAGGTTTTGCTAACGCAGTTACAACCGCAAGCGCTACTTAAGTGGTCACAGCCACCGCAAGCACACTGGTAGTTTGTCTGCAGTAGTTTCATGAAGATAGTCCTACTGCCACAGTTGAAATTCTCTAATTTGGAATCTTGTGGTTTGGTAACATCCCTGGTTCGGAATGGTTCCGGGACTTGGACTAATCCGGTAAAGAACAGCCTTGGTCATAAAATATAGGGTGTATGGCGATTTAATCTTCCCGTTCTCTGTGTTGCCATAGCTTAGGAAAGTATATCACAATTGCTGAAAACGCCCATAAAACGTACAAAATGTCCGCTTTATCTACGATCCCATCCGGATCGGGTAAACTGTAATAATGAGAAACCTCACGTACAGATATATACATTTCATGTGATACTTTATCTTTTCATGATTTATTTACATTCATATGATAAAGACATAATACTATGTCTTTAATACCGTGTACAGTAAAGGCTGATTCACACTGGAGAGACGGTCACATGACGGTCGCGTTGAGGGCTTTATTAAGGATAGGACTATTTTTGCGGATACCATTCACACTTGTAGGTCGCGGCATGGTCGCATCCCGGCCCCCACCTACAGCGTGACGTAGTTTACGGATGCCTCTAACTAGCAGAAAGATTCAAGCTCACTTCGGATTTCACCGAGGATTGCCGTTAGTAACCGAAGAGGGTAGGACTCGAAGGGGCTTGGGACAAAAGTTGCCTCCTCGAGCGACCCAATGGGTTCGTACCGAGGGTTGGCCGCGTCCTCTCTTACAAGTGTGAACGCACTTGGGACTTTTCCATAGAAACCCCATTAAAAATAGGATTTTTATATTTTGGTCTAAAATGTCCCAACCGCGACCGTCCTTCCGGTATGAGCCAGCCTTAAAAATCATGTCATTAAATACTCACCACTCGTGGATCGGAAAATTCTATTGTCCGAAACACCTCCAGTCCTGAGCTTTCCAGATAAGAGAGGTTTTATACACATAGAACACATTTTCGAACTTAATTAGTTTATATGTACATATGTATTACATTTTAAAACCAACTAGAGGACTTTAAATTGCCATAGAATTTTGAATTTTGTACAAAAGTTTTCAAGAGTAGTCGTTATGTATTCGATGTAAGTAATGGAAAAAATAAGTCGTTCACTGGATGTACCTAAGTCAGATATTATTACAACGATTAGGGCAATAAAGAAAAATTCTTTAAAATAGGCATGAATATGCTAGTTGCCACTGCTACCCTACTCGCTATGAAAATTATCATAGTCGGTATAAGGGCTTTCAGACAGTTTTCCTTTTGGCCGACTGTTCGAGGGCCAAGCAAATTGATAATATCCATTAAAGTCAGCGGGTAACATTATAGTCAAACGCTCCATCTAAATCGATTTCGGTGGCGATCTATTATGGCCAGAGAGGTATAGCGTGCCAACTTATATCGCGAAAAAATAACAACCTCAAGAAGAAGCATTCATTCTTGAAACTGAAGTGAGGCCGTTTTCGAAACGATATGTTGCTGCAAGCACTTGAAATGATAATTGGTTTCGCCTTCAGGCGACTCATACTCACCAACGAGAGTATGGTTGCCATTTGGCGTGGGAGCAGGGTGGCCAACCGTCCGTAAATTTACGGGGTTCGTAAAAAAGAGCGAAAATTGGACGTGTCCGTAAAGTCCATAAAAATATTTAGATGTTCTCAAAAATGCTAAGAAATTTCCAGAGGTTTAAAGCAGTGGTATTAATCCTTTTTAGTCGGTGTACTCCTAAAATATGTTTGACGAAATTCGTGTCCTCGAGTACATTTTAAGGTTAACAAACTCGGCTATTTATGGGGTAGAGTCTACAAATATATATGTACTTTATAATTAGGTACATGATTTACGCATATTTTATGCCTTAGATAATTATTAGATTTTACTTCGCTATTTTTTTACATTATATATCTTTAATATCCTATCTCTTTGAAAGATTTCGCGTATCCCCAGGGATATGCGTACTTTATGTTGAATACCGCTGATTAAAAAAATATCTGTTAAGCTTATATATTCTCATTTGGGTTATGTTTTTAAAAGTAAAGCACCCTTTCTTTTTCAATGGGCACAAATTAAAAATATGAAATAAGACTTTTTACCGAACAAATCCAAAATTTACCATTTCCCTAAGCCAAATAAGTGCGCTAAACTAGAGTAAATAACATTTCTATTGCGATGCATGACTGACAGCATTGAATATTGTTCACTTATGTCTTTTTGAGGTATCTTAATATTACGCAAAAAATGTCCGTAAAAAAGTTGGGTTTTCCGTAATTTTTTTCCGTATCTTCCGTAAAAAATCATTTTCACTGGTTGGCATCCCAGCGTGGGAGTTTAAAAGTACTGAAAAGATTCAGTGAAGTCATACACATATGTGGACCATGAATTTCCCTGCTTTACACTGAAAGTAAGTTATACTAAAAAATGTTTGGTAGATACACGACGGGCTAGAATACACACAGCACATATAATAACATACGATATTTTCTTGCTTTATTTTTATGATTATGACCTAATTAAAAATGTTTCTTCGTGCAATTCTTTTTCATTCCATTCTTCTCAGGGAGAGTAAACCGTCAACTTCACAATGGTTAGTGTAATTTTTGTGTAACAATTGATATAAAAAAAAAACAAAAAGTTTCGGATCATGTAAATTTATACTGAACAATGAGAAGGCCACCTATCCTCGAGGTTGGCTATAATGAAACATTTTTGTACGTCCTTTATAAGTAATATTAGATATTGATAAGTATAAACTTCATGAATATGGAGATAAGATTATTATAAAGTAGGTTATGACGAGATTTTACAGCTTAGCTACTCGATTGCATTTTGAATGAAGATTTTATCAATGGAAATTACTGCATGCCTATTATTGTGTCATTTAAGTGGATGCTAAAGCAGATTACTTCGTGATTGTAGTTTTTTAAAGTTATATACTACCTATTTTGAAATTTACTTTTATTATATATTAAAAATGATGTTCTTAGTCGAAGGAAAATTTCCAATATATATATATATATATATATATATATATATATATATATATATATATAGAGGAGGAGGAGGAGCTACAAAAAATGATAAATATACTAGTGATAACAAGAAGAAAATACGGTATGGAAATAAATACAGAAAAATCCAAGGCCATTCGAATATCGAGTAAAGAAGAGAATCTGAACATAAGTATTGGGGGAAAGCCTTTAGAAGTTTATAAGTTTCAGAATATAAATACCTTGGAAGCATCATAACACGAGAAGCAAAATGTACGGATGAGATCAGAACTAGAATAGGAAAAGCAAAAGCGGCTTTCAGGAGAAAGAAACAACTACTTACAGGGAATATAAGGGAAGATATCCGCAAGAAGTTGATAAAATGCTACGTATGGAGTATAGCATTGTATGGGGCAGAAACATGGACGCTAAGGAAAAATGACATAAAATACTTGGAAAGCTTTGAAATGTGGACTTGGAGGAGAATGCTGAAGATAAAATGGACAGATAGGATGAAAAACGATGAAGTGCTACGAAGAATAGGAGAGAAGCGAATGATTATACAGACTATCAGAAAGAGGAAGGCTAACTGGGTTGGACATTACCTGAGGAGAGAGAGTATGATTAAAGACGTGTTAGAAGGAAAACTAGATGGGAAAAGGGAAAGAGGTAGGAAAAGGTTTCAGCTGATAGACGATTTGAAAGTGAAAGAGAGTTATCAAGATATGAAGAGGACAGCGGAAAGAGAACCAGGTTTAACCAAGAATAATCACGGACCTGTCTACGGACAGACTACCTATGATGATATATATATATATATATATATATATATATATATATATATATATATATATATATATATATATATATATAGGATTTGCTACAAAAGTATTCTATCGAGTAGATATAAAATCATAAGATATTCATGATTTCCTATTATTTTAGAACTATTAACAAATCTCAAAGTAACTCTTTTTATTAATCCTGTGCGCACGGAACGGAAAACTTATTTCTCTTGCTTTCCACGTAATCAAGACGTTATTCCGTCGATTTAGGACAGGTTAAATCGCGTCACGGTCTCAAAAATTCTTCAAGACATGACGGAAATCTTCCCTTCCGTCGGAAGAATAACTCCTTTTTAACTCTTCCACCGGCGGAGGAAAGAAGGAATGAAGGAGAAAAAAAAAACAAAATCCTAGCCTGGAGAAATTCAGTCGAATTCCATTTATCGAGTTCGATGCGGTCGGATAATGAAAACCCTCGGCAATGGAAAATGAACGAATCCAAGAAATTCTCCACAGTCACTTTTGATGGGCAGAGTTTTTGAAAGGGACGAATTCTCAATTTATAAAGCCACGGCGTATATATTCTTTTTGGCGCGCGTGCATATATATATATATATATATATATATATATATATATATATATATATATATATATATATATATATATATGGGAGAAGAAAGGAGAATGGAAGGAAGGGTGAGTGTGTGGAAGGGTGACGAAATGCTATCTCGAATGAAGCGGTTCCGTCCCTAGGATTATTGGAACGACGCCGTATTCCCTCTCATCCCCGACGGCTCCGTATCGTTTCGCGCGATTTTTGCAGAAATTCCCCTTTTCAAAGAACAAAACACTCGGTTATCGGTTTTTCTCTCTCTATTTATCCCTCTCCCACTATTCCAAAACCTGCCCCTTTTCCCTCTCTCCCCCGCCAACCCTTCTCCTCTCTAAGGAACGGCAGTTTCAAATAGGCGAGAAAGAGTTTTTGAGAGCTTGTGTCTGTGTGTGTATAAATCCGTGAGGAAAGGACCTGTAAATTCAAAAGAGTTGATTTTTCGGAATAGAGGATGTTTGGAAAAAAATGAAGTTTCGATGGAATTTCGAGATAGAGAGAGGAGGAGAAATCGTATTCTTTTTTTACTTATTTCGCCGCGGTATGGAAGCGATAGGATCGCCCCGAACGTTGGGTTGGTTTTAGGGAGTTCAGTGGTGCTTGAACAAGATGTCACGTCTCCAAACCCTTCTAGTGATCAGTTTTCAAGTAGAAGCTTCTTTTTCTCTCCCCCTCTCACTCTTTTTCTCCCCTCTTCCCAGAAGCTGTATGAATAATTCAGCCCATCATTAAGCTTTCGCACGTCAAGTAGGGAAAACAGTGGACGTCCCGTTAGATGTCACTCAAGTCATCCAAAGAAAAAATCTTTCCCTCGGATGCCGGTAGGTGCCAGCAATGTTGAATGGGAGATTTTTTTTATTTCTACCAGGCATGAATTTTTTTTCCTTCTCGCCACGGTGATAGGAGGTTAAAAAACAAGGGATTATTCAATATTTTTTACTTCGGAGTTTTACCGCTAGGTTTTAAAAACCGACGTCACGAGCACAATGGTTGTCCAAAGCGATACCTTTCGTTCCTAAAATCTTTTGTGTTCTTCGATTCCTGACAGGTATTTTTAAATCGCGGTGGTCCAAATGAGGGAAGGATTTTCTCTGCAAAATGGCGATGAAGTTTTCGGAATTATTTTCCCTTTAGCTGTTTATTTTTTTTTACAGGTGCCACGAAGTTGGTAAATGGAATTCCTTACTTTTAAGAGAAAGGGTTCCCATTAACCGCGGGAATGCGGTAAAAGTCTTCATTTTTTGTATCCCATTACCATTTTCGAAGGCGGTTGTCAAACTTTATCCTTTCAAAATTCGTTGAACCGCAAATACCAAGAAATTCATGGAAGCTGGGACGTGATTTCATAAAGATATCAATTTTTCGAAGATATCTTTGAAATTTGCCATTCCTTTCTATGTGGATCAGAAAAGTTTTATCTATAGTATTCCCAAAATTGTGTGACGTATTCGAAAGGATGTTGTTTAAATTAATTCCAGAGTCTACAATTAGTGTACTATAGAATAACTTATGTAGCACACACATTTTTAATTACACCGTACAATACTGAAATTCGCCCCAACTTAAAACTAGGTGATTTTTACGTATTTATATGTGCCGATTACAAAAATGAAGCCGTTTTTCCGTATCACCAAAATTTTCTGCGGAACACTTCGATTTATATATACGAAAGCGCCCGCCGCGGATCCATTTGGAGCGCACGTGTTGCAGGCAATCCCGAACAAAGCGCTAATGCACTCTTGTATTTTTCTGACACTTTTGCGGTTTTGAAGCTTGAGGAACGATATTGTATCACAATGTTTACGATAAATTTGTCAGTCCTTCCTTATCCTTTGCGTACCGCGCATTCCAGTAAGAGAGTTTGTTCAAGAATACGCGTATTTTTAAACTTGTATCTATTTATCGAGTTTAGGAGTACTTTTTATGTGAACAGTGAAATACAAAAGTTGAAGGATCGTTTAACAATTCATAATATATTTTACACTTGATTTTTTTTCTCTTGATGTTTCGCAAATGTATCAATTCGCCGAACTTATTTTGTTACGCTTATGACTTTATTTTGGATGCAAAGTTGGGAATCAAGATAAGAGTTGGGCACAATACGTATGTTGCAGTAGATGTTCTCGATAGTTAAGAGGCTGGCTAACTGGCACCCACCAGTCAATGCCATTTGCTTTCCTCTCACATCCAGTCAACCACTCGATACTGTTATAAATATCTACGTTAAAATGTCTTGTGAATGATTTAATTTTTATATTTAAATGTAGGCCAGGTTTTGGCCTACCAGTTTGGATAATTTTACTCTTTGCCCAAATTTTTCGACGAAAAACTTTTCGTTAATAAATTACACACTGCACAACATGACACCTCACCAGAGCTGCTTGAAAGAAGAACAGAAGCATTTGAGGCACTCGGTTCACTCATGTTTGCAATTTTAAAATTGCTTCCAATCCGTACTTTATTGCGCGGAGAAAAGCCGCAAAATTCCTCCTATTTGGAAATAATAGAGGAAGGGCGCCAAATATCGAGGTTTTGAAAGCGCATCAAAATAGAAGCGTTTTTCAGCTTAAGAGGTACGTCAAAAATGTTAGTTTTTACACGCAACATTTCAGCAGGTTTAAGAGTTATTAGATAATAATGATCATGAACTTTATTCCAAGGCTGACTTCACAACGTTGCGCCATGTTGAATTTAGTTTAGGTTCATAATATCATCCAGTGGTTGCACCCAGACAAAAAACTTCACCAAGTGGTTTGAGCATTTTGTTGCCATAGTAAAACTTATTGTTGATGACCCAGTGCAACAAGTTCTAGATGGTCATTATTCTCATACGAGAAACACCGATGCAATAGAAATGCTACGAGCCAACGGTGTCTACATTGTATGTCTTCCAAGTCACGCAACACATAAGATGCAACCCCTTGATGTGTTCTTTATGAACCCGTGGCCCATATTAAACAACTACGACCCTTCTATAACATCCGTTGCTGAAATGCGGCCCTTTTATAACTTTCATCGCTTTAATGCGGCCCAAACGCATATTCGAGTTTGACAAGCCTGTTCTAACCCCTTAAGGAAAAGATATAATCCGAAAAAATGTTTTGCTTACAGTGCTTTCTACCCATCTTATAATACAGACCACATTGAAATGGCCCTCTAGAGAAAAATTAAAAAAAGTTAATGCAAAATTAAAAATTTTGTACGTTACATAAGAGGAGAGAGAAAGATCTAATTGAGGGCTACGCAGGATTATATCAGTTATAAAAAACTGGGGAAGTTGGGTTACGCAATACTTGAACGTCCTTCAAGAATAAAGTTAGAAAATCGTATTTTATATTTCTTTTTGGCATGTCCTATTCAACATCCACTGTTGATATTTCGATGGATAAAAATATAAATAAATAAATATATAAGGTAATAAAATATTTGAATAATTTAATATTTAAGAAATGCTTTTCTAGCTTTTGTTTATGCAATTATTAAATATTGATAAAAATTCTAAGTTACATGCAATGTCACTTTTCGGAAAAGAAGAGGAACGTAAGGTTTTAGGCTAAAATCGACATTTGGTGATACCCTCTTTTCGACAAAGCCTCCAGCTTGCGCCTTATGCGCCTGTACATAAATCCGTCTCTGAACAAGTGCCAAAATTTGAGGCCCTCTTGAGCTTGAGGCCCGGGCCAAATGGCCCTCCTGGTCCCCCTCTCGTAGGGCCTGCTAATACTATATATCTATCTCCCCACGCGAATTCAAATTAACATTTGGGGGTGCCGGTGGTGTAGT
This sequence comes from Tanypteryx hageni, assembly GCA_028673005.1. Lineage (NCBI taxonomy): Eukaryota > Metazoa > Arthropoda > Insecta > Odonata > Petaluridae > Tanypteryx > Tanypteryx hageni. The sequence continues at coordinate 131,548,985 of CM054115.1, read as the reverse complement.
GGTTAGGACGCTGGCTGCTACTCGCCTGCTGCTTGAAAAGGTAACGGGCACGAATCCTGCGCAAGTAGGATTTTTCCAAGGTCGCCCGGTCCCCTGCTTGTGTGGTTTGAGGAGACCGCGCAAATTCAGCTGTTCCGTCCTTGGGAAGGGACGTTAAGCCGTTGGCCACCTGGTGTTCTTCGTAAGAGCAGGCAAATGCCGGCACCGGGTTTCCCTCCTCCCCTACTTCTGAGATACCCATTTGTGCTGTAAGAGAGGTAATTCGACTGGGTACTTAAACAAACAAACCCTGCAAACAGCTTTGATTTTTTTCAGACACACACGCGCACACACACACACAACACATATATAGTTAAGTTAATATGAAAGTTGGTCATAAAAAAGGTGGACGGAATTTGGCATCATTCCCCTATCTGTTAATGTACTACTATAACACAAACACTTCTATAAGCATGAAGGTACACGCGAAACGTCAGAATAGCGACTTGTTGAAACTGTAAAATAATTGGAGTAGACGCTTAATCTCCGACCGTGTACTACAACGAATGGCTCATCGATGTGTACGCAATAATATTATTGCTTCCTAGTAGGCTAATAGTGTTATTTTCGGCCATTGTGCGGCGCCAAATGCCAAGGTGGATTATTGAAATGTCGCGCAGTCGCACGGTTTTTACTGAAGGTGTACTTCTAAAATTGCGCTTGTGAATGAGTAATTTTTATTGTTATTATTATTTTAATTTCTAATTTGGAATCAATGCTTCCCTTGCTCTGAAGGTGCATCTATATAGCACATTAAAAAAAATTCTGAAGGGGCCCAACAATTATTTTAGCGGGGTGTCCAAATGTATGTAGCTTCGCCACTGCCTAGGGGTAGGAAGATTTACGTCGTGCTTTTCCGTGATGGAGGTAGTAAGCGCAAGCTTAGCCACGTTTCACTCCTCCATCTGAATATCATATCGATTGATTGATGTAGCGTATTTTTATTTGCGTTTTAAAATTGCATGCTTTTAAAACTCGTACAACCTTGAGTTATGAACCGAATAGAGTCTGAAAGAAAGAAAATTAATTTTATTATAGCTTCGACTTGATGCACGAATTTCTTTTGATAAACGGATTTTGTCATTATTATGTGAAAAACTTTCGCCGTCAAGAAAAATGAAATTTTTGCTGATTAGCAAAATTACGGACAGTATGCAGCATCGTATGGAAAAATGCATGTTTATTTATTATTTATATAAAATTTATAAATTGATTGAATTAATGGACCATATGATCTCTATACTACAGGCCTAAGTTTGGGAATAATTTGAAATCAGAAGAAAAAATTCTGCCATGACCGAGAATCGAATTCGGGTCTTCAACTTTCCGGGAGGATATTCTACCACTGTAATATCGCAGCAGACTAATTTTTCCGTTGAAGAACGCGGATGATTTCTTAGATGGGACACCAGGGTTCGATTACCGGTAATAGTAGAATTTTTATCTCGATTTCAAACTATATAAAAGTCTATTATAAAAATAAACTCATTATGTATATATAAAAACCAGGGATGAGAAGGTTCCGGAACAAGGAAAGGTTCCAAAATCGCTCCAGTTTTTTGATGCGGAACAGAAACAAAAATTGCGTCGGAATCGAATCCCGAACCGGAACAATGTCAAAATTTCCGTTCCGGAACGGTTCACCTAAAAACGAAATAAAGGGTTGGAAGTCGATTCTTGATATTTTAATACCATCAGTAATTCAAAGAAAGAAATCCGTTGGAAGAATATTATCAAATAATCGAATTTGTTATTTAATTGATCAACGATGATTTTTTAAGACGATGACTCGAGAGAAGTTTGTGAATTTGAAGGCGAAATTATAAATCCAATGTCTTGATTTAACGACAAAATAAAACTAAATCCTAATCATCCGCCAAATAAAATTTTCTCATAAAATATGTACTTGTATTTATCGCTTAAATAAAAAATAATCCAAAATGTCACATATAAATCTTTTTATAAACGATTTATATCTGAAAAACTTGGGCAGGTGGCGACAGTATTTATCTAGCCTCAAGATGGCCAAATGTTGGTAGCCGACCGTAGCTATAATTAATTCACGGTGTAACGCATAAGCCAGAGGTCTCAGACTCACAGGGATGCGCGGGCCGCATAATGACATATCCATGAAGCCGTTTGGGATATAACTGAACCTAAGCAAATGTATACTGAAATATATTAGCATCCTAGGATGAAAAAAGAAATCGAAAGCCTAGAAATGCAGTTTCAGTAGGTTGAACCTAAAGAAAAGGAGGGAAGAAAAAAGAACTAAAAGAAGGGAAAATATTTTAATTAAAAAAGGAAACTTTCTTTAGAAGGTAATCTTTACCTTGCTTATAAGAAACTTTCAAGGCATCCTAACGTAATTGAAAAAGTAGTAATTTATGTAAAATTTTGACATTATAAAGCACATTTGTTTAAAATTAGGAACGGTTCCGGAACCGAACCGTTCCTTCTTTCTATCACTCGAAATCGAACCCGGAACGGAATGATTTGGAAAATGCAAGGTCGGAACCGGAACCTCCCATCTCTAATATAAACTAATGTACAGGTTTTATTTCTGACCCTTTTTATGCGTTGTAATGCTATAATTTTTTCATCTGCCACGTACTATATGTTGAATCACCGAGACATTTAGTGAAATTCTATAGAATTTTAAAATGTACCCAGATTATTGGAATTTTCTCGCATATAATCCGCATCCTCATTTTGGAGACGTAAAATTTTGGGAAAGATGAGGCGTATGCATGAGAATAAATACGGTACATATCCACATATCACGTGGATGCAAATGTGTGTTCCTATTATTTCTGCAGTCGAGTGAATCTGAATTTACATGTCAAAGGCTGCCTCAAATGAAAGAATAATCAACTTGAAAAAAATACGATCGTGTTTGTCAGATCTGTTTTAATCCGTCGCCTCCACCTCTCTTTCATACCCACCTCTTTAATTCCCACCTCTCAACGAGACACGGATATAAAAAGTGAAAGGTTAATGCCTTGACGTTAGATAGTAGAGGGATTTTTTCATGGACTTTGAGCGACAATTTTGATCCGACGCGCGGAGATTTCACGACTGATTTGAACACGACATATTGAAATTGGGACCGACGGTGCCAACGCTCCAGATTCCTTATAGCCTTCGTTTAAAATGTTTGCGCAGTTCTGTGGTTTATTAGACTCAGTCGAAAAAATTTATCGCCGTAATACGCGAAAGATTTGACGACGATCAACTTGTTTATAAAGTATATGTATATATACGTATATCTTATTAGGTAGTCTGTACGTAATAATTCTTGGTTTAAACCTAGATTACTAACCATCGTTTGACAAACGGGATTATTTACCATTCGTCTTACAGACTACCTCATACTTATATTTTTTTAATAAAAGAAAAAAGAGATACACTTAAATTTTTTAAGTACTTAAACACTCTCTGGAACATTTAAACATACAATACTGTATTATATTTTATCACAGCATTCCAAACATGTTTCCACTATGTTATCCGCAAATAGCACGTGAACATGGACTTAAGTGAAATCTTGTAATTCTCCTCTTCTTAGAAGGTCAAAATGCACATATCGAACGTTTACTCAGTCCACCCTTATTCTGGCTCTCCCGAGGCAGCTGTAATTGCAGAATATTAGCGATCATAGACTTAATTTTTGGATCAGCAAGTAACGTCAAGGCTAACTATTCTTCTATGAGGCGACCTCAGTTGCGTAGCACAAAATCATAGCAAATAATCACTTGTGTAAACAGTAACACTAGATGAATACAAGCTAAAATGAGGCTATAAAAAGCCAAACCTAGAACTCAAAAATATAGAGTAGGGGGAGTATATTTGTTTTGGTCGTCGTGATCCAGACGAATGGTTAGTAATCTAGGTTTAACCTGATTCTCCACATATTCCTTTTTTCGTAGTCTTCTTCATGATTTGTTAGCTTTCTTCTCCTTTCAAATCGTCTATCAGCTGAAATGTTTTCCTTCCTCTCTGTTTTTCCTTCTAACATATCTTTAATCATGATCTCTCTCTCTCTAAAGGTAATGTTCAATCCAGTTCGCCTTCCTCTTTCTTATAGTCTGTATAACCATTCGCTTCTTTTCTATTCTTCTTAGTACTTCCTCGTTTTTCATCCTATCTTCCCATTACATTTTTTGCATTCTTTCTCCATCTCCACATTTCGAAGCTTTCCATGTATTTTGTTATTTTTTCTTAGTGTCCATGTTTCTGCCCCATTCAATGCTATACTCCATACAGAAATTTATAAACTATATGTTGAGAGATGAAAGCCCAGTGGACACTTACCGATAGGAGAGCCACTGGGGTGTTGGAGAGACATTTATACACGTAGATTGAAGCTTTCGGGATGATCACTTCATCAGCACAAGAGAGATACTGATAGTAGTCACTACTATGGGTTGGAGGTACGGGGGTGGAAGGGTAGTGTGAAAAGGTTTGAGATTGGAGGATGCTGAGGGGAAGGTGTACCGCCAATTCGTCGCGGGCAATTCGTCGCATGGCAATTCCTCGCACGGTAATTCGTCGCGTGTCAAATTCGTCGCATGGAAATTTTGTCGCAAATCCAGGAATCGTTGAGCTAATAGGAAATAGTATGTTCTTTTCTTCATTAATCCTTCGATACACGATATTTAGTGTATGGGACGGGTTGGCGACGCCTCATAATTGTTTTAGAGTTCAATTCGTACTCTACCTATCACTATTCTTGGCCTTTTCCGTTCTTTTAAATATACCTCCATTTCCTCCTTATCCACTCAACTCCATTATAGAACTCCGGTGCAGATTATTCACAACAATTATCCAAATAAAAATTTCGGAAAATTTAATTGATGAAATATTCGTATCTTATCTGATCAGGATACGCTACGTTTCAGCTCTGCCCTAGTTAATCAAGCAGAGAAGGAACGCTTCTGGATTTGAACCCGGGACTTTTTCGGGATTTTTTTCGTCATTGAATTTTAATGCGTGATTAAAATATTATTGCCAAATCTCAACTCGCATTCTGTTATAAGACTTGCAACGAAGTCTCAATTCGGCTCATGCGAATGCGAGAAAAAAACCTTTATGTACGACGAATTGAAAATCTAACATTGTCTTATAGTAAATTTTATGCATTTATAAAAATTCTGAAAAATCGGAAAATACCTTAAAGATTAAAAAAAATTAATGTCTATTTTCTGTATTCTGCGTATATCTTCATTCCTTATTTTTATACATGACTTCTAGAATGATTCTGAATAACGACAAATTAACGCAAGAATAAATAAATATTATGAACTAACTTAAAAAAAATAGTAATCGTAACATTTATCTAAAATTTTCAGTCGAGAGAAAAAAGTCAACCTGCGGGAAACTTTTTTCCGAATCGGTTTAGAGGGGTAGTTGCAGCAAATGAAATGTTTAGAATAGTTTATATTTTAAGAAGGTTGCATGCCAATGACTCCTACAGTTTTAAAGATATTGATTATTATATGAAAGTGCGGGCACGCGCTGGATTCCTGCCATATCTCAATCTTCTACATAGACGGGAAGTTTGTTAGAACACGTATAGAAAGCGTCATACCCAAAGTGACCAGAGGAAGAAACCTTTTATTATTATCATGATCAGATATGATACGAATATTTCATCAATTAAATTTTCCGAAATTTTTATTTGGATAATTGTTGTGAATAATCTTCACCGTAGTGCTATAATTTATTCGGAAATTATGAGGCGTCGCCGACCCTTCCCATACACTAAATATCGTGTATCGCAGGATTAATGAAGAAAAGGACATACTATTTCCTATTAGCTCAACGATTCCTGAATTTGAGACCAATTTGTTTTGCGACGAAATTGCTCTGCTACGAAATTACCTTAGGACGAATTTGCCATGAGATTAGTTTGCCTCTCGACGAATTTGCTTTGCAACGAATTTGTCTTGCGACGAATTTGACACGCGACGAATTGCCGTAGAACTCTGAGGGAAGGGGGATGGTGAAAAAGACCAAACCTACTATCTCCCTCTACCATCCGGCCCACCGACCGCCACTCCTCCGAAATATCTTAATATCAGCGATCCGTGGGAAAACAAGGCCTTCCTGGTTCCACCATTTCTCTTATGATTCCCAATAAACCCCAACCTTCTACCTTCTCTCAAAAATCCACAAATCCAATATCCTCGGTCGCCTCATTGTTGCCGGTTATAACTCTCCCACGGAACGCATCTGTGCCTTTGTGGACTCACACCTACAACCTCTCCTCCGTCAAATCCCATCTTCTATTCAAGATACCAACACTCAAATCTCTCTCTTCCTCTTTTCGGTCTAACCCAACCATTGCTACACTACACATTTGCTCTCTTTATACTAACATTTTCCACTACCCTGAGAAAATCGCTGGACGCAAGACCCTCCTCCCCCATTCTCTAACAAAGCTGGCTGAACTAGTCCTTAAAAAACATTGTCTTAGGAGGGCGCCACTATCAACAAATAATAAATACTTCGATGGGCACTCGCAGGGCGTCGTCATACACCATATTCCTAGGTGAATGGGAGGAACGCTTTCTTGACGTGTGCTTCTGACCACTTCTATGGTATGTTGACGATATATTTGTTCTCTGAACGCATAGACATGGCTCCCTAGAATCTTTTTTGCGACACCTCATTTCCCACACCACATTTTCCTTCATCCAACACAGCTCCACCACCAGCATCGCCTTCCTGTATGTCGATCTCTCAATTCGGGAAAACAGAATCCATGCTAGCATACATATAAAACCCTTCAACTGCCTTCAGAATCTCCACTTCGACAGCTGTCACTCCCTCAACCACAATTTCCACGCCCTAACCCGCCGAGGGCGGAGAGTCCTTCACCGAGTATTGCTCCACCTTCGAACATGCATTTCCCCAGTGCGGATACATGTCAGACCCGATCCGAGACAAAATTTGACGTGCAGTCGCACCTCCCCCCCCCCAACACCTCCGTAATCCCCGATTCTAATCTCCCAACTCACCATGATCACCCTTTTTTATCCGGTATCCACCATATCCTGAGAAATATCCTAAAAGCTGCCCGCCCAGTCTTCACCTTCTCTCCCTTCCAAGTCCCCATTCTCGTAACTACGATCTTCACTTTCCGCCGGCCCGGCTAACGTTTTGTGGAAAAAAGAACCCACAACGCCAACTCCTCTGCTCCCTGTCAGATCTCACGCCTGCGGCAGCCTCCTCATAAACCCACCCTCCAATTTCCTCTCCAGCCACATCATTAACATTACTTACCCCATAACTTCTACTACCAACTGCACCACCCGCAACGTCATTTACCTCCTGATATGCATATAATGTCCCGCTATTTACGTTTGCCTTAACAGCAATTCCGTCAACATACGCATGAACGGCCACTACAACGGCGTAAGTTTTGAACGATAGCTACCCATTGCTGTTCATGCGACTATCGACCTCGAGAGGAGTTTGTACTATTGATGACAATGATGCATGGCGTTGCAACGATCGGTCAATGAATTCCATTTTATCTTGCCCATTTAGAGAACAAATTCCCTTAAAGCGGTGCATGCGTTTTAAGTCTACCTCTGGAGGTAATGCAATCACTAAGTTCATTTAATTAATACGGATCCTTAAAAAAATCTACATCATATTCTCGTGGTGCGAAGACGTTCGCGCTAAGCGTAACCGTAGAGGAAAATTCAGTTCTCCCCACGGCCGCCAGGGGCTGCGTTTGGCGCCTTACCCTTTGATGGATAGCCACCGCTATCTCGCGCGCAATGTTCACTAGACTAGCACGCGGCAGGCGTCAAACGGGGGCAGATTGATCGCTTTTGCCGCCCCCACCGGCGTTTCCTTTCGCGTGTATTTTTTACCATTTTTTATCGCCCTACTCAATCTACAGAAAGAGAAGAGAAAGAAATGCGGCATAACCCTTCCCTTTCCCCCCTCTCTCTCTCTTTTACGTTCGCTATCTCGTGGGACGATCTCGTCTTGACTTTTTAGTCATTTTATTCTCGTTCTTCGAGGAAAAGGTCCTGATAGAGCTCTCCAATACAATGTTTTTTGTCCATGTTCCTTACTTTTTGAGAAAGTCGATTTTTTTCCCTCCCAGCAGCTGTGAGATCTATCTGAATATTTTTTAAAAATCTTTATCCGTCGTTTTGGCGCGTTTTCGACTCCGCTGTTTTTTTTCTTATAGTTGAGGTGTTTTTTTTAGTTATTGCGTGATTTTTCAGCTGCGGAGGAATGCTAAATTGTGGAGGACTTTTTTTAGCTATGAATTTTTAAAAATAATGGAGAATTTAGGTAGTTAAAATATCTTCCTGGTATTCCTCCGCATAGAATCGATCTGTTTTAAACTCGTGAATTTTTTAACATATATTTTTGGGCAAAATAAGCGAAATGGAATGTTGGGATCTGTATTGCTGTAAGATAATATCTATTGAGGCATTAATAATATTTGTTAGGGAAAAAACGTTCCTGGAATCGAACCCGGGACTTCAATCTCGCCAAATAAAATATAGCCCGGAGGTGGGTCCTGGCAGCGCGAGTCTCACACCAAGTTTCATGAAAATCGGTCAATTAGTGCAAAAGTTGTTAGTAGGGGACACACACACACACAGACAGGACCATTTCATAAGGCTATGTTTCCTAAAACTATTGCCACCAATAACGATTTCTTTGAAAACGTTTGATTTGCACGAGATATGGATAATTCACGATTCTTCATGTATTTTAAGACATTCGATCAATTCAGAAATACTTCCTGGCCATTCTAATTTCTCTCTTTTGTGCCAACCAGTGATATCAATCTCAAAAAGCTTCGAAAATTCCAACATTGGCGCGTATGTACCAACCTCGTCATGATATATTTCTTGTTTGTTCGATTCGGTGTACTAACCGAAATAAACTACTAGAATTGATTATTTTAACCCGATGCATACATTCATACTCGTCATTAATGGATTAATAGATCCCAAGTACGTAAAACAGGGAGGTATCATATAAACGGTTCTTATACAAATATCGATTTATGTTATTTAAATTGTTTAACATTGTACGGAAGTATTGCACAATGAAAATTTTGAATCCGTAAATCAGCTAAAAGTGCGGTTGGAGATTCAGCGGCGTTCGGAACCTTATTTTTAAAGTTCATTTGTAAATCTGAATAATTGTGTATCGCAAGAGTGGAATAAACTAAAGGCAACTATATTTTTGTGCATTTCAGAATCCATGCGTGAAATATGTTCAAGGGATATTTTAACATTGATCCAAACATTAACTGCAGGTTCTTCTGTGTCGAGACGATTGCAACGCTTAAAACCTCTTTCGTTTATTCTATTTATTAGGTATGAGGATGCATTTGGTTAAGCAATTTCAACTCAGTGCGGTCACGATCGATCGAGCTAACGAAAGAATTGGGCCGCACGAAAATTTCGAATCGTGACTTTCGTATTCGGTCACAACAATACGTACGGACGGCAATAAACAAGTTCATAAAATACCTTTAAAAATTAAAATAATCCATAAATAAATAAAGCAGCATAATACTCAGTTAATATAAGCTATGTTAATGAATTAGTAACCATCAGTAGACACATGTAACCGTTGCAAATTGTATTAAAAATAAGGTGCATCACGTGATCGTACAACCGGCGGAGTCTTACCGTGCGGTTCGAAATATTTCACTGCGACTAGAGTTTTGTCATTGCTTTCTATGAGGCAGTTGGAAACTAAGAGGTTTCCAAATTTCCTGCATTCGAAACTTCTTGACTGCACTATGTTTAAGTTCAAAGATCGCTCATATGCGTCAATGCCGCGTCACAGCAAATACTACGAAACTAAAATAATACATTCCACTAGGGAAACTTTAATATTGTGCAATTTCGCAATTCGGAACAAATAATGCAACGAACTATGGAGCCATTTCCCCATATTAATATAGTTGAATTGTTACAGTTTGTATTCATTTATTCCGTAATACTCGAAGGTTCGCACGAGAAAAAAAACAATTTGAAAAACTTACATTGCGTTAATTCAACATTTTTAATTATTAAATGTTGAAAAAACAATAGGAGGATATTTGTATAAAGAAGATGTGGACAACAAATATGAGTCTTGGAAAACTGATATTTTTGCGAGCATTACGCTGCAAATGGGGCGGAAATCTCTGTTAAGCAGCCGCACGTTGGATAAGGAAGGAGAAGAGTGAGGGAATGAGGAAGGGGAGAGAGAGGAAGGAAAATACGTATAGGGAAATGCGCACGTTAACTATTGTATCCCGTCACCTTTGACTAGGGTTACCAGATCTTCGACAAAGGCTTGAAATATCCGGGTTTTTATCCTTGCGTCCTTCGTCCGGCCCGCATTGGAAAACAGCGATTTCGTCTTGCTCTTCCCCAAGGAATGTGCGTTGATAGCCCCCTTACTTTTCCATTCCACTTCTTATGCTAATGGATATCGGGAATCCTTTAAGAGACTCCGTCGAAGAAGATGCAAGGAAAGAACGATTCGATATTTATACTCTCAACAACCACTTATTTCGCTAGTAAAATTTCTAGGCGAGAGATAAGAGCGCATTCCTAAGTAATGTTTGTCGGGATTTGCACTCATAGGTCTCCAACTCTTCCCCAACGACAGCCTCACGACCTGTCCCTAGAAGATTTATCCAGAAGGAAATACCAGATTATTTGTTATGTCTTACCTTTCGAGGAGTATCTACGAGGTGCTTCTTCTGGAGTTATTGCGGGGAATCACCCAATGATATGAAAATCCCAAATATCGTAGAGCATTTGGCTACAACTAGTACACATACAGATGAATTAAATTTAATGTCCAACGCTTAAGACATTGAACGAGAGCTAGTTGAAGGCTAGCGTCGACTTGATAAAAAACTCTTTTAACTCTGAAATGATTTTAAATAGCATAATTTAAAATAAAGTGCAGATGATCAGATAACCTGAAGAGATTGTAGCCTTATTTCGATGTTAGGTGGAATGAAAATGTCTTTTAGTAGCCTACCTACCGATCAATTTATGAAGACATTTTTGACGGAAATGTTAATTTTTTATCGCCGCTTCAAACGAAGGATATAATTTGAAATAATAACGAGGAAAAAGTTTTTTTAACACCACTCGGCTACACGCCCGTTCAGTGACAGCCAAGATATATATATATATATATATATATATATATATATATATATATATATATATATATAAACTGCCTCAATTATGTTAATATTTATTTTCCGATAAATGCTTCATTAATTTGCATATTATATTATAAAACTGGACCTCCGGGGAATAAGTTTTGCGAAGTAAATATAGTTAAGATTATTATCGTATTCTTTTTAAATGAACTGCTACGCTATAAAATTATGACCGATCTTCAACAACCATACGAATACAATGCTCAGCCCCCTCCAAAGTATGCGGAATGAAATTCGATAAGAAAAGGTATTTCGGATGAAATTCAAGGTGTGGAAACACCTGAGTCCTTGCCGAGTATATTTGTTTCAAAATACCCAGATAAGCATGAGTTTGCTATGTTCAAGAAGGAAACAGTTGGAAGCAGACTGAATTCTCCCAGCCAGCCGTAGTAAATGTGATCTGACGGGGTTGACAGTAAAAAGGGGAGGAGAGGCGTTGCCAAACCACACAAAAGAAGGTACCAAAGGAAAAGGCATGGGCAGTGATTGTGCACGATATGGCAACGTTCGGTGGTTGGCAGGAGCTCTTTTGAGACACTAATTTTTCTTAGCTCTCAGAGCTCAAGTTATCCGGAGTTGACTTAACCTCTTCCTTGATAGGAAACAGTGTCTCTACAGATAAAAGAGCTAACCTCACAGTCAATAGGTATAAAAACCTAAAGCACTATGCTTTTAATTTCAATGTGGAGTTTTTATTTTACCTTTCATAGTCGATATTTTATAAGTGATAAAAATTTAAGGATTAAATTAATAAGCTATATTTTAAAAAAAATTCATAGCTTTAACGAATGTTTAGTTATATTTCTCGAAGTCTGTATTTGTCGGCAGGATCGGCCCAAGGTATGGGCGAGTCGGGCGGCTAAGTATTGGGAGCGCTAATCCAACCATCCATCTATAATACTTGCAAGTAAATAAATATTTGATGCCAATTTTTCCACTGAAAAGGCGGAAATCTTAATGAAATTCCTTTTATTTTTCGTTATAAATTATTTTACGAAGCAATGAATAAATGAACAAGTTCTTTTTAAAATATCTTAACGAAAATTTGCGGATTTGATTTGCTGAGGTGGTTTCTCGCCCGGGGCGCAAAAATACCTCGGGCCGCTCTTGTTTTCCGGTGAATTGTTGCTAAACAGAAATGCGAAATTAAATTTTAAAGTGATAGCTCACCAATTTCACCCTTTATCAAAATATAGTGAATACTTATACATAAATTAAGGGACTGGCATATAGCAGCATACTGGCAGGTTTCAAGCCTTCATAAGTAGTTAAAATTGAGTTAAAAACAGTAAAGCAAGACAGGTATGGTTTGCAAATATAAAAAGGTAAGCCCAGGTATGCGATTAAAACTTTTAAGAGACAATGACAATGTGAAAGGATAGTTAGTGAGAAATACTTCTTCGGACTGCTTAGTAGGTATATTTGTTTAAATAAGATAGAGCAGTACAATAGATATAGACTTGAAACGAAAGAAAAACCATGGTCTCGGCTGAAATGTTTGCTGTGAATTTTTGCGATGCCAATGTCGATAATTATATGAAAGATTGTGTAATTTTCCTTCGATGTGGGCTCCAAAGTATCTTACGAAGCAGGTAATATTGACATTATCTGGAAGTAAATATGAATAACAAAATTTATTTAATGTATTATCAGCAAATATAAAAAACAAAGCAATATATTGGAAAATACCAGCCATTATGGAATGCATTCAAGCAGTGGAGGGTGAACGGCAGTAAAATAGCAACGTGAGAGGTTTGGTTGCCGATATTATATATATTTTATACGACTTGTCGGTGCTTGCATATTGCAAGCGCTTAAAAAAATTACCATACACCAAGATCTAAAATCGTAAATAAACCATCAAGATCTCCAGGGCAAAAGAACTTCAGCCACGTGGAGCCTATATGCATTAGATAATAAAATCCACGAGTTCAAGCAGAATATTTATAATTTTCCACGTAATTAAGGCAACTATCCGTAATTTCCAATTTCTCTGGCAATCGGCTCTTTTCCAAGTTTTCGTATTTCAAGTTTCGAGACTCAGATACATGAGCAATAAGGATAATCATCATTAAGATAATACCCCATACACTAATTTTGTGGAAAAATTAGGATGTTTTGTGTTAAGATTATGGCATGATCATCCATGCCTTTAGCATGTATTTGCGAAATAAGTATGACGCCATTGTATTTGACATATGAAAAGAGTTAAAATTTCTAGAAAAACTACGAAACGCAGCATTAAAATACTTTTTACGTTTTACTAAATTTCGTGTGTTGGTATAATGACATCATCCTATGTTTACATCCTAGTTTAAAATAAATGGTATAATAATATATAAGTAATACAATAATTTTCATTTTCTGCGAAATTAAGTCATATATCTGGAATTTTAAAATTCTCTGACAATCGGATCGCGTCCAAGTTTTCGAATTTCACGTTTCATGGCTTAAATCGCCGTTTCAGCAATTACTATAATCATCATTAAGACAATGCTTATATGTTACACTAAAAGTTATTTAAAAATCTTTCTCCATACCTGTAATATTTCTATAAATTCCAAATAGGCTACATAATAATAAATATTTTAATAAACTGAGAAAATTTTAGAATTTACAAAGAACAGAAATAAACTCAAACCATATCTCTCTGATATTGGATAGAGCCACAAAGCTCCAACAATTAAGAAAATAAAAAGGAGCGTTACTAAGACGTAACTGTCAATTGTTAACAATATTCTTCGGTAGGTGGCGTGGTAGTGGCAGATAAAAATATAAAATATCTCTTAAACAATGAATTATATGGGAAAATGTTTCAAACAAAGATTGTAGATAATTTCATTTTCTACAACCTTTATTCTAGTACACTTTTAAATATGTCAAATATTAAAGCAAATATTTCAAAATAACGGGTAAGTGACATGAGTAAATACCCACTTTCGGTTGGCCGATTTTTATCGAGATGTAATCAGTTATTCTGACTTTTATATAAATTTTAAATATAAAATTGATTTGATTAATATTTTTTGAGTTAGAGCACCTACAAAAAAGCTGTCATATAGACATACGCACGCACACCCACACACACGCAGGCACACAAAAACAGATACACACACAGACATAATCGATAAAATGATCAAAACGTGTTCGGGAGACCTCAAAACGTGTATTTACGTTGAAATCTCGAAATCGATTTTTTCATGAAAACTGTACTTTTCCCTATACTACCTATGAAGAAAGTAAAAATTAGGTAATTTTTTGCTAGGCATCATTATCCCTTTTAGTATGTATCCGGATAAAAAATTAATTTAAAATTATCGCGTCATCATATGTATACGTCTTTGGCTGATATCAAATGGATTATTTCAATCTAAACATTAAATCAATACTCTTGAAGTATGGAAAATATATTTCCATTGAAAGGCATTGGGATCGTTGCTATGGCAGTTAATATTTTTCATTGTTGAAAACTGAAAATCCTTTCATAATTTTATGATTAAATCGATTATTTACGCAAATTCAGAATGGATTTGAATTTTGTTTTCAAGAAAAATGAACTTCATTCTTTCCTCCACAGTATGGTTATGTCCCGACTTTGTATCTTATATTTTAATAATTAAAAAAAGCAATTTTACATAGCCCTGCACCCTTTTCAATGCTTTTTTTTATAGATGTTTAAAATAAAGTCAAAACACCCTTTAAATATAACATAAATAAAAGGAGGAATCTGAAGACTGATACGAAACGTCTTCTTACCTTTGGTGCAGTATAAATTTTCCAGTGATGGGAGAAGACATTCTCACGCGATGAAAGAAATTCTTCTTGACATACGCAAACGCACACTCACACGGCACCATCCCCATATCACATCAAACTTCGGGGCTCGAGGGAATTAAAAAGTTAAGATTTGACATAGGAAATGGAGGAAAAGAGAGGAATTCACAGCAATGGGAAAAGAAGCTAAACTTACTATTATTGCCTTAACGCAATGAATTAAATCGCATTTTAAACAAATTTAGCGCAAGGGATATATTTCGAAAAGCTTCTATTCCTGTTTCCCACCAAGTTACAGATGTAATTCTGACGACGATTTCTAACTAACAATTTGACAGTATGGTTTCTGAAATTCTAATGACAAGTTAGCATGCAGAATCATACACTTACATCTGTTAATATATGAATATTTTGCTAATTATTTACTTGTGTTGTGAAAAATGCTATCTTGAGGCCTTCTCTTTGAAACGGGGATCGCTTACCGGCAACTTCCTTCAGCACTTCCGAACACAATCACATCTCAAATAATACTGAGCTAAGCATGGTCACAATATCCCGCCAAATCATTATACGTCACTAGTTTTCTCCTTGACGTTGAGGAAGTAAAATAATCAATAACTAAGTCCGGTGATTAGGGGAGAAATACTCGTTCCCAAGTCCTTTTCTGTTACACCGACTAGTGAGGGCCACTATATTGTGCTAAATATTCACAGAAGAAAGACCATGTTGAGTCACGAGCACGGACGAGGAAGTAATGCAAGGAGGAACTCAAGAGTGTCGTCTAGCAAATTGCCAGAGTTGAACGTGCGTCGTTAGGAGAGAATCGTGCCCGATAGAGCGCTTGAGGTCAAAAGAAGCAACGCATTCGGCCAATTTTTCATCACATAAAGATTATCCTTCAAGTGGTAATTCTCAGGGAAAATATTTTTGAGGAAAAGATAATGATCGAAAGGAAGAAAACGAATTAAATCGCGGCAAAGATGCAATCAAGTCCTTTAGTGATCTAACAAACTTTTAAGGTTGTCTTCTTCGACTTCTTACTTTATCCTTAAAAACAATGAAACGTTTTAGCATGTTGATGAAGTAATACAAAACGTTTTCTTGATTCGCGAGAACTAGCCTAACCTGCTTTTCCTTGCACAAGCTTCTGCCTTCCCGAGAATAACTCTAGCCTTTGCAAGCATTTGATATTAGTGAGTCTGCGATTCATTGAACAAGAATCTAAATAAAATACAACCTATGTACGTTGTGGCGATTCCGAGTTTTAAGAACCTGTGTAATAGAAGGGCCAGTTATCATGAAGATGTATTTTATATTTAAAATATTTATTAAATTTATGTTCGGAGAAATATTATAAAAGCCGCCCGACATATTCTCACCTCCTCCCACCGCCAGGTTTCCTTTACGGCACCTCCAATCCGCTCTTTCCGCCGACTCCCAATTTGACTAGCATTTTGTGGAAAAAGGAACCCTCAACACCCACTCCTCTGCACCCTGCCTGATCTCACCCCTGCGGCAGACCCCTCATAAACCAACCCTCCAATTCCATCTCTAGCCCCACCACTAACACCTCCTGCCCCGAAACTTCAACAAACTGAACCACCCGCAATGTCATTTACCTCCTGAGAAGCATCTAATGTCCCGCTTTTTATGTTGGCTTCACGAGTGGTCCCCTCAACATCCGCATGAACGGCCATTTCAACGATGTTAGTCTTAAATTAATTAATGAATTAATTAATTTTATAAATTAATGCGGTACAGACACCGAACTATTACAGAATTTATCAGTATGAGAACAAATGTTGGTGATGTGGACAATAAGCTGCAGATTAGGTCTGCAAGGGAAAGAGAGATTGTGATAGGGGTAGAAAGGAAGAAGGGCAATCGTCCTCCCTCCCCGTCTATTTGGAAAGTTTCTGGATCCGCCCCAGGTAGCGACCGTTTTAATCAAAATATATACTGTTAAGCTTGGGATTTTCTCCTAAATTGTAAGTCGTAATTATGTAGTCCTAGAAAATTTTTGTGGTAAATGTTGTCCTCTATCCAAATAAATTTTTTAATCAAAACCTTACAGATCATATTGCAACTAGGGAAAACATTGTATTTGTTGTTTTACGGATGTCATTTAAAGAGATACGAGTATAAGTTTATTTAAGTACTTATATAAAGTGGAACTCCTAATTTACAGATGCGGTTCGAAATCGCAATACGGCAATAAATTTTAACAAGGATCGTTCGTACTTAATCAAAACCCCACAAGCGGTTCGAGAGATGAAAGTTGCGACAGACGGACGCACATGCGAGACGTGCCCATGAGGCGTTCGAGAACCGTCCAGTCTTTTGATACCGTTTTGTACGTCAAGCCCATAAAGAGCGCCTTCGAAATCACTGCGTATTCTATTTATGGAGTACATATACTATTTCCTTCTTGATTTTTTTTGCGATGGTTAATAAAGTAATGTAGTAGTAGTAATTGATTTTTTAAGTGCGTCGACGGCTATGGTCAATTTGCATTGTCATCAACTGGACGCAGACACAGAAGGGAGGAGGGAAACCCGGCATTAGCCTACTCTTTACGAAAAGCACCAAGGGGGCCAACTCCTTAACGTCCCTTCCGAAGGAAGGAACTCTGAATTTGCACAGTCTCCTCAAACCGCACAAACAGGGGGCCGGGCGACCTCGGAAAACATCCTACTTGCACAGGGTTCGTGCCCGCTGCTCTTTCGAGCAGCAGGCGAGAAGCAGCCAGCGTTCTAACCACTACACCACCGGCACCCCATATAAAGTAATGTTTATTTTTGAGGTTTATGATTTGGAAATTAGATATAGGAATTGATAGTTTTGCATTCTTTTGTTTCTGTAAAGCCTTTGTTCGATGCAAGATACGAATAAATACATTTTTATTATTCCTACCTTTTCAACTAACGCATAATTAAAACGGATAAGTAGGAAAAAATAAAGGGGCGTCGAATTTTAACTTGCCTCAGGCGGAAAATTTTCTGGACACTGTCCGTGCAAAAATAAATTCTAGAGCAATATCCATTGGACAAACGACGTGATAAATCCGTGTACTTCTCTATAGTAGTGGTTCTTAAACTTTCAATCGTCACGGCTCCCTTGAATATCATGTGGCTCCATTTGAATTGAAAATATTAAAAATAAAAAACTTTATTGCAAATTTCTTCATTTTATGTAGGTATCTATTATGAATTTTATCACATTATTTTTCCAAAAACTCTAATTTGTTTTCAGAGTCTCAGTTTGGATGTCGTGCGAAACATAACACATGTGAAGCAGTTCTGACATTAATTAAAGATTGCCTTGCTGTTCTTGAGAAACAGGACCTGTGTCAATTGAAAATGTTTGATTTGAGTAAATCTTTTGACACAGTTTCACATAAAATACTGCTAAAAACGTTAATCTATTATGGATTTGAAGGCAAGGCTATTGATTTAATGCACTCTTATCTGTGTGGTCGAACCCAAACTGTATATCTCAATCAAACTCTCTCAAACTACCTTCCAGTTCCCCATGGGGTTCCTCAGGGCTCCATTCTTGGTCATTTGTTATTTATTATATATGTAAATGACCTCTCAACAAATGTAATTGATAACACGGCCAAATGCTATCAATTTGCTGATTACTGTGGAATATGTCTTCCGGCCAATTCCCCATATAACATGTCTATACTTGATACTAATAAATTAGAGATAATGAAGGACTGGTGCTCTGCTAACACCTTATGTTTGAATGGTGGTAAAACCCAGGACATGAAAATTAGTTTAAACCCTAGAGATAATCACAATAGTGAGTCAATTAATTTTCTAGGGTACACCTAAATTCTACTTTAAATTGGGAAAATCGTATTATTAATGTGGAAAACAAACTCTCTAAGGGCATTTTTATGATTAGGAGGCTTTGCTCCAGTGTAAACAGGGATGTGCTGAGAACTGTTTACTATGCACATGTGCATAGCCACCTTTCTTACGGAACTTTAATATGGGCCAACAACTCATCATTCATAAAATTACTACTCCTCCAAAAGAGAGCAATCCGTATTATATGTGGAGTAAACTCTAAAGCACATTGTAGCCACTAGATAAAATTCTATTATTCGTGATAAGTTTATTTTTTGGCATTTTACCTTGCATTCTAAATAAATTTACGCTTCTTTGGGGGACCGCGGCCCACAGTTTAAGAAATATTGCTCTATAGCATGCAAGCGCCTCTCCGAGAGATCGGCTCAACCTTCGACACATCGCTTTGTTTCGACGATCAGACGAAAGACCGCCCTCATGACGAAGAAACCATGTTGAGCTAAATAAAAAATAAATATATACGCACGTCAATAAAGGGGGAAAAATTGTGAATGAAAAACACTTCATAAAAACGGTGATTTATCGCCGCATAGACATCCAATGGACAGGAATAATGTTTCAATCTCGTGTCTTTTTTATTTTCCTCGCTTTTTTATTATTTTTGTCGGGAAAAAAAGATAAAAGCTATCCGCCCTCCTTGAGCATTTGGATATCCAAATGGGCCGTCGAGAAAAATGGTCCTCTCTCCGCCGAAAACTGATTGATTTGGAGAGGGTTACACGATTTGACGAGTGAAAACGCATCGATCTTCGTACTCTCTTTTGTTTGAAAAAAACACGATCGGGTATTTTTTCATCCGCGCCGGGAGGTTAAACCGTGAGAGGTTGAGGGAGAGAAAACATTTTTTTGATCGAACCCTTTTTTATTTACCCTTAACACGTGACAAGAGGTTCTTTTGGAAACGAGCCAGAGGGTAGGATGGAAAAAACAGCTCCGTATAGTACAGGAGCGGGGAAAAGATTGAGGGTAGTGGATGGAGGGGAGGGCTCTGCCATATCGATCGGTTTATGGATCGGGAAACTCCCTAGTAAATCTCGAAGATTTTCTTCTCCTAATAAGGCTGTTTTTTTTTAAGGCCTCGGCATCCGTTTCAGTAGATCTTTCTCTCTGTAGATGCGACTTGTTCCCATTCCCCATTACGCGATGCAAATGCGCCCTCTCTTCCTCCCGTCTCGGAAGACGTTCTCCGATCCCTTCCTCTTTTTTTGCGCGCGCGAGAGGCGTGAAATATGCGGCGCGTCGCGGTTATCGGCTTCTCCTTACCGGAGAGGAATGGGAAGGGGTTGGGTTGGGGGGAGGGGAAAGAGGGAAAGCTGTGTGCTGGAATGCTTTTACTTATCGACTCGAGAGGAATGTGCGTCCTATAAACAAACGCAAAGCGGGACCGCGCTAACGCCCGATCAGGGAATTCGTGCCACTTGGCTGAGGATGGAAATTTGACGGAGAGGGAGAAAATGCCCTGTTTTCGTTGAATTTGCGTGGCGAAATTACCGCGACGCCACTGATGTTGTGGCGCGAGTGCGTGTACCCCTGAAACGCTGCATTCTACTCCATTCTAACACACTAGTGGCACCCAAACGTTTCGGTTCGAGGGCCACATAACCCCTTTCTGCACCCATCGCGGCCCACATAGCACACTTCCGTCCTCTGCCCGGGACACATCCGGTTGAAAATAGTCGTAGAATTGTTTTAGAAAACTATAGGGTCAGTATTGGCTGATTTGTTTAAAATTTATTTATTACATGAATAGAGTACATATTGTTCCTATAAATTGCTATTTTCATTTTATGTCATATTGTGTCCATTAATTGTTAATGTTCAAGATGCATTTGTCTCGATGGTTAAGTGTCAACATGTTTACTTGAGTCATGTTGGTATAGGTAGGTTTCATGATTGCGTGATTTTAAATAGACTCGATGTAATGTTTTAGGCTGCTATGCGTTTGTTACTATTCAGCTTGTAGGTGAAGGAAAGAGTTAAATAAAGAACTTATAATACGCTATTAAAAAATCTGATGTGGCCACCACATGACTTTTTCCGTACCTGTAATATTTATAAATACATATTCCAAATTGTTTAAATGATAATAATTATTTTAAGGAACTGCGAAAAAATTTCGACACTTGACAAAGATTAGAAATAAACTACAACCGTAGACTTCTGATAGTGGATATAACTCCGAAGCTCCAACAATTAAGAAAATAAAAGGAAGCGTAAAATGTTTACAATAGTCGCCGGTAGGTGGTGTGGTGGGGTAGCTAAAATATTTAGTTTTAAAAATATATCTTAAACAATGCATTATATTAGAAAATGTTTCGAACAAAGGTCGAACAAAATTACATTTTCTACAACGTTTATTCCGGTAATTTTTTACATTCATCAAATATTGAAGGAAATATTTTAAATAAATGGAATATCTCATTAAAAAAGCGTTCTATGAAAAAATATTTAAAACAAAAGTTAAAGAGAATAATATTATCTATGAAGTTTATAATAAACAACATTTACATTTATGAAGTGTAAGATTATGAGTTAGAGCGCTCACAAAATCCTATCACATACAGACACGCAGACATCATCGAGAAAAGTCAAAACGTATTCAGGGGACCATAGAACATGTATTTCCGTTGAAATCTCGAATTCGATTTTTTCATGAAAACAGTACTTTCTCTATACTTCGTATCTGGAGAAAGCCAAACTCTAACCTTACATTACGTTGTACTTGTAGTAGAATGACGTTTACATAAATTACTCAAAATATTAATATGTATATCCATCCTACGCTTTGCAAGGTACATGCGTTTTAGGAAAAGGCCGTGAGAAACGAATCGTTCAAAGTTGGATGTAGTTCCCTATAGGAATACATGAGGTCGTATTTGAACGCCCTCTTCAGTTGAACACACTGCAATTAATTTATATTGCATCCAGAATTGCTTCGTTTATTCTTATTACCTCTGAGTCGAACCAAAATATTTTATGTACTTTTAATGCTATAGGATGTATGAGGATGATGATAGAAAGAGCGCTAGAAGTCAATAAAGATATGTATTTTTGTTTTGTAGATTGAGAGAAAGCTTTTGACCGAGTGAAATGGGATTAAATGCTGGGTATTTTAAACAAAATTGGAATAGATTGGAAAGATAAATGACTACTTAAAAACCTTTACTTTGATCAAAAGATTAGAGTCAGGGTTGAAGGAGAAGAAACAAAAAGTACTTCAATAGGGAGGGGAGTGAGGCAGGGATGTCCTATTTCACCAGCGATATTTAATATTTATGCAGAAACAATAACAGAAGAAGCGTTGAGGGAAGAGAAAGGATTTAAGATAGGAGGTGAAAGTATTACCACCATTAAATATGCAGATGATCAAGGATTAATAGCAGAAGACGAGAAAGAGCTTCAGAGGATGACAGACAGACTAGAGGAGGTTGGCCAACAATATGGAATGAAGATCAATGCCGAAAAAACGAAAGTCATGGTGGTTTCAAAGGAACATAAAGAATTAAATATAATGGTAAATGGAAAAAAATTGGAACAAGTATGTAGTTTCAAATATCTTGGCAGTATTTTAGCGCAGGATGGAAGTAGTACACAGGACATTAGAAGTAGGATTGCAATGGCAAAAGCAGCATTTAACGAGAAGAAGGAGCTTCTCACAAGCAAGAAAATAAATTTAGAAACAAGGAAGGAATTAGCAAAATGCTACATATGGAGCATAGCTCTTTATGGTGCAGAGACGTGGACGATAAGGAGAAAGGAGGAAAAATATTTAGAAAGTTTTGAGATGTGGGTATGGAGGAGAAAGATGAAAGTGAAATGGACAGAGAGGAAGAGAAACGAAGAAGTATTAGAAATGGTGGGAGAAGAAAGGATACTAATAAAAACAATCAGGAAAAGAAAAGCAAATTGCATAGGGCACATATTGAGAACACAGTGTTTACAAAGGACGATCTTAGAATGAAAAATTAGTGGAAGAAGAGGAAGAGGGAGAAAAAGAATAGGAATATTAGATAATATAAAGCAGGAATATAATACTTCATCATCATAGGTAGTCTGTCCGTAGACAGGTCCGTGATTATTCTTGGTTAAACCTGGTTCTCCATATACTCCTATTTTCTGCTGTCCTCTTTATATCTTGATAACCCTCTTTCCCTTTCAAATCTGTCCATTTTATCCTCAGCATTCTCCTCCCTGTAAGTAGTTGTTTCTTTCTCCTGAAAGCCGCTTTTACTTTTCCTATTCAAGTTTTGATCTCATCCGTACATTTTGCCTCTCGTCTTATGATACTTCCAAGGTATTTATATTCTGAAACTTGTTCTAATGGCTTTCCCCCAATAGTTATGTTCAGATTCTCTTCTTTACCCGATATTCGAATGACCTTGGATTTTTCTGTATTTATTTCCATACCGTATTTTCTACCTGTTATCACTAGTCTATTTATCAATTTTTGTAGCTCCTCTTCCTTTCTTGCTAGAAGTACTTGATCATCTGCGTATTTTACTGTTCTTACAATCCTTCCTCCAATTTTGAAACCCCCTGTGCCTTCTAAAGCTTCTTGCATTAGACTTTCTCCATATATATTGAATAGGGTTGGCGATAGGCAGCAGCCTTGTCTTACTCCTCTACCGATATTTATTCCGCAGGTGTCCACATTCTCAAACCTGACCTTTACAACTTGATTCTCATATAGATTCCTAATCAGTCTCCTGTCTTTCCAGTCTACTCCTATATCCTTTAATATCTTCATCAACTTTACCCAATTTACTCTATCAAAGGCCTTCTGCCAGTCTACGAAACATGCGCAGATATCTTGACTGTATTCTATTGCCCTTTCTGATATGATTCTAACTACTCCTATAGCATCTCTAGTTCCTCGTCCTTTTCTGAAACCGAATTGATCTTCCCCTATTATTTCTTCTGCTTTTTTCTCCAGCCTTTTATTAAGAATCCTCGTGATGATCTTCGATGTGTGTGACAGAAGGCTTATCGTTCTGTAATCTTTACACTGCATTGCCTTTGGCTTCTTCTTTAGAGGGATCATTGTTACTTCTAGGAAATCCTGAGGCCACTCTCCCGTGTCGTAAATCTTATTAATTAATTTCGTGATCGCTTTTAGTCCTTCTGATCCTATGACTTTAAGTATCTCAGCCGGTATTCCATCGCTACCCGTGGCTTTCCCCTTCTTTAGTTCCACTATCGCCTTTTCTACTTCGCTCTCCATAATACTTGGTCCTAAGTTGTCTTCTTCAATGTTTTCCTCATTTTCCAGTTCTATTTTTGCCGCTCCTGCCTGTTTGCTGTATAATTCCTTAATGTATTCTTCCCATACCTGTGCTACATCCTTTGTTTCTGAGACTATCTTCCCATCCGTATTCATAATTCCTTTACCACAAATTCTATTAGACTTCTTATCTTCTAATTCCAGTGCCCTAGCGTACATCATATCGTACCGTCCTAACTTCTCCATTTGTAGTATTTCATCACATTTTCCTTTTATCCAATTTTCTCTAGCTTTATCTGTTACCCTTCTCAACTCATTGTTTATACGCCTATAGTTGGCTCTACCTTCTTCACTGTTAACGTTTTTCCATTTTCGTCTCTCATCCATTTTCTCCAGCATTTCCTTCGTGACCCATGGTTTTCTGATTTTCTTCTCTTGTTTTCCAATCTCTTTATCCAAGGTATCCTTGATACTGGTTTTAATTTCATCCCATTCTATATCAACGGTCTTTGGTTTGTTTTCCAACTTTCTTAGGTTATCTTCCAACTTCATGCTGACTACATCCTGCCTTTCTTTCAGTTTTTCTAGGTCCCAGGTCTGTCTTTCTCTTCTCGTTTTTCTTATTTGTTTGAGATTTGTACTCACGTCAACTATTAGAAGGCTGTGATCTGAAGCAATGTCTGCTCCTTGCAATGCCTTGGCATTCTTTATGCTGTTCCTGAATCTTTGTTTTACAAGGATGTAATCTATTTGGCATCTCATTCTATCTCCTGGGCTTTTCCATGTGTATAACCTTCGTTTATAATACTTATAGAGATATAAAAGAGGCTTCTAGGGAGAGAGAGAAATGGAGGGAGCGATTCAGTTAAAAACCTGTCTTCGGACAGAAGCATGATGATGATGGATGCTTATAGACCAAGGATAGCAAATAAGTGGCACGCGTACACTTTTACTCGGCACGCGTACACTTTTACTCGGCACGCGTAAGCTTGTGTTTTATAGATAAAATATGGAGTTTCTTCGATAAGGAGAAAACTATTGGCACCTGAAAAAATTTTGATGATTCACATTATTTTCTAGGCACGCGACACAAAAGCCATTTGCCATCCCTGTTATAGACCGTTCGGAAACCGTGCTGAAGTGAAACTGGCGGTCGCGCAATTCGAGGTATTACTCCGAAAAACATTCCGTGCTATACCAAAAACGTGTAAAGCGAGAGATGAGTGAAGATGAACTAGATATACGGGTGAAAGGGATTATAAAAAACAGTCGCTTTATCAGCAGAAACGGTGAATTTAATTGTGGATTTAGTAAGGGCACAGTAGGCGAGTCGGCTTTGAGGGGGCGCAAGGAGTTGGAACGGAACACCATCTCTACGGCGACAGAAGACGCGTAATATTATTCGCGTCGCTACGCAACATTCTTAAAAGCGGGGAAAAACCGAGTGACGTAAGTTGTTAAGGAAATCTTTCGCTATTTATCATTAAATTATGTTCATTAGCCCCCGTTTCACGGCTGACTTCCTGAGTATTGATAAACGCCATGTTTATTCGTCTATGGATTATGTATTAAGAGGTCATGACCGATATCGGTCGATCAACGGCACTTGACTCGTTATAAACGCAAAATAAAATTTCCAAGTTAAATAAAGTGTAAAAGATTTAAATAAGAAAGTTGAGATTCGTTTTTGTGTATAAATTAAAAACGACTAACATCTACATTTTTTACAGTTATGAAATGTTTTCAGCGGAAATGAATTGCACTAGCATAATAAGAATAATACTTCAAAGTCCAGGAAACAAGCCGATATTCCTAATTGATGACTTTTAGCGAAAAAAGTAATAGGTAATTAAAAAACGATAACCAAATTGAACCGAAAGAACTCAGAAGGCATGCTGACCAACGACTATTTTAAAAATTCGAAATATTTGTTTTTCTTTTAGGATGAATGAATGGGAAAAGAGGCCAAAGCGCCAAAAATATCCACGTATCGTTGTTGAGGTCTGACTTAGACCCTAAAATAATGTACTTTTTGAACAATTTTGCTCAACGAAGTCGATTTGATAATCACACGCATAAATGCGAGCGGTTATTCGATGAATCAATTTGGCGGTTCATGCGAAGCAACAATACGCGAGGAGGTCATGGAAATTTAATTAGTCACCGTTGAAGGATTTTTACTCAGCAATAACGCCAAACATGGTATTTCATGTAAATCGACGCTCAGAATTGTCCAAACTGGGCCCCGCGTCGAAATTCGGCCTACGGGTTTTTATTAAGGGTCCCAAATAACGAAACTCCAGCGAAATCCGTTTGGACATAGCGACGCTGTTAAATCTGTAATGGAAGGCTGTTACGCATCGACCAGTCCGAATATATTTAAATATGTACCTCGTGAAATACGTATGAACGCTTCCAACCTGAATAAGGATTGCGAGTGCTTGCGCATAAAGTTAAAATTTGGATCATTATACGAAAAGCAAGAAAAGGCTTACAGCAATGAGGCTACAACAAGGGGACGTTTATTAAAAAAATCTAAGGGTTCTCTGGTTTTAAGCACAGGAAAAAATGGAGAATTTTTGTGGCAGAAAGTCTTTTTCGTACGATTTTAGAGAGGTGGGTGAACCGAAAAGAAGGGATGGAGGAAGGAATAAAGAAGGAGAAAGGATATAAGGGGGAAAGAGAAAAGGCGAAAGGGCAAGGGAGAGAGAGGGTGAAAGAGAGGTAAGTGATAGAGAGGGGGTGAGAGAGAAGGGATTGAGAGATAGAGGTAGGGAGAGTGGAGATAGATAGATATTCGTCTTTACTTTGGCGAGATCGAGACTAAGCAGTCTCTTCTTCCATCTAACCCATTGTCAACTGTTCCTCCATCTAACCCATTGTCAATTGCGAACAGGAAGAAAGTAACAAAGAACGAAAATAAAATAAAAGATTACATAAAATAAAGTACTACATAAATACAATGCCAAGTTAGCATTTTTGGAAATAAAAAGAGATGGGAGGGAGGGGAATGAATGAATGATAGTTAAAACACCGGGGGAGAGAGGAGAAGAGGGATGGGGAGAGGGAGAGGCAGAGAGAGAGAGTGAGGAATAGAAAGGAGATAATAGAGGCCGAAGGAGGTAAAGAAAGAAGACACTGAGAGGAAGAGATAGAGGGAGGGCGGGAGTAAGATGGTAGGAGTTCAGAAGGGAAGAAACGAGAGGTAGAAGAGGGTTCTTTAGAAGAATAAGAGATACCTTTATTTCATCTCTTTCTCTCTCTCCCTCTCGAAAGAGGAAAGACTCCGAGGAGCTCCCTCTCGAACCGCCATCAAAAGAGAAGTTGAAGAGTTACGCTCAAATTATGAGAGTATGGCTTCTCTGAATCACTTATAATTTTCCCCTCGAAATTGAAGTATTTTCTAAATTACGAAGCCCTTCTTTTATATATATATATATATATATATATATATATATATATATATATATATATATATATATATACTAGTAGAAGGTGCTTGCATACTGCAAGCAATTCATCTCACCTTGAAAAAACATTAATTATTCAGACCGACGTTTCATCATTACAAATATTCTTTTAATTCTAAAGATTTCACCTCCTCAGCGATTTCCGTTTTTCTCACATGTAAAAATAATAGTTTAAAACAATCCCCAAATGTTGCAATTTTAAAAATTTTACACTATCTTCATTATGGAGTACTAATGCTACACATTTTAGCCAAATTTTAAAGTTGTAGCACTTCTACAAGTAAAATAATATTTTTCTAATTGTTTAAATTTAAATAATTTTTAACAGCCGCCGCAATTCATATATGGTAAAATTGAAATGTTTATTTGTGTAAATTTAATACTCTGTAAATAATTTGAAAATTTCAGCTTCCTAACTCATCTCGTAGTACCTAAACAGTTATCCATTTGTTTAAACTTTAAGAATTTTTAACTGCCAAACAAATAAAAATATCAAAATTTGTATAATCCCTATTTCGTTCTTTTAGAAATTCTACTTACAAAAAAAATTTCAACTCCATTGCACATGCGGAAATACATAAACCTTGAAAATTTGTTTAAACAATTGCGAATTTTTAGCGGCCGCATTGTTGCATTTTTTCAAGATTTTCGTTTTTTCTAGTCGATTTTGCACAAAGTTCTACCTAAGAAAAAAATTTCGAATCTCCAGCTCATCTGGAAGTGTCTAAACATTAGTATCCTCCTGTTATCATTATATATCGACGACTCTTACAGAGGAGGAGGATGATATAGGAGGATACTAATGTTTAGGCACTTCCAGATGTGCTGGAGATTCGAATTTTTTTCATAGATAGAATTTTGTGCAAAACCGACTAGAAAAAACGAAAATCTTGAAAAAGTGCAACAATGCGGCCGCTAAAAATCGCAATTGTTTAAACAAATTTTCAAAGATTATGTATTTCCGCATGTGCTACGGAGTTGAAATTTTTTCTATAAGTAGAATTCTTAAAAAGCTAGGAAGCTGCAATTTTCAAATTAATTACAGAGCATTGAATTTACACAAATAAACATTTCAATTTTACCATATATGAATTGCGGCGGCCGTTAAAAATTATTTAAATTTAAACAATTGGAAAAATATTATTTTACTTCTAGAAGTGCTACAACTTTAAAATTTGGCTAAAATGTGTAGCATTAGTACTCCATAATGAAGATAGTGTAAAATTTTTAAAATTGCAACATTTGGGGATTGTTTTAAACTATTATTTTTACATGTGGGAAAAACGAAAATCGCTGCGGAGGTGAAATCTTTAGAAATAAAAGAATATTTGTAATGATGAAACGTCGGTCTGAAAAATGAATGTCTTTTCAAGGTGAGATGAAATGCTTGCAGTATGCAAGCACCAAATACTAGTATGTTATATCCTCCTCCTCTGTAAGGAACGTCTATATATAATGATATATACGTATATATATGTATATATATATATATATATGTATATATGTATATATATATGTATATATATGTGTGTATGTAGCCAGAAATTTTATTTGGGAAGGGCAAATACTTAAATACATGATTATCTGAGCACTTGTTTATCGATTTATCTGAAAGAACCTTGGTGTAATGATAGAAGCTGATGAATAAAGGTGCTGATTCTAATTTAGACACCTTCGATCCACCTTATTTCCATCTGACGCTGGCGTACTCTATGCTTATGTTATGATTATCTCCGATATTGTTTGGGGAAGGGAGGAGGCTCAATGCCTTTCCGGTTGCCACCACCCTGCGCCACTATATATAAATTGTCGTTGAAGGATCACGCTGTTGGAAACCACTCTTTATCCAAGGATTTTATCATTTGCCACATAGTTTGATAAGATATGAAAAATAAAGATCTTGGAATGTTTAAAAACTGCAAAACACGGCTTTCTGTTTCAACGCCGTATCTTCAGAAATATTGTTTTTATCGGAATTTACGCGCCAGATGTTACATTACCATCCCTCCTGGAATACATTTCTTTTTGAAATATTTTTCGGCAGATTAATCGAACGACCTATTTGATTGTATTATCGTTCTAAAACACTTGAGGCTTATCGTGAATTTTTTGTTGAGACGATAACTTTTATGGTTATTAAATACAGGCCGGCGTCTGCTATGTTTACGCAAATATGCATTAGTGCATTTCACTATAACGAGGCAATTAATTACGAGCTCGTGATCGGAACGAATCCAATAGGTCATTCATATTTTAATGGAAAGTGAAATTTGATGTTTAAATAATCAAGTTTTTCCCATTAAGCAAATCACGTGCAAGTAGCAATTGTGAGTAGCTTGTCTTCTTTGAGACTTAATCATAACGGTTTAATGGTATACATTCGTAAAGAAAGATATTGCCCAAATATTTATGACATATTTAAGGCTATTCATTTGGCGAGATTAATGTTATTTTACAAAATACGGAATTAATCGTTACTCGAGCAACGTTCAATATTATATTCTTTAGCTGTTTCTTTGTGTTTAGGAATGGTGAATAATCTTTCCAAATAAGCGCATGAGACATCTGGTGTTGTATTCATAAAAGTAAAACCATTAGGCATTAAATGATCTTAGTCAAAGATTAGAGCGTCTTATATATTCCCAATAGAAATTTTCAAAAGAATAGAGCAGATTTTTGCATCCCTCCCTATTTCTTATTTTTTGAAATGCATACATTCGTGTATAAATGTTTGTGCAGTGCACGTCTTTGTATTGGTGTTATTGTTAAAAATTGAAAATGCTTACTATCAATAAGTTAATTTTCCTTTTACTTCAATGAAATTTCTAAAAATTAAGGATTTCCTTGGGGAGTATACTTTATTGTTTCATTTTTTGCTCTTCAATGCTGCTGCAATGAATTCTCTATGAGCATTCATGTCCATTTATTTGAGTTTTGCTCTCATAAAGTTTTTGTTATTTCAGGACAATTGAATATTGAAGTCTTAACGCAATTAGGGAAATTCCCTAAAACGTTTTTATAGTGTAATCTGTATGCAAATAGGCATATTTTCTTATTGAAACTTTGATTCATTGTCACCTTTATTACGCTACTAATGTAATTGACCGTCAAAAATGACGGGTATACATGAATAAAGTATTAAAATTAACACTTCCCATTATTTCTCGTCTCTTTACCTCCTTCCCATTCTCATCTCCTTCTCCCTCCCTCTTTCTCTTCCTCCCATTCTCCTTCGCTCTCTCCTCCCACTCTTCCCCAAAAAATATAGCTAGGTATCTTTCTCAGCGTGATATATATGAAACGTTATATACGGAATGACATTAAAAAAAACCACAAATGACAAACGGAAGATACGCACACAAAGTAATCATAGCAACGTATACTACTTGTAATGCGTTATAAACAATTTAATGGTAGTTATGTACTTTAAAAAACGAACACAGGTGAACAATTAATCACACAGAATCTTAAACTGTTCCTCATATAAAAGCATAAGATTCTCAAATGTGGTAACAATGGAAGTTATTATGGTAACTTACAGTTATCACTGTTTAAAAAAACTGAACAAATCTCATTTTTTCTGATTCTGTATAATTTTTTACCCTTAATCGACACGGATGCAAATGATTGACCTGTTTCACTCATAGCCGTTTTAATCAAATGGAGAAGATAGATGCTCCTGGAATAGAATCCATGATCCTGTAAAAGACGATGACATGTTTAAAAGGTGCATGTGGTAGATCCCAGTATATCGCGGAAAAATAGTGAAATTGTTTTTCCCGTTCTCAAGATATTCGCATTAACATAATACTCCACCAGAGGCGCGACCATCAGTGTTACACATTAAAAACTGCCTTTAATTATTTTTGACGTTCAAGTTTAATCTATTTCCGCTTTAATAGTGCAAAATAATTTTTATTCTAATGGCGAAGAATGGCCAGTATATTAAAAGTTTCCTCCGCAGTTCCCTACGGTTGCTATTTTTTTATCGGAATCCGTTCCAAAATGTCGAGATATTTCCTGATAAAAGATAAAAATGTTTTTTTTTATCGGCATAAAGTTAATTTAGCTTCGCAAATTCGGATTTAAGCCGAGCTTTCAGTTTCTAGGCAATCACGATAAAGCACAGTGGGAACACAAGCGCTGCAAAGTGTTGAAAATTCCTGTTAAACCTATTGCAGGCTCGTTTTATCGGTCGGAATCTCAAGTGCCAATCATCACGCCTATCTTAGAATTCTACAGATAAGCTTCAAAAAGCTCTCGAGAACCGTTCCTTTTTTTACAGTCGATGCAAAAAATTGGTCTCAGTAATTCCTCGGATGTTTTGCCCTACTCGGTCAAAAGTTGAGGATATATTTCGGGGTGTGTTTTTTTTAGGAGGGGGGGAGCAGCGGTTCCTTTTCCTCCACGGCCATTGCGTCCCAGTTTCTAACCCTTTGGGGTGTTTGTGTTTTACGGAAGGAATAGTCTGGGCAGAGAGAGGCACAGGACGCTTAGGGTCGCGAAAAGATCTCTCCGAAGAGACATTAAGCAAAGTGATTTCTTGCCAGAATTTTGCAAGAGTAGAAACTCTTGATGCAGTTTGCCTGTGTGTTCACCTACTTTTGCTCCAGTTTCTGGATCGGTTTACAAATTTATACGCTCGGTAACACCGCTCGAGTGCTTTATCTGCCTCGCGTCCAATGCGTTATAAAAAAATTAACCTCGTCACATTTTCCCTATCCCAGTTGCTTTAAGGTGGTTATAAATAATAGTTAATTCTCCTCTTTTGTTTATTAGTTCTATTGGAATGTTCTTTATTAACATTCCGTTGCCCTAGATGATTTTTTTAACAAATGCCCAGGACTGGGTCACTCATAAGTATTTTTAATAATTTTGGCCCAAATTGAAACGAACGAGAACATGTAATAGATATAATTTTTATAATAGAAAGAGTAGATATAAATAATATATAAAATAACAATTTAAAGGTTAGTTGAATAAAGTAGGTAATAATTTCGATATATTCTCATTTTTCTTAATACTAACCGCTAACACATCTCTAAAAAGACACATGGTTATCGTGGCAATAGTAATATGTTGATGATTTATAATTCTAAAAATTTTCAACAAAAAGGAATGTTGAATTTTCATTGTTTATCATAAATCAGTGCCTTCGATCCCCCACCGTCTACGGCCTTACCCTACGCCTTGCCCCGCTATATTACAACCCATTTGAATTTTTCTTTATGTCACCTTATCAAATTCCTTTCTTACCACAAAAATGGATTTTTTTACCAAACATCTAAATAAATAATTATCTAGAAGTTAAGCTCGGAAAAAGTTTTACTTGAAATTATTTAGCAAAAATTTAAATCCGGGTCCTTTGTGACCCTGTCTTGAGCATTGGACTGTTCAAAACTCTAAAAATGACAGCAATGAAAGTGGGCGTAGTTTTGATCATTAAATACACGTAGGCTTACCCTTTATGAAGGAGGAAGATATAGGCAGTAAACTTGATGGATGAAACCAGACTATGACGTTAGCGAGTTTTTAAAATCCAATCTAAGGTGATAGCTAAATTCTGTAACCAAAATCTCTTTATAAATATAAAATTTGGTATTGATATGAGTGTAAGATTTTGAGTTAGAGCGCCCACAAAATCCTATCACATACAGACCGACAGACAGACACACAGACATCATCGAGAAAACAGTCAAAACGTGTTCAGGGGACCTTAAAACATGTAATTCCGTTGAAATCTCGAATTCGATTTTTTCGTGAAAGCAATACTTTTTCTATACTTCGTATATGGAGAAAGTAAAAAAATGGAAAAACCAGACGCGGATTTCGGCTACAATGCAGCCGTCATCAGCTGCGATTCGCCGTTGGTAACTCCTGAAGTGGAACTTCAACTCGAAAATCTCTCAGTAGGTGTATATTCGCGAATTTATCGTATGCGGCATTTTCGAATAAACAATCCATGCCGAAGTGGTCGGAATCCATTATCCCCAAACAAATTATTGAACGCGATGCCATAACGATTAATATTTCGCGGATTGAAACGGAAGTTTTTTTTACTTTTATTGTTCGTTTCGACCGCAGTTCATGGGAACAGGAAAAAATATAGTCGATCGTAAAAAATGCGACTCCAGCTGCGCTTTGGATGTTTATGGATTTGTATTGACGTGGGCGTTAGGGGACGAAACGACACCCTCCCGGCGGAACTCATCTGTATCATGCACGGCGGAATTGTTAATTTCGGGGTTCGACGCTAGGAATAAACTTTCGAGAGACCCAAATAAGCGTTTACGAATCACGTGCCGAAATGCTTTCAATATTCCTTCGCTGATTATTTTTTATCCGTCTTCCTTCTTTTTATACGGGACCATCCGATGTAATGGCTGCGTAACATGGAAAATTGTTTCTTTTTTTTTGCGCCGAACGACTCCCTCTCTATCGCGATAACATCTCCCCATTCCCATTTGACGATGAAAAGGCACATTAAGCCGCTCCATTTAATTCACTTTGAATACACGTGATTTACGTTAATTGGGCGCGGGTTGCAGCCGTTTCCATTTCTTTTTTTTTTAGGTATAGGTACTGCAGCGAGCCAGATTGTATCTAACGGGGGACTAATGAAAAAAGAAATAACGGCCATGAACACGATTCGGCATCGTTCTAAGCAGGTGCATCGATCAAATTTAGAGCCTCTCTACCTGGGGATGTGGCGAAAGGGTCTCGATGCGGTAAATTGTTTGCCATAGGCTTGCGATTGTGTGTGTAACAGTTATCTCATTTTGGGAAGGAGATAAACAGTTTGAAAGTGAACGTGAGCAATTCATTTTCATTTTGTATCTTCAATGGCAGATTTTCATTTGGCAGCGACATGATCATACCACATCTTTCTCTTTATTAGAATATCTCGTAAAACTTGCTCAACGCCTTTTAGAAATGAGAATGTCACGTTCGACCAGGCCCACTGCAAAATTCGAACCCTAAAGTGTGACACACTGTCACTGCTAATGCCAGAAGAATGCATTCATGTGTGTATATCTATGTCGTATATAAAAAAGTATTCTAACATCAGATCTTTCCATTACATTGAAGGGTTAAGGCCTTCCCCAAACTCCAGATTCCAAACTCTAAGAACCTTACAATATCTCTGTCCCATCTGTCATTCGGTCTCTTGATGTTTCATAGGATCCATTTGATAATAATAATAATTCTAATTTTATTTCAAGGGCGATATTTATACCGCATAGTCCAGTGTTTCTCAACCTTTTTGGAGGCGCGAACCCCATACGAATTCCCACAATTTCTGCGGTCAACCTCCCTATGTAAAGTTTATACATTTTTCATTCATTGTCTAGTTTTTTTTCACTTTGAAATATTAGTCAGAGCTGTGAGTGAGATCAAACAAGATGTACATCTGAGTCCAGTCGATTCGCCTCTTTCCTACTCACGTGGGTATCTTAGAGGTAATGCAATGAATAGTCAGGAAGGGAGGATAGAAACCCGGTGCCGGCATTTGCCTGCTCTTACGAAGAACACCAGGGGAGCCAACGGCTTAACGTCCCTTCCGAAGAACGGAGTGTTGATTTGAGCGCGCTCCTCATTTTTCTCGTGTTCTCTTTCCTCATTGGCTCGTCCTCGTCACCTTAGTACCAGCACGCTCAAATAAGGGGCTAGAGCGCCTCGGAAAAAATCCTTATAAGGATTCGAACCGGGTGTCGCTTTATAGCAGATCGTGCGGCCAACATATATATATATATATATATATATATATATATATATATATATATATATATATATATATATATATGTATGTATGTATGTGTGTGTGTGTGTGTGTGTGTGTGTGTGAACATCAACCCTGTTATGTTGCAGGAAAAATGACCACGCATTAATAATAACTTCATCAATTCAATGAAATAGGTCATATTTTACTTACGCGTACTCTTGGGGGGAAATCCTTTAAAGTGGAAGCCACTGCAGCAAACACCAATGTTTCATCTTGCTTCTTCTTACCAGGAGGTAAATGCATCGCCCTATCAAAATAAGTAAAACATTACTTTTCAAGCAACATGAATTTCAGATGGTTAAGTGCACGTATGCACAAAGCGTGCCATATTGTAATATTTATTAGTATAGGCATATAGCAAATGCATCCATTGGCAGACACAGTGGGTGGTATGCATAAAAACGTAGCAAATGCTTTTCCTTCGGTTTTGTAGCAATTGCTACGATTCACATGCATAAAGTTTCGTAGCAAAAGCTTTTCCTTTTGCTACTTTTTATGCATACCACCCTGTATGTCACATTATTCATTAAAATGGCGATTCAAACTGAATCAAGTTAAACGAATATTTATAACGTAACTGTAAACTTACTTTTGTTGGTGCTTATTCAAATATTTCTTCATATTCGATGTATTTCCACAAGTTTTCAAAACTTTGAAACAAGTTTTACACGAAGCAGTGTCCTTGTTAATTCTATTGAAAAACTTCCAAATATTACTCTTTGGAGGTTCCATGGTAAACCTTGTGACGATTTGTACACTATACGAATAGTAGCGCCTAGACGTGGACGATTTTACATTCCTCAATTGTGCCTCACTTTTGTTACTGCATGTACTCATTTGATTCGATACTGAGAAAAATATACGCATATGAGTAGAAAATCGAAAGAAAAGAATCGAGTACAAAATTACTTGGTATCGTAAGGAAATTATCGATATGAGTAAAGTATCGATACTTTCCTCGTATCTCTAGACCAAGCAAGTTGCGTGGAAGGGAGAGGTTAACTACCTCGGGGTAACTCTCGACTGGAAACTCAACTTTGCAAAGCACGAAACGAAGGCAGCTAAGAAGGCCTGCGGCGCCCGTGTGATTGGCGCCACTCCTACGTTCGCCCCACATCACCATGCAGCGCAAGACGCTGCTCTACAGGGCCATCACTTAGTGCCTTGGCGTAGGCGTCTTCAGACTAAATAGCTCTAGGAAACACCAACTGGGAGTAGCGGAGCGTGCCTGCCTGCGCATCGCCCTCATCCTGGGATGGACACTCCCCACATCGGCTATTTACGGACTCACGGAACTAGAGCCCATGGCGGAGCGGATGCGCGAAGACGTGCGCCGATTCTACGACGGTCTGCAGAACAAGGCGACGCCGGAGCTGCAGGCCATCGGATAATGCAGGGTTTCACCCTGGGACAAGTATCGTCAGCCCAGATCCACTACGTACCTGTATGAAGACCTTCCTCCACCAAGGAAGAGGTCAAACTAGGGAGACGATTCCCTCAACCGCGGTGGACTACATTAGGCGACAACGCCAGTCACCTCCACTCAGGAACCCCTAGGAGTTGGGAGTGGATCACGGGGATAGAAGATAGGCTTCTCCCCTCCTTCACATCGGACTCGACATTTAAAGCAATATACTTTAAATTAAATTTGCAGCCACTTTGAACGCCATCGGCGGATGGTGTAAAGTAAGCTTCTTCTGCATGATGGGCCACACACTTGTGAATGCTTCGAATGGCCACACTGGAAGTCACGAGAGCTTCGGCGATCCAGTTAGAAGTTATCTAGAAATTCAGTCGTCTCATATCGGTGAAAATCAATTATAAATAATTTATTAGCGATAAGCTTTAATCTGAAAAGTTATTGAGGCTATAGTTTTACTTAAAAATATGAAACGGTCTATATTAGATTTCACAGATCACTTTTACATCATAGATTTGCGGGCAGCATAAAGCGCATTGTAGGTTGGCGACCCCTGGTGTAAAGCATCAAGTCCATCATTATGTAAAGGGAATTTTATTTCACTCTTCCAGTACTTTCTGCTGAGTAAGAGCGGACTCTTGAAGGCTTTGCTTAGAGTCCTTTCGTCTTTACTTCTGTCACCGTGGAACTCTGCACTATAAAGTGAGTTCTCATCGGTTCTTCGCTATTCTTTCAATTTCTTCCTTCTCCTTAACCTTATTTGGCGTAGTTATTCTCAAATGACATGATATTCCTTACTCTCTATCGATAATAGTTTGTGCTAAACGGACATTTGTTATAATGGTATCATTGCCTGTTCACAGTCAATCAAAGCGAATTTCAGGTTATGAATATTTTAAATAGATGCAGAAAAATGCAACAGAGCTAACAAGCAACAAAAACGTTTAGAAAATCATGTTGTTTGAGGGCAACGCTGCTACAATACGAGTACATGGTCACGCATAGATGCATGTGTATAGGATACTAATTTTAGCGCTCCCAGTATCGTAAACTTTATAGTTCTGCTAATGCAGGTCCTTTTTCATTATTTACCGAGCGCATAAATGAATCTACTTGACACGAAACAGTAATTTACTGCACTTTTTCAACCTTGCGTGAGAGAATGGAACGCAAGCTCTCGCCATCTATCCTTCAACGCAATATTAATTTTTTCTACGCCATGGGTCGGAAGCCTCTTCTGCATGGCAGACCACATCAGAAGTTCTAAATGCTTCCACAGGTCGGATAAGAGGTTATATCAGAACATTCCTAAAGGTTATGTCGTGTCATTTAAGTAAAAATGAGCTTTAAACATTTTTTTCGGTAATAAAAGTGAAACATATGCCAATGTTTTTTAGGGCCATAAATATAATTAATAGATGTAAACTTGTCAATTTTAAATTTCAAGGGTCACTTTTTACTTTTTTCTCATATCTTCGTGGGTCCCATAAAACGCTCTCGAAGGCCAAGTGCGGCCTATCCCTATATTTAAAGGCTTTAAATGCGCTAGTTCTTTAATCGAAAATAGATTTAATGCTTATGTTAAAAGAAGAGTTTTAAAAGTTTAATTTATCAAGGAAGTGTCGACAGTTATCTTCTCAGACTAATTTTTTATTCGTAGAGTTTTTTTTTGTTTTGCATTTGATAGAATTTAAGTAGTCTTGCACAGTATTTAAGGGCATGGAACGGAAGAGTGTATTGAGGATTAGTTAATAAAAGAGAAGATAGGTACTGAGTTTATAATCAAATAAAGGAAGACACTGACAGTTTGGAATTCTTGGGGAATAAAATGCTTATGTTTTAACATACTTATTCCTTTGGAGATTGCGTGTGTCTAACTTCTAATTTCGTCTCTTTGCCAGGTACCTGGTCAAATTATTCCCGTCAGATATCTGAGCTAAAAACATAGACGCTAATGGACGGCGACAGAATAAAAGGTTTTCGTTTTATATTATACGCTAATAGATCTGGAACTAATGGAAAAACGGTCGAAGGAACACCTCCAACTCTTTTTTGCGCTGCCGGCACCTTGCGCGAAAATTGTGTCACGCCAGGGCGTCAATACCGTTGCGCAAGTGTTTTCAATAAAGCCGCCGCATGCTTCCGCCATCTCCCGTCGGCGCGCACGTGAGAATTGGGGTGGACAAAGGGGGTACCGTCTGCTTTGACCGCTGGTCGAAATCCTCTATGGCGCCTAGTTATTAGCCCCGGGGAGCAGATGTAGGTTATAATTGCATTCTGCGTTCGTTCTCCGTTTCACCCCATGTGTTCCAGAGGGCCACCCTTATACCCTCCCCTCTCTCCCCCACCCCGAATTTGTGACGGCGATAAATCCCTTGGGGGTGTCGAGGAGAACGGTTGGAGGGGGTAGGGAGGAATATTAATGGAGGGGAAGGAGTCTGGAGCCATTATGTAAAACGCACCGCGTCATAATAAAAATGATTATAACAGCCTCCGTCAGGCATCCCTCCTCCCCTTACAAACCACCGCCTTATCCCGAAATCCTTTGTCCCGAAATGGTTGTGGGAGGGGTGGAGGGGGATAGCTTCCAATTTCTTCTGGGCAATCCCCTATTTAGTAGCGCTGAAGGAGGGGCGGAAATGCTTAAATAAATACTAGGAAGGGGGATCTCGCATGTGTAAATATCATTTATGAAGATTTTCGCTTCCAATTCACATGAATCCCCGCTCCCGTGGCGTTGATAATAGAGATTAGTTATTTTTTTAACAAAGCGCGGTTTGGGGAACGCTACGCCGAA
This sequence comes from Tanypteryx hageni, assembly GCA_028673005.1. Taxonomy (NCBI): domain Eukaryota; kingdom Metazoa; phylum Arthropoda; class Insecta; order Odonata; family Petaluridae; genus Tanypteryx; species Tanypteryx hageni. The sequence continues at coordinate 131,509,379 of CM054115.1, read as the reverse complement.
CAAATTTCAATTACGAACTTCCCCAATAATTAAATCTCGACATTTTTTTTTCAAAGGTGGTGTTATTTTATTATAACGTCCTTAGCTAGAAGGCGGAACGCCTGCGTGACATCCCGCCATTGTTAGTTCAGGCGTAATAAAAAAATTACAAGGGGCGGATGGTCTAGAGAAGGTAAAATAGAAGGAGTTGGTGCAAAAAACCTGGCGTTTCATCGACACCTTACAAGCTGGAAGTGGATGAATGGAGGTTTTCGGGAGGATGAATGAATGAAGTTCGATGTTCAGAATGTTGTCCGCCCGTCAACGGAGTGAATGCCTAACCTGATCAACATTTTTAAAAACTAGATTAAATTTTATTTTATAAATGTTATGAAAATCTCTGCATTAGTAAGTCGATGAATGAATATTTAAATTAATATATACGCTAATAATTACGTCAATAAAAGCCCAATTCTGTTGGTTTGTTCCTCAAACTTACCACTTGGAGAGCCGCATGGGATGTCGAAGAGAAACACATGAAGAGACGTATGTTGAGAGACTTTCAGCCACGCAGAGAAGACAAGTCTAAGTAAATAAATAGAGAAACGCACGAATATTTAAATAAATAAATAACGAGCGTAGTTTTTAAGTATATTCAATACAAAAAAGTTATTCAGACAGAGAGTGAGATTGGCATGACAGATTTTCAACGTCATATATCTCTATTGTTGAATGTACATAATAAATATTCCTATAACTCAAATGGACTGAGTAGGGTAAATATTACAACTCAAATTATTTTATTGACCAATTTCAAATAAACTAAATGTGGAAGTACGCACATGGGAAAAATAAACATAAATGCTAATGTGGCGCGAAACTGGAGAAAAAATCAACTGCGTTAAGCACATTTTATTCATGGCCAAAAACATCAACTGGCATGCAAGCAGTGAAAAGAATATTTGCAACATTATCTATTACTTATGTAATGTCATGGGTTTTTAGTAAATTACAATATCATTGATGATAAGTACTCATTTAATTTCCCATAGAAATTGTTGAAGTGTTAATTTTGTAAGAAAATTATCTAATAACTATCAACTTCACTATCACATAAAAAAACATTGGCATGTTTCTTAGGAAAAATCAATTATTCTATAAAAAATAATGTCATAGACGTCTTAAAACCAATTTTATATGGTCTGTGTGCCTTTTAAATGCTTCAAAAATACCGATGTCATCAATGTCCACGTGCACTAGCCTGTGTTGAAGTTAGAAAAAAATAATGAATGCCTACTGTCACAATCGCATAATGGAAGAATATACCGTCGGCAAAAAATTAACAATGAAAAGTGGTTTGGTTTTCCTAAACACATCAAAATATAAACAAGTTTTATTGAAGAGGAAATGTTTCTTAGCAGTTTTGGTTTTTTCTTAAATACATCAAAATAAAAACAAGTTTCATTGAAGAGGAAATACTTCTCAGCCGTAGAACCTGTAGAATGAAGTCCGACAGCAAAAAGCGAAGAATTTCCACGGTATGCTTTTAAAGTTGGCATCAATTAGCAGTAAGACAATTGGAACGCTTTACGCCAAAACCTTTGCGTCGAGTGGCGCTTTGAACCAATTTCTTGCATGTATGTTATTTTACCTTGCGAAGCTTTAAATTATCCCTTCCAATCTCCGGAGATTCGTTTTAAAAGGGCAAACAGAAAGACGCAAGAAAAAATCGAGGAATCGTCATTTCTAATGGACCAGCGCGCTAAAACAAAAACTTTTTCTCGAAAAGTCGTTCGAAAGTTTGATGCAAATCGCCGTAATGATTGTCGCATGAGTTTAAAAAAATAAAAAGATTACGCCGTTAAAAAAAATCTGCAGGGATGAAAAAAACTGGATTCGATTTAGCAATTAAACCTCGTAGGGAGATCATTGTAAACCACAGAACGCTGCATTAAAGAAAGCGGCGTTTGATAACGAAACGAGACACGTAAAAGAAATCACGAAAGAAACGCGTTAAAAATACTACTACTTACATCAGAGCTTTTTTTCGCGAGATTCTATCCTCTTTTTTTAAGAAAAAAAAAATCGCAACAGGGCGCGTGGGAGGTAGGAGTTTATTTATCTTTAAATCATCTCCAGGGTGAACGGGGAAATTATACGATTCGGCGTAAACGGTATCCGAAGTGTCATTCTCCCGATTTCAGGCGAACGGCGAGAGAGAGAAAGAGACTAGAGCCGCGTTCTGATCTCCGGGAAACTCTTTAAAGGGATTGTGTTTTAGTTATCCTCCCCATTCTGACTGGAGCCCTTTAAAAGACACATTTGCCGAAAGCAGTTATTCTTAATAGCCTCTCTGGCCAACACTTCTACCAACACCACACACACACTCACTCACACACTCTCGTACGTATCCAACACATACACACGCCGACACCTTTTCACACACTCCCCTTCTCTCTCCCGCCTTAGATGCACCCCCAAAAACACCCTTAGGGGGCAAGACCCCCCCCTACGCCCCTTGCGGGTTTGGGAGGGGAAGAGGGAGGTAAGGTTTCTGTAATTACATACCCCCTTTAGGAGAATGGGAGGGTGGTTCCGGTTGTAGTTTTGGGATTTTCGGAGGGGGAGGGTGAGAAAGATGGAGGGAAGGGGAGGAATAGGAGGGACGAATGGGGATTTGGGTTGGCGGAGAATGACTCACCAGTAAAACGTTGAGTTACGACCGTGGAAGGCAGTCAAACTGTTAAGGGGGAGGGTTCGGCCGTGGGCGTAGGGGGAGGAAGGGAGGGAGCGAAGGGAAAGAGGGAGAGTAACATGCTCAGATCCAGGTTCTCTTTTGCATAGACTCATAAAGGATTGCCGTATAAGGTTGTGGGACACATGTGACCGCGTGTCGGGCGACGATAGCGAAGTGGAAAAAAACAATAGTTTCTCCCATAACCCCCACTCCCACTCCCTACTCCTACTCTCCCTTTCTCCCGTTTGCCCTTTCCCACACCCTGTCCCTTGTAAACCCCTTTACGACCTCTTGGACCGAGCACCACTCTCCCCAACCCCTTTTCTTCTCTTCCCCCGTACCCTTTCTTGTGTCTCACTTCACGCGCAAAAAATCTCTCCGACTGCAACTTTTCCTTCCACTTGCCATTCTCTCTTTCTTGTCTTTCGTTTCTTTTTTGTTAATAGCGCAAACCGGGGTGCAAAGTTTTCTGTTTCGCCGTTTGCGAAAGTTTAGGTGTCACGTGACCTTTCGAATCGCGATCGTTTTGTTATTGGCTATTTTTTTATGACTCCAGCGTGGCTATGCAAATGTTTACACTGGTGCCTAATTGTCATGATGCGTTTTGCTGTTTTAAAAAATTATTTTACGCATTTTAAATTCGCTCTATATAATTTTATATCTTCCTTTCTCTCTTCCATTGGTCTGCGTGTTTCTGAGTTGATTTTGATGTTAATTGTTTCGCTAATTTTATGTTGCTGCTTTCGTAATCCATATGCAGTGAAATTTCATTATAGTTTCTTTAGCGGAGCATATATATATTTATATTTTTTGTGTTATTACGAAAATGTTTGTAATTCTGTGGGAGATAAAAAATATCATCACACTGTGTTATTTACTCGGAATTTTTCTCGGTTGATTTATGAAAACGACGTATAGATTACTTCATTTGTTTAATTTTTTACCCTTACACCATTCCTTTTATCTTGATGTTTCTCAGAGAGTGACAGTCATATGTTATTCAATTACTAACGCTATATCTAATAAATGCTTCATGATATAAATATTTTTGCCAGTATTACATAATAGCGAAAATTGCATAAAATTGAAGCGCGCTTTACGGAAATGTTTTTTGACTATTTATAAATATCATTTGTCTGAAATCTGCAAATCTGAAAAAAAACATGTTATCGTGAAGGACTTGATTACAATGGTAGAAGTGCTCTCCCTAACCTTTTTCATTAACTGGGATCACTTCAATAGCCGAGTCAGCCAGGGGGGTATTCTTGGAAAGGATGTTACGTAGTCACTTCAAAATTGAGGGGAATTCTTTTTCAGTACAATTTAAATGGAAATTTTCATATTTAAAGGAACACTTAGGGCTGCAGTTTTAGAGAGCGTCTCTTGAATTCTGATATATATTCTGGAAACGCTACTGTGATCCAAGCATTTAAACGATAATAAGAGATATGATATTTTGAAAGGCCTCATGATGGCCGCTAGAAATAATCGCGGGGACTGTTAGTTGGAGATCACGGCTCAGTATTTAAGCGTGGTTATACATGCCACTGAGGGTACCTGAAGTTTTTTCACGCAACAGACGAAAATGTTATTAGTTTGTTTTTTACACCTTAAGCCTTCACTCAGGACTCAGAAATTGTGGGGTCACAAATATGAATAAACTTATAAAACTTCGAAGGCGGTTTTTCCGAGGCTAGGATATTAAATAAAAAAAACGGAATTTTTGGCATTTTTTCGTTCCCCATAAAATGAGCGTTGGCCGCTCAAGCCGGTAATTAGTGTGGGTGACGAGAATAAAGAAATGCATCGTTCGAGCATTTCGAGTGTGTGGAAAGTTTTGGTTGAGGAAAGTGCCAAAAGATTGAAATTTATGTTTGACAAAAGAGAAGTTATGGTCCGTACGCGTGTATGGAGTAACCATGGCTCGGATAGTATATCAGGGATTGTATACGTATACGGTGAATCGACATGATAAGGATAATAGCTTCCCAATTATTGTAAAAACGAGAGATTGTAAAATAGACTAAGTTCAGATTCATAAATTAACATGCATATGTTACTTGAATAAAGGAAGATTTTATTTAGTAATTCTGTAAGAATTCAAGATTAAAATACGCTAGGGAGTTCATGATGATCAAAAATGCTCTAAAGCATGAGCACAAAGAGGTTGAAGATCTCTTCTCTATTGTATGTAATATTATAGGAGTACATGAATCAACGCTGAAATTAAACTTTCAAATTTCTTTGTAGAAAATGGCTTCCTTTCTTAATGGCAAACAAGTAAAATCGATGGAGCCCCAGGGACGCATATACATACATACACACGCATATATATATATATATATATATATATATATATATATATATATATATATATATATATACATATATATATATATGTACAACGCTATGCATTTGCCACATATACGGCCGATGCTACATACACAGCGATCTACGACGGTGTTTCAGAATCGGTTTCTGAGAAAAATCTTACGTAAGGTAGTATTTTCGTGGGATATTTTAAAAATAACTTATCCGAAGAAACTGACTTGTCAGAGGAGTGGTTACCGTGTGCTATGGTCGCAGGTTCGAATCCTGCCGAGGACATCGTCGTATGTGTTGGTGTTTGTTATTGTTGTTACGCTCATTGTAAAATGGCTGTTTATGAGTTTTGGATAATAAATGATATAAAAAATATGTCCCTTCGGGAGACACCGACAAACATTCACGCCCCTCCCAGGAAGATTTGCATACAAACTCATCCTCTGCGAGGTCTTTTAGCGGCGTGTGGCAATGCATCGGTCCTCCTCCGAAAGACCTATATTCCCGCCGTAGGCTTAAAAGCATCCGGCAATAATGACCTTTAGTACTCTCGGACACGGCATTACTGGCTGGATAAAATTCCCATCTCGCTTAGATATCGATTATTCGAGGGAATCGAGAAAACGGGACTCTCTCTCTCTTAATATCCTTCGACGTTAAATTTTAATTACAAAATTTTCTGGGCTCCAGCGTCATCGAGTTACGTAGATTCCAATAAAAAGATCCATGTTCCCTCCATATCTGGGTTACGCGGACTAAGTAATCTAAGCTTATGAAAACAGGACGAGTATAGAGAATTAGTTTACTTAGCGTACATGGAAAACTACGTTCAATTATGACTTGTGAGATGCCAAATCCGTTGGGGGAGGAATTAGTTTTCTTTCAATGGGCCAGTAATTAGGATATCTGCACTGCAAGCGGAAGACCCAGTTTCTGTTCCCGTCAGATTTTTTGTGTTCATGTCACTACTCTTTACGTCCTGGACGTGAAATGTTCATAAATGACATAAAAAGCACAGTTTTTTAATTTTATCAAGTAATCGACCTAACTAAATCTAAGTGCCATCCGGAAATTAAACGTGCTGGTGAGTGGCAGAGGGTTAAATGCAAACAAGATGATCCAAACGTAACTTATGTTGCCTACTTTCCATTTAATCATTTATTTAAAACTTATATTGCCTTTAATAGCTTTAAAATCACCGCGGATATGTTGCGTTTTGTGTCCCCAAATTTCATAATATAGCGTTATCAAATATTACAAATACCTACATTCGAACGGAATATTAAATTGATCACGCGTATTTGTGCGGTAAAAATAACTCGTGTGTGTACTAGACTGTACCGAATTCGAGTCCAACAATAGTCGTTTTTATGGCGACACTCTCGTAATGAGTGATAAAAACTGCAAAAATGTCGGTATTTACGTAAAATTCTAAAAAATACAATCGATAAGCAAAATTCTACTATAAAATTTAGAATCTTCATTCCTTTCCTCAGATAATAGTACAAAAGTTGCTCCAATATTATAATTCTAAGGTATTTTAATGTGCACGATGGATTTCAGATGTCCCATGTAAATCAAACGGTAAGGATAGTTCCTGGAATCAAACCCGGGACTTCAATATTTGCAACAAAAACTATCTTCGGGAGCTCGATAAGCAAGAGATTTTTTACCGAGTTTCATGAAAATCGATCTATTGGTTCAAAAGTTAATTGGGGGACGGACAGACAGACAGATAAAACGAAGAAACTAGAAGCCTATTTCCATTCTGGAAAGTAGACTAAAAAATCTTACTTTCTCCGTATCGGTAATACATCTAAAATTTCCAAATAGGTTACATAATAATAAATATTTTAAGAAACTGCGAGAAAATTTTAGACTTTACAAAAAACATAAATAAACTCTAACCATAGCCTACTGATATTGGATATAGCCGCAAAGCTTCAACAGTTAACATAAGAGAAAGGAGCGTTACTAAGACGTAACTAACCGTCATTTGTTAACAATAGTCGTCGGTAGGTGGCGTGGTGGTGGCAGCTAAAAATATAAGATATCTCTTAAACAATGCATTATATGGAAAACTGTTTCAGACAAAGGATGTAGAAAATTACATTTCCTATAACTTTTATTCCAGTACATTTTTACATTTATCAAATATTAAAGCAAATATTTCAAAATAACGGATAAGTGACAAGAGTAAAAACCCACTTCCGGTTGACAGATTTTTACCAAAAATTAATCAGTTCTTCTGACTTTATTAGAAATGTTAAATATAAAATTTCGCGATTACGTGATTAATAGTTTTTGAGTTAAGCACAACAATGTCGAATAAATGCCCAATATAGATCCGAGATGACAGAATATCGCATAGATTAGTTTTGCGTATTTTCAAATAAACATTCACTCTGCGTATCTGAGGCGTAATTTAATCTGAAACTTTTATGCTCAAAGGGAAATAATTAGGAAATATCTTCGCATTTTTTGCAAGAAAATCACACCAATTACCTACCTAGTACGACAATTGTTCCGTCTTTTAGTGCTTGCGTTTCAACCTTTCGGTAACATTAATTCCCCTTAGTTGAATAGATTGCTAATTTCATAGAGCCAAAGCAGATGGTTAAGCACATGGAATTAAGTGATTATTTTAAAAAAACCACACAAGTTTACGCATTTAATTATTTAAGGAACTTTCCCTCGTGCTAATGATTAATAAAAATCGCAATTGATGACACAATTGCTCTGTTTTACGGCAGCGTTTGCCTATAGAATTTATCTTCCTATACGTACAAATTGCCCATTTTAGTTTGGTCGCCAAGGTCGGTTATCGCATTTCGCCTCCGAAAATTTCAGTCTCATGTGCTTAGCCTAATTTTCCTGCGGATACACCTGATCAGAACAATTCACCCTATACGGTTTACGACCAAAATACAATTTTATAAAATTGGTGCTAGCGGTAACGTCCAAACCTTCCAACTTTTTAAAAATTTTAATTCGGCCTGATAATTTTAAATCGATGTTTGCGTGTCGTTTCCTCGAAAATGGATTCTGCCGTCCACGAAACGAAATAACTCGATCGAATTCCACGATTTTGGAACCATTTTCCTTCAAAAAAACTGCGTAGTTTTCGTAAAAATATTAATATGCTAAGAAAAAACAAATGCTGATTGACTGCAGTTTTTTTTTTAAATATATAGTTCCTATGGCTACATCCTACAGGCTCCTGGATGGTGAACTTACAAATTTTAAAAATTCCACTCCTTCGCCAGTTGATGGCTTTCCTCCAGCGATTCAAGGCCCAAATCGGGAATAAAAAAAAGCGGCATCTATCGCGCCGAACGTTCGAGAATCCCGTTCACGGCGATATTTTTTTACACATTCTTGAAGGTAAAGGCTTCCTTTACACGTAACCCATGCCTTGGCGCGCACCCAAACTGCCTGTCTTAACGAACGAAAGATGGGTAAGCGTTTTCCGTGATCTTCTCGCTTTAACTGCAAATCACTTCGCCACTTTAGCATACCTTTTTTCGCGCTCACGTTCGATTCGCGTATCCACGATGGATTGAGGTTTAGCGGGTCACATGTGAGCACCCTCCGGTGCAGGGGTGTCTAATACTGCCCACATGCGGCGAATCGAAACATGTGACGAATTGATGCTATTCATCAGTTTTATTTTTTCTCTAATGTCAAAGCAATATTGAAAATCTACGTTTTTTGGTGTATTTGGAAGGTGTTTTCCATAATCAACAATTTTTTGTATCATATTTATCATACTTTGAATGAATAACCTACGATGGAGGTATAAGGGGTGAAAATACAGGTTTCAATACTCATTAATTACTGTGATATACTATGTACACGTACAGTGTCAGTCTACGGTTCACAAACTCAAACCAAATTTTAAAAAATGATTCATCTCACTTATTAACATTTAGCAGGTGGCGAATCTCATTACTCGAAGGCCATAAGTGTGACGAGCATATAAATCCTATTGGGCTAATAACTAAAAAAATCGGACTGTAATTAACGCATCAGTAACTCACCTTCATGATTAATCTTCTTTATGTTATATCAACCAATTTTTATTATGCATGATGTTCTTTTTATTCGAGAACCATGAAAAACGACTATAACTCAAGATATAAATCAGATTGAAACTTGAAGTATTTGTGATTAAATTTGGACGATACTCAAAAACGTTTAACTAAAAAAATATAGAATATAATGCTGAAAGTGACAACCACCATACATACATGGATACATAAACGAGCTATCGGTTGGATGTTTTCCGACACACGCAGCACCATTTCCTGAAAGATGGTCTCAATGAAATTCTTAATCCTTGCCATTGGTTCGTCAAGAGTGTTTACTTTTTTTAATATATCGTCAAATGAAATAATAAAGGGATGCCGAATCCGATGATAGAGGTGGCTATAATGGCTTGGAAACAGTACGGTTCCAAAGAGTGATGTGATGTGTGGTGTGGCTCGTGGCTGCATTATTGAAACCAACCTTAGCGAATTTCATCCTCGATTAGTTACACTATTATTTATTTTCATTGACATTGTAGCGTTTCCACGCATGTTACGTTTAAGACTGGGAGGGAAGGAAGAGGTGGAATAAGAGGGGAAGAAAAATGGGATAGGGGAGGTGAGGGAGAAGGTTGAGAGTGGTGGCGAATATCCATACCCTTGATGAACTAATGGCAAGAATCGGAAATGTCACTAACCACATACCCCAAGGGCAGTCTGTGTCGGAAAACATGCCGTGGAGAGCACGTTCATGTATCCAGAATGGTGATGGTCACTTTCAGCATTTTGTTATAGATGTTTTTAATAAACATTTTTGAGCATCATCAAAATTTTATCAAAAATGTTTTCAAGTTTTTGTTTGATATCTTGAGATATATATAACTTTATAAATTTTTGTTGTTTCTCGAATAAAAAAATCATCCTGTATGTACTTATTGCGTAATTCTTTTTGTCTTATAGCAAAACGATGCTACCCGTAATGCATCACATGATTTTGTAATCATTAGGTATTCTCAACTAGCATCTATTTGTGCGAGGTGGAAGAAATGGCTAGTTCCTCGGTTTTTTTGGGTGCGGCTTCGAAGTATACATATACTTGGGCCCATTTCCGGAGAATCGAGACGACACGTGTTCTATGTTGCGCCCCACTTATCCTCGAAGATAGCAGTTTCAATATCCTTTATGGATTTTTCATGATAATCTTTCAATCTTTTTTTAATACCTGGATGGCGTGATAATTTTGGGAGAGCGGCAGCGCCATCTGGTCCCCTTGGGTGATATCGTGCGGTGATCGAAAGATGAATGCAGCTCCAAAGACGGGTGGCGATATTCATTTCAAGAGCGCTCGCTAAAGTAGCGTCAAACAAAGAGAACATATCTAGATTATTACGCTGAAAATATCTATCGAAGTTGGCTTTTGTAACGTGAGTTTACCTATTTCCTTAATAATTTCGTTATGAATCAGACGGTATTCTGTCAGTTTCGTTTCACATCGGTAAAAGCAAATCTCGTTATGTTTCAATGCAGTCATAACATCCGATAGAATCTAGGGTGGCATCCCTAAGTTTCTTAAAAATGTGTGCGATTTCAATGAAGTTATTACAAAGACACGTTAAATTAGACGTACATCGGTGGTTACTTAACCAAAATATAATATACTATGACATTTCCTTGTTATTTATCATTTGGGTGTGCTAATTTCGACAAGTCTTTGCATCATCCTGATTCCACTAGCAATCCGAAAGACGAATCACTAATTAATCGTTTTAGGTGAATGCTTATGAGAACGTTCACTGCGCGGTGTTGCAGGCACAGTTGCCTAATTTTTGTAATTTAGATAGAGCAATCTCACGCGAAAAATCGAGAAATGTTGCTCTGGCATGCGCGATGTTCGCATCACCCTCGCTGGAAGCGATAAGGAAAACAGGGTTACGCAGGCGGACGATGTAGAACTTACCTAAGTTGAGTAATGCGGAGAGAATAGGGTTGATTCTTAAGACCTTTCCGCCATGTTGTTTTTCGGGTAAAAATTCCACCTTATGAGAAAATTAAGTGTTAAAAAACGCAATACGATAAAAAAATGTTTTCCACGGGAAAGATTTTTATTTTAAAACGGCCGTTTTTGACGAGTCGTCATCGTGGTGATGACAATCGGCGTCAGAACCGGTCATGTATAAGATTTTTTTTCGAGGAAATTAAAGTTAATATAACAAGTCCTTTATATATACTAATTTTCATTGCTATCAGGTAGTTAACTCGGATTTTTCCACAAAGATCGTCAAAAATAAATCGTGATTTCGCTGATTTTCGTGTATAAATTGTCCAAAAACCACGGCCAAGATAACACATTTCTTTAACGTTTCATTTTTGAAATTGAAGATTTTATGTAGGTACAAGATTATTAATGGAGTTGGTTGAGATAAAAAGGCATTTCGTCACTACAATTGTATCTTATATTTCATTACAGTATTTGCCTCTGTAATCTGAGGAAAGGTACTAAAAATCTCTAAATCACCAGAAATTCAAAAGTTTTTTTTATTCAGACGTTTTAATTTAAAAAATGCTCCGGTTATCCCCTTTTTTTTAGATGCTTCGCAAAAAATATAACTTCCACCTCGAGTCTTTATGGAGTTTTTATGCTTAATTTTATTTACCTATTCCCGCTTATCTTTCCACTCCATTTTTCTCGTTCGCTCGAAAACGTTTTTCTCCCTTTCTCGTTCTTTCTCCCTTTTGTATTCTCCTCCCTTCTACCCCCACCCCCTCTGCTCGCATATTGTTTCTCCTCACCTATCTTATCCCCTGATCTTTTCCTCTTCTCCTCCTTTCTCTCTCTTTCCTCCCCTCATTCTAATACCCCTTCAGTATTACACGGTCCTTTTTCCACCCCTTCCTCTGAAACGTGTCGTACAAACTGGACATACAAGTTCTATAGAAGGTAGGGGTTGGAGGGTAGGGTTGGTATGGAGCGTGTTGGGTTATGAGCAAGGGTCGTACGATGCTTATCAAAGCCCCTCCCCCCCCTCACGTTTCTGTATTACACCCCAGTCGGCATGAGAGACCATCTCATTTCTTCGCACGAAAAAAACGCGCAATTTATTTTTTAAAACGGCCATGTTACTTCTCATCTTGTGCCAAGGGAATCTATACACCACGTTAAGTAGCGAATGTTTTTAGAAAATTATTCTCTCGAATTAAAATAAATGAAGTTGAGTAAAAAGAGGGGAAAATTGACGAGGAGATATACTCTCCAACTTTCCGTCAGGTTTTTGTTTTGAGTTTTTTTTTTAATCATTCAACTTTCGTCCGCTCGTCGGGTGGGGGGCGCGCAGATCGGATAGCTGATTACATTTATGTAGCCTCTCGACTTTATGGAGATCTTCGGGTTATGCATGGGTTTTAATGCGGGGCTCCGTCCGAAATGCTTGGAGTGTTGTGTGCGTAAGGATCCGAGTCGTGTTAACGAGAGGTGTGTACGCGCACTGCCCACGCTGGGTACTGCCTGGAGGGCGGGGAAGGGGGAGGGGATGGAAAATATGGTGCCACCAGTCTTTTTTTTTCTTGATGTACGATGTTTGCGCCTTATCTTATTTATGGCGGTTCGCGGAAAAAAACGGCATCTCGAACACATGTTCCGCCGATAACGTTACGCTAACATTAAAAAAAAAGATGGCGATGATCTTGCTTTCGTTATTTTACCGACCGCGAAATGTTTTTACACCCTCTTTTTTATTCTTAATCTCTGCCGCAGGAAAAAATAAACCCTCTCGATTTCTTAATCTCGGCTTTTTTTACGAGGCGAAAAATTGATAATGATGTGGCTCCGGTCGAGAGGAATGTTCGGGCTCGACGGCCAGATTTGTCGCTCCGTTGCGTTTTTCGAATTCGTCCTCTATTTTCACCCGACGGCGCTTGGAATACCGCGAAACGCGGGCGCTTTAATGGCCTCGTGGAGCACTGCCCTGTTCGGTCGCCGATTTTACGAGTCTTTTGCGAGGGTTGTTTCGATGGAAGGACCGTTTTTGACCAACTAGTCGTGCAGCCATTTGTGCGTGTAAGGATGATTTTCAGTTCCCCGGATGTGTGCTTTGATCAGCACTCCAGGTTACGATGGACGAGAGAACCGCGAGTATGAGGAATCCCAGTTTTCCAAAACGCGTGATTAATTTCTATTGTTTCGTGAGTGATTAAAACTCCTTTTCCAGTTACAGGCAACATAGGTAGATCTGGAGACTTACAGTAAACTGAGCCGGGAAAGAAGAACATAATTATTTCTCATACTCAACAGATAGTATTGATAGCATAATTCTGACAAAATCAGAACGAAAAGTGAAATCAACAAGTGACAATATAAAAAAGGAATGATACATTATAAATGGTATATAATAGTTGTTTAATTTGTCGTATGTATTGTTATTTGATGCAACGGTACTTTTATTGCATTTCTTGTATCTCGGGACAATGAGTAAATTTGAACCATACATCCAACAAGAATACAAGACGCCAATGAGAATAGTAAAAAGTTAATAGAGTATTACCGAACTTTACAGAAGGAAATTCGGTCACGTGAACTATACTTTTCCGCTAACAACTGCACGTTCAGTCATATTCTCTCCGTATAAGTCTGGCACACTTCTTTCATTCGACAAATAGCTTCCTGCTAATATTTTTTTCATTCGAAATGGTGGCCCAACATGATCAAAGTTTTGAATAAAACATGACAGTAAAACGTCTCGTTTCGCTGATTTAATGACCTGAGAAATCAACATAGATTTTAAACAACCCATTTCTGAAACAAATCTAATGTAAAACGTCGAAGTGGAAAGAGACTAATCGATATTTCTATATCCTTCAAACTTGGATGCCGTTCGACATGAGATTTTGCGTCGTTTGGTGTACGCGGAAAATGGATCAATCTTAATTTTAACGGAAAGTCTATAATATATGCCATAAAGGATCGATTCATATGTTGAGATATGATAAGGGATATGTGCGTTGTTATTCGTAGCTTATGTTATTCGATATATATCCAGTGCTGTAGTGGCAAAATAGCAGAGGGTATACCGTATACGGAAATAAAACTTTGAAGGAGGGTCTTACCCAGTTTTTTTAAAAGCAGAGGATATACCCTATTCATTCGAAAAAATCCGAGGGTATACGGCGTATACCACCGTATACCCTCCACTAGAGCCCTGTATATATCACGCTCGTGTTATGCTTCATATGGTTAAGTATGAAAGTGGTCGGCAGAAGGGCTGAGGGGGAGGGAGAGGGACTGAGAGGAAGAATAGGAAGCGCGTCCTCCCCATTTCACATATGTCCCACGCATGCTACGCAGAGATATTGACGAGCTTCAGAATATCATGTAGATGAATGAGATGCAGGTAAACTGTGTATACTGAATCTAGACGCACCCATGAACATTGGCAACACCTGTGTGAGCAAAATTTGACTTTTCTATGATTTCACGGCAGCTCAAGTATCATGTAGAGGGGCTTAAGCTTGGCGTAAAGAAAAAGTTGCTAGCGATATTGAATTGTTTCTTTGTCTTACATATTCTATATTCTCTTCGAGTGCCCTTTATTTTAAAGATGTTTCAATTTAACCAATGACTTATTTTAATATGCTGTCGTTATTCTAGGAATTTAAGTCGTAACTAGTGATTGTGATTTCTCCACTTTTTTCTGTTCTCGAGATTCGAGATTTCTCTTTTTTCGCGATATTTTTTTTTTCTCGAGAATTTATCTCGAGAACGAAAAAATTGTCGTGTGAGAATTTTTATTAATATCTTTTTCTTAAAAAGTATTACTGGGAAGTAAGGACGCTAAAATATTTTAAAATTAATATTTCTCGTACAAAAATGAACTATATTTTCCTTTTAATAGTAGATTGCATACAAAAGCGGATTTATAGGTATGCGCAGTACGCGCAGAAATAGAACCCCATGGGGCTGAGGTGACCTTTAGTTCCAAAATTAACAAAAACTTATTTAGACTTTGTGGACCTTTATTCAACTCTGTGGAATTCAATAAAAACGACAATTATTACAACTTTTGATTTCATCTCTGCCGATAAAAACAAAGCTGTGACTGTTAATAATATATTGTGTGTGATGCGTTGTTGCCACTCTTCTTTTTCCCTAGTGAAAGAATAGGTCACCCAAAGAAGGACTGCGGGCAGGGTCCCACGGAACATAACTTCACCGCTGATTATATAGGGCAAGTGAGAAAGCAATGGGCCTTATTGCCCCTTTCCTGTCTCATTGAAAAATCTTCTGACGATTTTACTGACGAAGAATTTTATCCTATTTTTCATTTCAGAAAACATGAATAGAAGTTACGTAATTCCTAAAATGAAAGTTATTGTTTATATATTCTGAATTAAATTCATTCTACGGTTATTAGAAACTTGAACTTATATTCTATACGATGTAGGTAAGAAAATAATTTAATTATTATGGGAAAAATTTGTAAGCAATATATACGTACAAGTAAATATACCTAAAATTATATAATGTTGAGGTAATAACTACTACTTTTGTTACATATAAATTATTTGACATTTTCTAATGATAATAATTTTATTTAACATTACATGGAATGAGTTTCGAAATGAATAAAATTTTTTTACTTTTTAAATGAATTTTATCTGAATCTCAATCATAAACAAAGCTTATAAGATACTTAAGGATCAACAAAAAAATGTTCCCAGAAGAATTTCTTTGCCTTCTCCTTTCACCCTCATAAATACTAAACCTTTTATGCAAAGAGAAGAATTTTTGAGTCTTGAGGCACGAAATGACGCGACCCAGAGCGGTGGTCAGTCCTCCTCCACCTCCTACTAAAACCCATTACTCCGGGTTTTCCCAGCTTGCCAGACGGGAAAGTGCCTTCAAACAATAGAGGTATACATCGTACCGCACGTGACGAATAGAATGGTAAACAAACCGACGCCCGGACCAGAAGACCTCACACCTTAGTGACTTTTCCTTCCGCCTTTCACAGTTTCTAGTTACACTTTTTGATACAAAACTTACTAGAAGAAATCCTTTCCGTCCGCGTTTCGCAGGTTCCTCGTTACAGAGGGGCATTACTATGAAGTATGGTATGCAGTACGCATTCTATATTTCCGGCTTTGCTAGGTTTCCGCCTTATACAGAATCCGCCTTTCACAAGTTTCACTGAAAATCCACACCGGACTGGCTTCTTATGTCTCATCCCTGGCCAAAGAGCCCGAAATCTCATAAGAGAAACTACATTTTCTGTATGAAATATGAGCCACTTGTTCATAGCAAGTCTATTTGCACTCTCTTTAAGCAAAACATTGGTCATGAGCTCATAGCTATTTGATTAAAATGTTCAACCATGTCCCTCAGATAATGACTACGTCTGAATTGAGGGAGAGTGCTATCGGAAAAAATAGACGCCTTAAGAAGAATCAAAGGTTCCTATTGTTAAATTCATAGAAGGCAAGCGTTCAGAGGAGGGTGAAAACAAAAGAGTTGAGTATGTTGATGGGAAGAGACGGGTGATATCTCGCCACCCATTTTTGCAAAAACGCATCGAACAGAATGAGTGGGCGTGAGCAAATGGTGGGCTATATTCTGTTCACAACAGGCATAAAGAATCATGTGTATAAACAACGTAATAATAACGCTGAGAATGACGCCAAATAAGTGAAGAATCGGACCGCAAAACAAACAAAGCTGTGCGACTGTGAAAGTATATAAACTGCTAGAGATTGTGTTGCTAGTCATTATAAACTTATCGCAAACGAGGTCACACAAACAGACATCCTAAGGAAAATAGGCTGAAAAATGTAAAATGCTTCATGGTTTAAAACGAAGAAATTTTTCGAGAATCTCGAGAAATTTTTTCTAGACTCGAGATTCTCGAATTTTGGAGCAATCACTTCTCGAGAAATGAGAATTTGGAAGAAAGGGAATTTTTCGAGAATTCTCGAGCACAATTACTAGTCATAACTGTTCTCTTATCCAATATAGCTTCTAACTATTGATGGTTGACACAAGTGAAAGTGTTGATGAAAATTCTAAGCAGATATGCATATGCTGGAAGTGAAAATTCTGTAAAACCAGGAGAAAAACTCGGTCTTGTACGGGAAACGGTGGCAGGTCAAAACGTTTAATTAATTCTTCCTTTTCATCAATAAAAGGATCAAAATATTGTGAATCTGACAAACCATAATCGATAAAATGCTACCCACCGGAATCCTCTACCTAACGTCGTCAAACACCATTGCCCTCAATGGAACCACTCCACCTGCATCATTATTCTTTTTGGCTCGGTCGAAAACCCTTTCTCGGTTTATCGACTATTTTGGAGCAAAACTACACAGGCGAACCTTCTACAACGCAGTATTAGAAATACCTTCCTTCGGAAATTATTCAACTAGCGGCTCATTTAAGGCAGTGTTGTATCATGGAACTGATCTCGACGCAGTGCCGGGATTGCTTCTTAGACACACATTGCGCGTAGGCAAGAGGTGTATCAGCTGGGAACATACATTAGTGAAACTAGTGAAAAGAAGGTTAACGCGCATGGGAAATTGGGCCACGCGAAGGTAATAATTTTACGTATTTCTTTCTTCAGGGCGTTGAAATCTCTCGGAGGAAAAAATATCCTCCCTTTTTCTCCCTATGAGCTCTTTTGGAGCGTGATGGAGATGAAGGGAATAGGAAACGGGTAAATGGAAATACGTCGGCTGTTTCGGAGGCAATGCGGAGAAATGTCCAAATCCGGACGAGGCAGGGTGGAGATGACAGTGGCGGTCGGGAGGGGGCGTGGAAATGACTACAGTCTATAAAACCAATACGTCCTCTCCTCCGTTTTCGCATAAGGTTTAAGGAAGGAGATTTTCATGGGGATGGTTTAGTGATCGATCCTCTCCCCTTTCTCTACTTCTTTTAAAGAAGAAAAAATACACAAACCCTTTTTCGGTTGTCAAGTATAATGGAAGGAAAAAAATATAGTCTACTTTTCAGAGAGAGAGAGATAGACGGAAATCCTTTTAAAAGAATTGAGAGGAAGGTTTCAATCGGTGGCGTATTTTTTTATTCTAAACGGAGGGGAGATGGAAGTATTATTACTCTAAAGGGAGTAATGGTTAGCCTTTCTTTTTTTAAAAGAATTACTTCATCTGTGGCGGAGGGTTTCATTATTCATACCTAGCAGAAAAGGAAACGGCTCTCATTCAAGACGTCTTGCTTGTTTGAGGGCAAAAAGACAGACGGTTGAAATAAACGGAGACGCCTTTCCTTCTGAAATTCCGCATCTTCAGTTAGATTATGGACTATTAGCGTTAGAAATTGCTCGATAAATATACTTGTCTCTTATTTGGATAAGAAATTTAGCCTATCGTTACGTATCAAGTTGCGATTAATGCTCCTCCGTACTGTATGATCGATGGAACACATTTCAAGTTATAGTTATTGCTTTATAATTCAGTTATCGCTGTAATATATATTAATAAAAGGCTGTGTATATGTGGGCTGCATTTCTCAAAAACCAAGAGACTAAAAACTTGGCACACTTACTAATGGGACCATGAGAATGTGCACCTGGGGGACAGAATTTTGATTTTTGCGGGGAGTGGGAAGTGGAGGGGAATGTCATTTCTCATAAGATATCACGATTTTTCAATTAAAGGCTTTTCCTTTTTTGCAAATTAAAATTAGAAATAATTGACCTACGATCTTCGTACCTGTGCCGTTTTAAAGAAAAATAAATAATGTTTATTGTTCTTATCGATACAAAATCGCTCAAGTTTTGCGTTTAAATCATATTTAATGGAAATAATTAAGATTCTCAACGATATGTTGCCTTACCGACCGTGTCATTGTTATATATCGAGATTGTAATGTCGCCTCAATACTTATACTATACGAGTTGTTGGTGCTTTAATACCGCAAGCGCTTAAAAAGTCACCATACACTAAGAACTAAACTCATAAATGAACTAACGCGACAGCATTGGAACTACGCAGAGCCCATATAAATGAGATCGTCTTCATTTTCCGCGTAATTAAGGCACCTATCCGGAATTTCTTAATTCTCTGGCAATCGACTCGCGTCTAAGTTTTCGAATTTCGAGTTTCATGGCTCAGATTACCCTTTTTAAGCAATAACTATAATCATCATTAAGACAATAGCCTCTATGTTACACTAAAATATATGTAAAAATTAGGATATTTTGTCTGCTATGATTATGGTGTCATCATCCATGCCTTTTGGTACATATCCTGATAAAAAATTGATTAAAAATTATCACGTGATCATATGTATATGTGGTTAGCTGAAATCAATGGATTATAATGCAGTCTAAGCATTAAATGAATGCTCTTGCAGTATGAAAGATCAATTCCCATTGAAAGGCATTGGAGTCGTTGCTATGGCAGTTTATATTTTTCATTGTTGACAACCGAAAAACTTTTTATAATTTTATGATTAAAATAGAATTTTTACGCTAATTCAGTATGTATTTGAATTCTGTCTTCAAGAAAAATGTACTTATTACTTTCTTCCACAGTATTATGCATGTTCTAACTTTGTATCTAAATTGTAAATAATTTAAAAAAGCAAATTTTATCACCTTGCACAGTTTTCTATGTTTTTCTTATAGGTGTTTAGAATTGGATGTTGGGGTCAAAAAAACCTCATAAATATAACATTTTCTGGAATTCCGGATTTTTACCCAATGACCTATATTTATGTCAAATTTCGGATCTGTAGCACTTCTAGAAGTGCCTTCGGTTTTATTTGCTATATCGTATATCTTGTATATATCCTATATCCTGTATGTATCCTTTATATATCCCTTATCCTATATATATATCCTATATATGTAAGAAGCAGTTATTTATAATGATGTACAAGTTGTCGGTGGTTGCATACGGCAACCGCTAAAATATCACCATATACCAAGATCTAAACTCGTAAATAAAGCAAAGAGATCTCCAGAGCAACAGCACTTCAGCCACGTGGAGCCTATATGCATTAGATAATAAATTCCATGAGTAATAGCAGTCAGTATATTTATAATTTTCCGTGAAATTAAGGCAACTATCCGTAATTTCCAATTTCTCTGGCTCTTTTCCAAGTTTTCGTATTTCAAGTTTCGAGACTCAGATACATGAGCAATAAATATAATCATCATTAAGATAATACCCCATACACTAATTTCCAAATTCTTTGGCAATCAGCTCGTGTCCAAGTTTTCTTAATTCAAGTTTAATAACTTAGATCGCGCTGCATGAGCAATAATAATAATCATCATTAAGACAATATCCTACACACTAAAATTATGGAAAAATTAGGATATTTTGTGTTAAGATTATGGCATAATCAAGCCTGCCTTTAACACGTCTTTGGATAAAAATAACGCGAATATCGCCATTATATTTAACAATTAAAATGTTCAAATTCCTCCAAAAACCACAAAACATAACATTAAAATACTTTTCACGTTTACCGTAACTTCTATTGTGATCCCTTATAGTCCTAGAGAAAAACAAACCTATTCGCTCCTTCCTATAGTCGATATCCCAAATTTAACCGTCGTGTTTGGGCTTTCAGTAGTACCTACGTGAGAATTACAATTATCTATGATACCCTCAATCACGGTACGTGATGCAATTATTATTTTCGATATACATATTATCGGAAGAAAATATTGATGTTTATGTTTTCATAATATGCATGATATTGAAAATTAGATTAAGTTCACTTACGGGAATAAACTTGATGTTAATTCGATTATAGAAAAAAGAAAATATATATTTCCGTAACTCATATTTTCTATAAATCGAATAATTTTTGCTTTCCCTTGAGATTCGATTTATGGAAGTTCGATATGACGGCATTAATTTTCATTAAAAGCATTAAATCGCTGCAATCATAATGTATAATACCAGATGCTTTTAAAAGCATTGAGGTCGTTGCCATAGTATTTAAAGTTTTCCATTGTTGAAAAGAGGAAAAGTTCACACTTTTTTCAATTAAAAGTAAATATTTACACTAATTTGGTATTTGAATTCTGCCTTCAAAAATTCAGGACTCCGTTCTTCCAAATAGACAACTGTCCTTTTCCCGAATTCGTGTCCCAATTTTATGTAATTTAAAAATGCATTTTTAGAAAGCCTTGCACTGAATCCCATGCTTTTCTTATGGGGTATTGAAATGGTACATTGGGGTTAAAAATTCCACTTAAATATTAAATTTTTTGTGATTTTCGATTTTTCTCGTCGGTTGTGTCACTCGACCTATCTACCTGCCAAATGTCAGATATCTAGCCCTTCTAGAAGTACCTAAGAGTTTTGTGTCAGTGAGTTAGTGACGCACAAGTAGCTATATATTATAGATACGTAAGGAATGCCTACTTTGAATGCTTTAATACGAGAGAGAAGGAGAGAGAGGAAGAGGGAAAGGAGAGAGGGACATAATTTAATGTTCCATAAATTAAAAATAATTTTGGGCGTATAAAAAGGCTATATTAAGGAGAGGCATAATATGCTGTCATGTGATATTATTGAAACTATTTATTCGTCGTAATTCGACCTTCAGGTAAGTTTTAGGCACTCCCAGCTCCATCTGTGCTATCCAAGAACTTTCTCACCATGTTCTCATACACAGTTCCTTATTTTAATGCATCTAATATACATTTCCTCTTCCAAAATCTTGGCCTCTTTCCTAATATTCTTCCTTATATAACTTTTTTTCAGCAATTTCCTTTCAAAATTTCACCCAATTTTTTCTCTTTCCCTTATTACTCCAATTAAGGTACTTTCTTTCCTTACTATAGGGCATCCTTTATTGTGTCTCACTGTGGCACGAATGCTTATTTTTATATTAACTAAATCGTTAGAGATTTAGTATGTTTTATTTTTATATACATACAAGATTTTTTTATAGAATACGTTTTCTAAATTATTGTTTGTAATCTTTGAGATAATGTTTATTCAGCCTAATCTGTCCCTCATTAAACAATTGTTATCCTAATGCGGCCCTTCTATAACATGCGTACTTCTTCCATCCTGTGACAGAATACTACCTAAATAAGTAAAAACTTCAATCTGTTCCAGCCTATGGCCATCCACTGTAACATTAAACTGGGTATACCCGCCCATGAAAAACCCCAGGCCTTCCCTTTTTCTTCTTATTAATTTTCATCCCGAATACCTTTACCTTTTAATTTAAGGAAGTAATTAGCATCTAGAAGCTCTTTTTAATACTACCGCAGCTGTATGGTGCAATTTCATTTAATAATGAACTTCTTCGTAATAATTCTCTATATAAAATTCTCTATGGCATGCTGAACGACACGAAAATGCAACCTAATCTGTCTAAAATACGCAGATTTTCGTTCGAATAATTATCCATGCTTGCAACAGCATTAATGACGTTCAAACTGCCTGATGTACCTCTCCGTCATCACAAATTAGGGCTGGTTGATGGATTAGGGAGGCCATTTAATCGCATCCTCTAAAACGCGATCGAGTGTCTATGATGATCAGCGGCATCAAAACTTTTACATTCCAAATAATGAATTAGCGTAACACATTTAACCAAGTAACTATTATTTATTTCGTATCTCCAGGAAAAATGCACTAAAGTTAAGCCCAGCTTATTACCATTACCTACTTAAACATTGGAATCCTTATTAATGAAGTCGATAAATCTTGTAGCCACACTACAGACTTAAAACGCAGATAATTATACTACAGTTTAAATCAAAATGGCAGCCGGTTATTTGACGAACGACTAAGGGTATTTTGTGTTTAAAATGCCCATGTTATATGCGTGGTGTTTTGTAGCCGCATTAGTTATCCATACAGTTCAGTGGCGGATCCAAGGGAGGGGCGACGGGGGCGATCGCCCTCCCCTTGGACGACCCCATTGCCCTCCACTGGGTACATTCTTAAATTCATTCCGCGCAACATTCCTTGTTTCTACACCGAAGGTTAAGTCTATATGACAAGGAAAAGAAAGGTTCTGATGGAGGTAGGGATTTTCAAAATGTATGGTCTTCGGCAGAGGCGGAATCAAGAGTGGGGAGGGGCAATTGGGGCAATCGCCCTCCCCTTGGGAAGTTTCTGGATCCGCCCCTGATACAGTTTAATTACTAAAAATCGTGGGTTGAACTAGGCCGTGCCGAATTATGGGGCCTACCCTTAGGAAAACGACGCGTTATCTCGCACAAGGGATCCCGTCGCAGATTTTTTACAGCACAGAAAAATAATTTCGTGACATGCAAATAAATAAATATA
Source organism: Tanypteryx hageni (assembly GCA_028673005.1). NCBI lineage: Eukaryota > Metazoa > Arthropoda > Insecta > Odonata > Petaluridae > Tanypteryx > Tanypteryx hageni. The sequence goes on along the minus strand of CM054115.1, from coordinate 131,486,033 downwards.
TATTTATATTTATTTATTTATTCTCGTGTCTGAAAGAAAAACCAAGCGTCGAAGTTCGCCGATTGGCTCTTTATCGAAAATTCCGCCCCGAAAATAGCGGCGACGGCAATTTGTACCCCATCATCAGCTCGAAAACATCGCGTTCGATTACGTCGTTCGAACGGTTGGAGGAGATGAGAATTCGCCACAGACGGTCTCGGCTATCGATCTGGTTGCCAGGATTCTTCACACCGAAAACACGTTGATGGTGCGGGGTTCTCTATCCCGTTGCGGGTTATCAGTTAATTTAAAGCGAACGTTTTCGTTCGCGATTCTCCACGTGAATGCGTGCTCGGATCGAATTTTAATGCCGATCTGATTAGCATATCTCCTTTTCAGTGCTTAAATATCACGCGCGTTTTTTAGCAAGTCGAAAATGTCGACGTAGAAAGCCTGCAGAGAAATACGAACTACCCGACAGAAAACCATAAAACAGACTTTACGATCGTTTCTTTAAGGTTTACGTTTTTAATAAAGACGAAGTAACTACGCAGTACCGTGAAACCATCCATGGGTAGTGGTTTACCTTGAAAAAAAAACTTTTTTGTACTTTCACATCTGAAAATTTACTGCGTAAAGAGCGAGAATTATATTAAGGCTAAATATTGTCTAAGGTAGTAGTAAGAAATTGAATAAAGTTTTACAATAGATTTGAATACAAGATACGTAGAGTAAATATTACATGAAATTCTAGCAAAAATCCATCTCTCATTTATGGGCACAAAAGTAATTTTTAGACGTTCTTTATAAAGTAAAAAAGAACGCCTTATGATCAGGCCGTGCCCGTGTTTCATCTCAGAAACTACTGGGCAGATGTTGATGAAATTTGGTATTATGATATAGGGGCAAAGAATCTAAGAAAATGGTATAGTTTACGTAACCTAATCAGGAGTGTTACTTTACTGGCGACAAAAAATTAACTTTTATTTATATCTCCTACAATATCACTTATTTTGTAGAACTAATAACATAGCATATGTTTTTTTTTCGGTACGTTTTTTTCGAAGGAGTAGCCGATTTCAAGAAAATCAAACTTTAATGTCGTAATTCACTTTGGACTTTTCCCGTGTTTTTTTAAATTGCTGTCAACGAAAACAATCTTCGTGACAACCGAGGTAAAAAATATCTTCTTTAAATACATAATTAGTTTAATTTTCTTTCTTGCGCACGCAACACTTAGTTAATGAAGGGAAATGGATTATCTAATGAAATGAAGGTAAATATGTACGTCTATTTTCTTTACGTATACACAACGTTTGTAAGTGAAAAGAACTTGGCAATTTACGACGAAGGAATGAGCATGAACATAAAGGTTATGTAACTACTATTCGAGTGAGTAAAGTTTTAAATAACTGTTGATTGCTTTATTAATTACAGTTGATTAGGAAATTATTCGGTGAATCAACAATTCAATATTTCCTTGGCATCACTATTGGCATTTCAGTTCGTAGACATTATACTAAGCCATTAATATTTATATATTTTGACATGATTGCGTAAATCGTAAAGAGCGTCTCTGCCTCGCATGTATGCACGTATGATATGTGCAACTTTCCACTCTCGTTAATTAAAAAGCTACATCGGAGAAACATTTCTACTGCCGGAAAATTAAAAAGATAAACAAATTGTCTTTTCTAAGCTTCGTAGAAAAATGTCTTGCGATATACCACTTCACGTTTTAAGATGGCCAATGAAAAAGTCATATTGACAAACTATATTTTTCCATAAATCCTCAAACAGGTTGCTTCGCACATTTCGACTACAAATCAACTGTCATCACTGGTGATTTACCAATACTAGTCTCTAGTTTTACAAGCCTTTTATGGATATTGAGGGGGAACAAAGGGAACTTCACATTTACTTTTTTAATAAAAAAAGTCGAAGGTTAAAACATCGCCTGCTTATTCGTCTATGCATACACACGCACCGAAATGCACGCATACTTACATACTTTCATTTAGTAAGCCAAACGCATTAAATATTTTATATATGCTGCTCAAATTATGTACTGTTTTTCCCGCTAGCTAACAGGCACTTACAGTCATCGCACCTCGTTATTTTACGAATCAATCTCTTCAATTACTTTCCTACACGTGTGATTTAGATTTACGTTCCCTTCCCTCATAAAACTCAACTCCAAGGGCGTCGATCAACCCCGAAGAGAGATGACGTCAGATCAAAGCAGACTCGAGAGTTTGCACGTTTGGAATATTGAACGTTTTGAGATTTCCACCACCTCGCTCACGCGACCTCTTCTCCAGCAACGGAGGGGATGAAGTGATCTCTCGCTTCGGATCACGCCGTCCAATCGACGGACCAACCCTCCCTCCCTCTTTCCCGCTTCCTTCGCTCTCCCCCCGGAGCTATCCCGCACGGAATGATGTTAGCACGTTGGTGTTCTCCAGTAGTCCCCGTTTACCCATGTTCCGAGGTTGTTAACCCATTCGTGCTACAGCTCTCTATAACCAAGTACGGTCATCCTTTTCGCCGATAACGGGATCAATTTATTGCTCTAACGCTGGTCACGTGATAGGAAACGACATGATAAGATAATTATCAAGTGTATTTATCTTATTTCTATTCCTTAAAATTCTCAAAAGTTGATTTTTATGCATACATTCCTTTTGGGTTAATAATCTGTTTGGGCCCGTAATGGCTGCCGTTGTAGCAGTCAAAAAGAAGTTGTCCGTCTTTGGTTCTAGAGAGCTTTAATTCGTGCGGCTACTGCTTGGCTTTCGGGCAAGAGAAAAGAGCGTACTCGACTCGACGCGCCGAATCAAGAACAGGCGAATTCCCTTTTGGCTCTCTTTTGCCCAAGAGATCTAAAGGGATTTTTTGAAGTCCGCTTCGACGGCCAAGAGTTCGACGCCCGCTCATGCCCCGTTCACAAAAATAAATCGCGTCATGCCGTTCGGGTTTCGTGATTATAAAAGGGATATTTGTGTCGGAGGATGTAGGAACAGAGGCCACGGTAAGATAAGGCGCCATCTGGGGGAGATGCCTTGGGGTTACATCCCTGTCGACGAATATGGTTTATACGTCCTGCATATCTGGTAACATGCTTTAAAAAAACGACTTCGATATCGTCCTCTATAGCTCATTGTGGTTAATGTCGCAAAGAAAGGGAAGGGGGTGTGTTCATTTAAAAGATTGACTCATGTAGTCGGATGTAAGATGAGATTTTTATTATTTCTATATTTTTATAAGCTCTTCTCTTTCATTATTTTTATCCTCAAAGTAAGGGCTGTCAAGAAAATATAAGAAATCTTTTGGAAATGTAAGGGTTTAATGCTTAATTTGAAATAAAATTGCAATAGAGAATTTGCTTGCGAATGGGTGTGGGGTTTTGGTGAGCAATGTGCAAGAGTAGTTTATTCGTAGATAATATATAATGCCATTAATTTCACATATTTTTAAAAAACTCAACTTAGAAAACTTGAACTTAAAGTGAAGACAAAAAGATAGAATTAAAAAAACGAATTCAAGGAATCAGAATGCTAGCGGAGGAAAACATTCTTTTTGCAACTTAAAATTGGAAACACACGCTTCACAATTTTAAAGGATTGACTCCACTACATTGAATCTCGGATTGTCATTCTTTTTAGAAAAAAATTAATTATGCGATACTTTTCAAAGAATATAAACTCACAGTAGAGTTAGAAATTTCCGTGCCGTGGATACAATTGGCCGTTATTAAGAAGGATTTCAGGATTTAAAAAATGGATAAAGGTAAACGATCGCCTAATGGTGTATTTATACAGTAAATTTCGGATTGAAATACGTATAATTGTAGCTATTTTATTCGTAAAATGTGTTCGTGAACGCATTAAATGTATTTTCCTATCGTTTCGTTTTACCGATCGAAATTATACAGCCCGATTCTACAGCTTAGAGTCGACCTTAATCTCGTTATTGGCCAATAATTTCGCGGAATTTAACTCCCTATAATTTGAAAAAAAAAAGTTTATCTTCAACTTCGACGAGGGAAAAAAATATCGAAATGTCGAACTGACCTCTACCTAGTTCGAAAAATATATATATTCCAGCTTCCCGATGATATCTTAAACTTCCACGATACTTTTCCACGAAGTTCAATTGGATAAGGCATCCGCAGTGAGAAAGTAGTGGTAGAAAGTTACATCCGTTTCCCAGACTTAAAAATGGTTTCGCTCCGAAATAATAAGAAAATGCGGATATAAACTTTCCCTCGCGCAGCTCGTTTGTCCTTTGTTTTGATGGAATAAACGTGGCATTCGCTTTTATTTCGGAAACGTGCATTAAGTCTCGGATTCCAAAAGATATTTCGATGGCGCCAATTTAGATCAGAGAAATGATTCGAAATAAGCAACTACTGAAAGAGAGATACGGGGAGAATGGGAGGGAAGGAGGGAGAAAGGGAATGACGTGAGAAAGTTGGGAGGGAGATGGAGATAGAAGAAAACAGGAAGGGAGGGAGGGAAAGAGGAGGAAAAAAGGGAGGGAGAGGGTGACGGAGAAAGAATATGGAGAGAAGAGATGAGATATGCAGTGAGGTAGGGAGAGAGGGAAGGAGAGAGAGGGAGGGAGAGGGAAAGGAGAGGAAGAGAAAGAGAGGGCAATAGAGAGAGGGCAAGAGAGAGAGGGAGGGAAAGAGAGAGGGAGGGAAAGAGAGAGGGAGGGAAAGAGAGAGGGAGGGAAAGAGAGAGGGAGGGAAAGAGAGAGGGAGAGAAAGAGAGAGGGAGGGAAAGAGAGAGGAAGGGAAAGAGAGAGGGATGGAAAGAGAGGGAGAGGGAAAGAGAGGGGGAGAGGAAGGGAGGGAAAGGGTAGGCATAGGAGAAGTGAGGGACTAAGATAGGGCGATAGGGGTGCCGGTGGTGTAGTGGTTAGGACGCTGGCTGCTACTCGCCTGCTGCTTGAAAAGGCAGCGGGCACGAATCCTGCGCAAGTAGGATTTTTTCCGAGGTCCCCTGCTTGTATGGTTTGAGGAGACCGCGCAAATTCAGCGTTCCGTCCTTCAGAAGAGACCTTAAGCCGTTGACCCCCTTGGTGTTCTTCGTTAAGAGTAGGATAATGCCGGCACCGGGTTTCTCTTCTCCCTTGCTATCCAGCTATTCATTGCACTACCTCTTAGATATCCATTCCACGTAGGGAAGAGGTGAATCAGCTGGGAACACACATACATACATAGGGAGACAGAAGGGTGAGAGAGAGGAGAGAGGGAGGGGGATAAGGGAATGATAAAAGGAGGTCTGAGGAAGGGACTAACCGAGGGAAAGATAGTGAGAGAGAGAAAGTTGGCGGAAAGGGAGAATAAGTAGTAGAGAGACGGGAAAAGAGGGGAGAATATAGCAACTCCCTCCCTCCTTAAATGCGGGTATGAGTGGATAAGTTTCCTCCAAAACCGACTTCTCATCCCATCGCTATATTTTCGAAAAGTGACTTTATTGCGGCGATATCGATCGCCTGGTTTATTTCGAATCGTAACACGGAAGCGGATATTTCCTTTCCTTTCTCTTCACTCTCCCCCTTTCTCTCTCTTCCTTCCTCTTATGATCTAGGAAGCGTTCTCCGAGATAGTTCCTCATTTATTAAAGGAAGCGACATGTTTATCGTTCCTTTCCCTCAAGGCTGAACTGTGGGATTAAGTTACAAGTTATCTCCGGCGTTGGCATTTTTATTTTTAGGCGGGCAAACATATTTCGAAGTGCACCAAGCCTGATGGAATTCTGTGAATATAATATATATATATATATATACATATACACACACACATGATTTCGATCACGATGAATGTAGTTTGCACTCTTGGTTTTATGTGTCGTAATTCACTGCGGGAAGTCCACATCATCACGCTCTTTTCGCATGCAATACTTGGAGTGCATGAAATTAAAATCCATCGTTCAGGAATGAGATGAATATTTAAATTTTGACAATTTTATCATCCAATGTTTAGGTTATAGTGAAACGTTTTTATCGTCTCTGAAAAATAACTGAAAGTTTGTCATAACCAGTTCATGTTAAGCATGAAATTTCACTGATCTTAAACTCGAAAAAATGTACAATTAACTTATCTAAACGGCATCTGACTATTAAATTTACCCTTTATGCTCGTTTTTGTGTAACCGTGCAATCTATATAATTTTTATTAATTTCAACCTTGAATGAAATTATGGTGTGCATTTACCGTTTGTAACAGTGTTAAAATAAAGTTTTATCGTCGATTTTTCCATTGTTTATTTTCCGTTGATTAGCGATGCTAAGTTTGCTCTAAAATTAACAATAAATATTTTAAGTTAACAAAAAATGAAAGGAATTATGAGAGCCAAAGATTCCTTCAAGACATATCAGAAAGCTATCTCAAAAATTTGACCATGAAATTCCCAGGAAAAATAAATCTTTTCAACCACTTCTGTCTCGTAGATAAATCTATCATTTAAACTCGATAAAATATTTTAAATCACAAGATTTGGTGGGCAAAAATACTTTAAATATGTTATCCAGTCTGTTATCAAAAAACAATCCTCCACTAGAATTTTTTCTACACAGAAAAGTGCTCTTCTATCTTTCAAATACGAAAATTCTTCTGGAATAAGCTCATGAAATTGGCCCGTTAATTCTTTTCAGAATATTCCTGGGAATATTTTAAGAAATGTGGCGTGGAAACTTTTATCGAGTGACCTGATAGACATATCTGAAGAATGCAATGAGAATATTTCTTAAAAAAAAGACGAAGATTTTTCCGATGTGTTCCATTATATTCCAGAGCCAGACATATTCGGAAACAAAACGCTAAAAAAAAATGCTAGCGAATTGAGACTTTTCTCCGTAGTTTTTGTCGTAGTTTCCCAGATATTCGCATTAATCTCGTCCTAACTCGAATCAGGATCCTGGGCGAACGATTTCATCTTCATAAAAACATCAAAAAGAATTTCCGCAAAAACCACGAATTCCTATTTTTAAGAAAAGTGCCTCTTCCGAACTTTGAAAATCGATAGCGTTGCATGATGTGAAATATATTTTATGGTATATATTTTATGGTATATATATATATATATATATATATATATATATATATATATATATATATATATATATATATATATGCATACATGCTAGCGTAATTAATTGCCCGTCAAATATGAAGGGTATGTGCAGATTAAGTATTAAAATTAAGGCACTTCCAATTCTTCCTCCCTCCTATTCTCCCTCTCTTTCTCATTCCAATTCTACCTCTATCTCTCCCTCCTATTATTCTTCCTCTTTTCTTCTCACCCTCCTCCCATTCTCCTCCCTTTCTCTTTCTCTTTCACTTTCTCCCTCGATTATTTCTTCTTAGTCTTCCCTCAAAAATATAGCTATCTCTCTATGTGATATATTTAAAAATCTTGCATACAAAATGAAGATTTATGTGCTCAACAGAGCGCGGAACAACTTTTATGTTCTCAAAACTATTAACTTTCTGGAACACTATTATGTGGATTTTATATTTTTTACTATTCAGTGCCTATAAAACGTTTCTTTCGTTGAAATATATTTATAATTTTTATATTTCTGTATTTTGTCAAAGATTATAAACATTCATTTTTCGCAGAAAATGTACTCAATATCTTTTAACGGAAGCCAGTGATTTTAATCTCTATATATGACTTGGGAACCCTCATTAACACAATATCAGTGAATAATGGAATATTTATTTTTGTTTGTTATCGTACTGTTTATCGTTATTAATGCATTGTTAAATTTGAAAATAGCGTCGCAATTTCGTATCTGGACAGATGCCATGCATAATTAAAATCCCAGTTAATCACACGCGATTACACAAAACCGGCAACAATGCAAATCATATGGGCGACGAAAGACTTACACGTAACAATACGTCAAATGTTTGTGATAAAACTAACCTGTGTATCGATTCCACCGGTATTCGAAAGTCGGCGGCCGGAAAATGAAATTTCGTTTTTTTATGGATTCGCTTTTTCAAATATCGATTTTCTACGATGGTTCCAGAAATTTTAAAATGCAAATGACTCAAGTGCTACGCGCATCCTCGTGTTACTCAAATGGAGAAAATAAACGGTCCTTGAATCGAACCAATAACTTCTATGTAACACGGAAAGCAGCATAAAATTTAAAAGTGGCGTGGCCAAGTAATTCCTGAAAGTTTGATTTTAAAAGAATTATAAGGTTTTCAGTTATGAGCGGATATCTCATTTAACTCCGGATAGCATTGGAACATAATAAATAAATTACAAAAACACAGAAAGGCATGTTCGGTAACTATCAACGCGTGTACCCTAAGTTCGAGTTCGGAATCCGCAATTATATCCACGTGACGAAACGAATGATCACCAAGGCGACGGAAAGAATGCGTGATTTAACAAATATGTATAATTGTGTAATTTGAGGTAAAAATGGCAGAGGGCATGAATGATGTAGGTTATTAAAATCAAAAGAGTTCAAGATGTTGACGTTAAATAACATAAATAGCTCAACACTTTGGCTTGTAATTAATAATTGAAATAACTCCTTAAGCCAAAGAAACAAGGGTTAATGAATGAGCCCAATGCATTTCACCCACAATGTGGGCATCTTCAGGGGCAACCTGACACGACAGCGACCGGAGGTCAACTGTGAGGAGATGAAAGGATAGTACAATGAGGGAGAACGAAAGAAAAAACTGAAAAACAAAAAGTTTGTGGCGTGTATGTTACTCTTGTTTGGTGAGTCTATAAAGAGTCTTATTGAAATCGGTGTCAGTGTTCATCAGAGTGTCGAGATTTTTATAAATGTATAGATTTTCCAAAGAATTTAGGGAATTATTAGTTGAAGTTATTAATTTCAAATCTTCTAAATGTATACTATGGCCGGTTTCGAAAATGTGGTTTGCAACACTTGATTTATCAATTCGATTATGTTTATAGTGTGCGAGATGTTCCCTAAAACGTGTAACCAGTTTTCTTCTAGTTTGGCCTATATATTGTTTTGGACAGTGTGAACACTATATTTTATAAATTCCTGATTTATATAAGGTATCAGCTTTGTCTTTCGTACTGCCTAATAGATTTTTTAATTTGTATGGATTCGTGTATGCTATTGTAAATTTCTTTTGTTTGAAGATTTTGTCTAAGCCCTTATTCAACAGTGGAAGAAATGGTAGTTTTATATATTTGTTGTCTTTTTTATTTTCTATTTGTCGAGTGGTAGAGTTTAACAGTTTTTTTAAAGCTGTGCAAAAATATCTTCAATATATCTATACCATGTTTTTGGAAAGTAGTGAAATATTTTCTTGCAAGTATCTTCGAAGGAGGTCATGAATATGTTGGCTACGAAAGGTGATAAGGGATTGCCTGTAGAGGTACCTTGAGTTTGTATGTAAAAATCTTGTTTAAATTGGAATTTTTTTGTGACATACACAAGTTAATAGTAGATATTCATGAACCATTTCGTCTGGAATATTTTGATTTTCTAGTAAAGTTTTTAATATTTGGGAGGTCTCTTGTAAAGGTACACTGGGGAAAAGGTTTTTCACATCGAACGAGACCATAATCTCTGATTCTTTTAATGTTAGGTTTTCAATTTATTTATCAGATCAAAGGAATTTTTGAGTGAATGTTTATCTGGGAATGACATTTTTTGAATTCATTATCTAATCATGTAGCTATGTTGTATGTAGAGTTGTTTATCCCTGAGGCTATAGGACTCATGGAATTGTCCTTTTTATGTATTTTAGGGAGGCCATACAATTTTGGTAGATTTAAGTTTGAAATGTTAAGTTTCAAGCTTTGTTTTCTGTCGATGATAGTATTACAAATCTTGATGGCTTTTTTAGTTTTTTGAATCATTGAGTAGGGGCCTTCATTAAGCATCTGTTGGATATTGTCAAAATATTGTGATTTGTCCATTATTTCTAATTTATTGCCTTTATCAGCTTTAATATCAAAACAATCTTTATCTTTGAGTTGTTTAATAGTTTTAGAGTGTTGTTTAGGATAGGTCTTTGTTAACTTCTGGACATTGTCTTTTAATTGTATGGCACAGGCTTGTCTGATATATTTTTTGGAGTTTTCATCAAGAAATTCAATGGATCTTTCTGTCAGTGACTATTTCGTCTATTGGTGGTTTTTTTGGGGGAAAGCAAATTTTAAACCCAAATTCAGAAGTGACAATTCCTTATTGGAAAAGGAAGTTTTGGACAAATTTTCCGTGAAATCAAATCTCTGTGTAATGTATTTGGATTGATTTGATTTGTTTTTGTATATTAACATCAAATTTCTTAATCAGAGTATTGAATTTTTTATCCAAAATTAATGTTTTTCTATGGTACTTGTATGTGTTGGTCCAAACTTCGAAGCCAAAATTGTTCAAATGTTTAGTTATTATTAGATGTAATTTATAGGCAGATATTTCTATAAAGCTCCTTTTGGCATATGTACATTCCTGATTTCCAATTGTAACCATTTGTTGGTGGCTATTTGTTTTAACTTAGATATTATATGATTCTTTTTTGTTGTTAAAAATGTTCATGAAGTTTGGTATTAATTTATGCTCCTTGCAACGTTTTAAGAATTTGATATCAGCTGCTATGTTATTAATCCTGGTATGTAAGTTATGAAAACGGTTTAAATCCTTAGTCGGTGAAGTAAAAACAAAATTATCACTAAATAGTGACATGTCGAGATGTTTCGAGCAACAACAGAGAGGTAAACAATAACGGCCGAATCAGACCGTGTCTAGTGATGATTAGAAGAGAATTAAAAATCCTGATATCTGGAATTATAATAACAGCAGTCAACCTTGCAGAAAAACATAAAGACGGACAGAACCGTTTAAAGGATGCCTGAAGTAATAAGGGCGGCAGTTTTGTGAAGTTGAACAATTTGAGTTGTTTGATTTGCAATGATAAAAGGTCTCTCGGGGTAGGCAATGGAAGGTTAAAAAACTTGTTTAAAAAATTAAAATGTTAAGAAGATCGTCAAACGCGATCTAGATAGAATGGATAAAAAGTTCAGTTGACCTCCGGTCGCTGTCGTGTCAGGTTGCCCCCGAAGATGCCCACATTGTGGGTGAAGCGCATTGGGCTCATTCATTAACCCTTGTTTTTTGGCTTAAGGAGTTCTTTCAATTATTATGTTGACGTTAGCCAAACGTCAATTCGAAATAGCTATGGAAATAAACGAGTTCATATAGAGCGTAGCATTTGTATATGGTTAAAAGGAGCTGCAGTACAAAAATAACGATAATAATCTATAGTTGATTATCAAAAATGTTATACCGTCGAATCATGCGCCATTGCCAAATGGTGGGAATTCATAAAACTAAATCTAGGTAATGTAATTTTCGTTGGATTTCTTTAAATGATAATACAGCAAGTATTTTTAACAGAGTTTCTAATAGGATTGATAAAATAACATTTTGTGACTTATTTAAATTTCTTTCAATAAAGCCTATTTAAAAAATAATTCAAAATTACTTTATGTAGTTAAAAGAAAATTGCGTTCTTAAAATATAGTTAAAACTCATTGTAGTTCACGTTAGTATTTAGTTCACAGTAAGTTACCGCACATTTTTCCTTTAATGGTAAACTGACTGTTCATTCACATTTTATCCTGATTCACACTTTAATAAGAGTAAAATAATTCAATTATTAAGTTAAATTCTATACGTTTTAAATAACTTATAATTTGCTGAAATATTTCGAGTAAATTTATGCGAATTCTGTATGCAAATTCTTTATTATATCTTATTAGTTCGATTTTTCTCTTATTTTCCGCAAATATTTAGATAATCATTTGGACTCTCTGATAATAATTACTTAAACAATATAATTAGAAAAAGATAACATCTATTTCTTCTACTGCGTTTTATGTTAAACTGTGCTTATTTGTTACTAAAAATAATAAAGGCAACCCGTAATCGCCGTCAGTCGTACTATTACGTCCTGCGAAAACTGTCCAATCGGCCGTCAGACGTACTATTACGTCCTGCGTAGCCCTTATTTCCTTTTTCTTTTGATGCAAGAGACTTCTTGAAATCTGAATAACCATTATACATATATTTCAAAAGAAAAAGCTTTGGACTTCCTATCTATACTTGTCCTGTATTTTTGCTGTTTAAAAAAATATATAATCTACATTTAATTTTGCGATGGAATTTTCAATTTTGCTATGATATGACTGTGTTCTCCTTCCAAAAATCGCTTTTCAATGCGGTGAGGAACCTTTCCTTGGTGTTTGAAATGCAATGTAGAAACTATATATCTTTTCAAAGGAGAGCACAATTTTTCTCCCCTTTTTCCTGGCTCAAACCGAGAGAAAACAGAAAATAGGGTGAAAGCGTTAACCTAGTCCATTTCCAACTCCCCGACTCCGACCTTTCCACGGCCCAAAGATGTTGGAAGTGTATGAAGAAGCTCTTCTTCCACCTCAAAGTCACAGTGCTCAATTTTACTGAGGTCAGGGGAAAGGCAAATGACGCATCGGCAGTTTCGCCTTCCTCTTGGGAGGGAACTTACTGAAGAAGAGGCGTCCGCTCAGATAAGGGAAAATACACACTGACAGTGGCAAAATGCAAAATATGCGATGTCAATCTGTGTATTTTGAAGCATAGCACACAAAGCAGGATTCATAAGTGTAATGCAGAATGAAATTGGTATTATAATGCATGAATAAATGACCTAAAAAATTATCAATAATATTTTTTTGTTGAATTTATCGTTGTTATAATATAGAACTACGTCATATATACATTCTTTTGTTTTCTTTTACTACAAAAGACGTAATTTAGTTACGTCTCAAACGATTGATTAAATAATACTTTTTATTTGAACGTTTTATCACTAATAGTTCTAGAAATACAAAATATTTTCGTTTCGTCTAACGCTCTCAGCCCACACCGAAAGTGTGGCGCGCGGCGCAAACCGCGTTATTCCATGAATACATCATCGTGAATTTAAAAAATCTGATATGGCCACCACATGGCTTTTTCCATATCTGTAATATCTAAAAATTCCAAATAGGTTACATAATAATAAATACTTGAAGAAACTGCGAGAAAATCTTAGACTTTACAAAGAACAGAAATAAACTTGAACCATAGCTTTCTGATATTGGATATAGCCACAAAGCTCCTACAATGCATTATATGAAAAAATGTTTCAAACAAATGTTGTAGAAAATTAAATTTCCTACAACTTTTATTCCAGTATGTTTCTCTCTCTCTCTCTCTATATATATATATATATATATATATATATATATGGATGTCAACAAGGTGTTGGGATGAGGAAACCCAGTGAACACTCACCAATCAGACGACTTCAGGTTGGCGAGGCCCCGGGGATGTCGAAGCGACACACGTAAAAGAACACTAAAACACAGAAACATCACAAACGTAGAAGCTTTCGGACTACTCCTTCTTCAGCTACAGAGAGAGAACTCCCCGGGGCCTCGCCAACCTGAAGTCGTCTGATTGGTGAGTGTTCACTGGGTTTCCTCATCCCAACACCTTGTTGACATCCATATATCTATTTTACCTTTCCTTTTCCGTAAGCTGGTATATGTATATATATATATATATATATATATATATATATATATATATATATATATATAAATAAAGCAAATATTTCAAAATAACGGATTAGTGGCAGGAGTAAACACCCACTTCCTGTCGACCGTCTTTTACCAAAAACTAATCAGTTATTGTGACTGTTATTAAAATGTAAAATATAAAATTTAGCGTTGACCTAATAAATAATTTTTGCGTTAGAGCACCCACAAAAAACTGGCACACAGACATCATCGATAAAATGGCCAAAACGTGTTCAGGGAACCTCAAAACGTGTATTTCCGTTGAAATCTCGAAGATGATTTTTTTCATGAATACAATACTTTCCCCTATATAACGTATATGGAGAAAGTAAAAAGGTATTAAAATATCAACCGCGTTATTCCAAAAACGCGCAAATCAAATCCGCGTAAATGGAGAGGTTGCTATATTTTTGGAATACTCTTATGATAATCTGGTATATATATGACGGTCAATTACGCTAGTTATAGTATAATGGACATTTCAGTAGTGGACATTATTGTATATTGGACATTATGGAGTGGACGATTTTGTAGTGGTCATTTATGTAGTGGACATTATTGTACATTGGACATTATGCAGTGAACTATCTGACTTATCACCTAAGAAAACTTCTATAACAATTCTTTAATTTCGACCAAAATATAATCGTTAACTTCTTCCGCCTTTAAATATCTGTATGACTTTCTCTTCAACTGAACATTTGTGTACATCAATTGAGTCAATTATAATTATTTTATTATAACAACACTTTTCATGTCATACTAACACTTTTTTCTCGAAATCGATTTCAAAGTCCGGGAACTCATTTTTTGTAGATTTCATTTTAACATATTCATGTGACAAACTGCAATTCCTGCCGAAGGTTTTAACCCGGGAGTGGTCACGTGGGGTATTTTAATACCCCACGCTTATAATTAGTTCTGGCATTTCATACTAAATCACAGTAGCTCTGTCTTTCTATACCTTTCAAGGACATCCTACGGTCGCATCCTAACCATTTGGCAACATTGTGAGACCATCAGTTTAGCTGTGACAAAGGTTGAAAGTAGACTGGGGCATAAAAATACCCCACGCGACTACTGGCGTTACAGCTTTGAAAAGTGACCTATGATTCTACTATCCGTTTTCTGAGCATTATTTATTTCTTTTGTTCAGTATGAGCATTAAACGAGAGTATATGATATCGCGCGGGACATTTGAACACCCCCGGCATCTAATTAGTTGTACTGTTTACTACTATAGCGCTGTAGCGTGTTGGTTATCATTGGAGCAAGTGCAGGATATGTTTAATTTGTATTTTAAAATAGTTCACAATCGCTATAAAAACTCGAGTCTTAAACACTACATACATAGACCAGAATGAATTTTATTTTTTTTTGCAAGTTTCTAACCCATTTAAAAATGCACACAAATGAAATATATATATCCTGCTTCCTCTCCAATAATAATCAAATTGGGGAAAATAAATTTTCCCGGAGTAGAAACAGAGACTATTTTCTGAGATATGTAATTTTTCTTGGTCATTACCCACGACATCCCATCCGTGCACTATATTCCAGCGAACTTTTTCTAAGTGAAATTACGCAAAAAAGCGTGATAGGAAGGACTGACGAGGGCATGTGAATTATATATATAAAGATATATATCCTTTCGTTGAATCGCAATACTCATTATATCCTACGATTTTGTTTTCCCCTGTTATCCAAAAGATTTGGATCCGATATGAAGTTAAAAGGATAGACTCGAAGTTATCTAGAATAGTTTCTTAATTTAAGAAGGGACGTTTTCATTCAGGACATTTCTTCTTTAATTAAGACTAGGGATTATGGGCAATGGTAAAATAGGGCGAGGAGATTAAATTAGGGAAATTAAAGAGGAGAGCAGATCTTTTTTAATGGAGTCCAATTCTCTCGAAATAAAGCACCCCAGTAGAAAGAATAGGAAGGACTCGCGTTAGTTTGGTGATTATCACACCCTCCCTCTCTCCCTCCCTCCCTCTCTCCCTCCCTCCCTCTCTCTCTTCCTCTCTCCCTCTCCCTCCCCCTTCGACTTGGACCATCATTCGTAGGTTGCCGGATATCATGTAAAGATCTATTGAAAGCTTATGGAACCTAAATGCGCGAAGAGTCACGTGATGTAGGGGAAGATGACTGTGTGGGGGGAAAGCTTAAGGGGAAGGTGGCTGTGGAGAATGACTGATTACCCCATGCATATATACCATCACCCCCGCGTAGCTCGTTTTCGAGAATGGACTCTTTCATGCTGAATTTGTGTTTTTGCGCAGGTGCCATAAGCTTTCAATAGATCTGTAGATTCGGGGATGATAAGCCACATGGCGTCATGATTCTATTGCCTGCAATGGTGGTCACTTCATTTCCTTTGAAAACCTATTGTTTCTTGAGCACGGTTTGGAACCATTACAGATGTTAGAATCTGTGTGTATTAATCAACCTCTTGGATTATTATAGCAATAACTTTTTCCACAACGAACACGATCACAAGGGAGGAAGGAAACCCGGTGTTGGCATTAGCCTACCTTTAACGAAGAACACCAAAAGAGCCAACGGCTTAACGTCCCTTCCGAAGGACGGAACACTGAATTTTTGCGGTCTCCTCAAACCACACAAACAGGGGGTCGGGCGACTTGGATGCTAGAATCTGGATAAAAATCTCTTTTACCTGCTACTCTCAGTGAATCGCCCCTGACGACGGCTGCTATGATGCCGAAACGTACCTCTACATTGGTGTCCAATACGCTTGCTACTTGATACATGTGGCGAATCAGCCATTGGTGTGTGGCAATTTGATGCTCTGCTTACTCCACTACTCAGTGTAATAATGTAGTAGTTATAAAAAAGGAATGTTAAATTTCACATTGATTTGGATAGTAAAACATGTAGAATATTATTGTGTATCATTCTAAACTTCTATAAAATCCTATACTTTATATAATAGCCTACTTCTGTATTATTTTCTCGGCCTAACCGTTTGTTGTAGCAACGAAAACAAACAAACCTAACCCATTTGCAAAATACTTTGGCCTATTAATTATGTATTTTGTGATTCGGTAGAATGGAAGAGCGATTACAGCATTATTACTATTATTTGTTCATTAGCATTTTAGTATTTAATTTAGTCCACCGCTGAGTTGAAATTTGGTCTAAACTATGTGAACTTATATATTTAAAATATTTATAAAGTTAAAACTGATTTTTATATATTTTTCTTTGTTTTAGCTTTCATTCTTGTCAATTTTCTGCTTCTTTTCTCTTATGAAACGCAGTATGTGCATGGAGGAAAATTAAACGTATTTATACATAGGAATTCGGCACTTGTACACTGGGCGGAAATGTTGAAAACATTGCACCTTCAATTTTTAATTTCTTATTTTCAGACTAAATTATCAAGGACCGAAAAGAATTGCGACGCTTTATATGAAATAAAAAAGATAAATTTAATTTATAGATGCTGAATAGGTATAATTCCATGGTGTTTCGATTAACGAAAAGTATTTCGAAATTTTCCCTTACAGAAGTGGATATTAAAAGAGAAATCATAATTAGAAAACTCCCGAGGAAGTTTGGAAGTTTTTGACAGGAGAGTAAAATATTTAACATTATCATTTGTCCCCTTTAATCGGACCAAGTGCCAGTCTTACGACAGGGCCCGATAATACTCCAAGGTGGACGAGTTAAATATATATTTATATATTAAAAAAATAAAATAAACAAAACAGAATCTTTTTTTTCGGAGGGGAAAAAGGATTGATTTGGGGACCACGGGAACACCCTTTTCCGAGTGACATGCATACGACAGCAGAGGTCAAAACTTTTTAAAGGAACGACCGGACTGTTCCCATAAAATTCCCGCGCCGTTGCCTCATGGGGGTATTGGGATCATGATCCTTCGCTCCATGTTTATTCATCCAGATTGGAGTCTTCGGGGCGCAAAGGATTTCATCCAATCATAAAAAAGGGGGCGCAGGGGGTGAGGGAGAAGGGGGGGCACGAAAATTGAGTAGGTACATAAGAAACAATTGACCGAGGCGGGCCGATCCCAATAAAGAAAAGGTGAGGTCAAACAAGAGACTGCTGGTTTTTTGGGGGAGATGGAAGTTCTTTATTCTCTCTCCTATACTTGCTCCGAGCAGAAAAAATGCAAGGGCAGGTGGAAGGTCCGAAGACGTTTTCGGCGATATTGGGCAGTTCTAGGCCCTTTTTCCGTGATCCCGGGGATAGCAGGAGAGAAGGGTTGGGTCTGATTGTGAGATAAGGATGGAGTGAGTGGGGGGGGAGGTTGAAGGAAGGGAAGGGTGAAAGGAAGGGTGGTGGAAGGAAGGGGAGGGTGGAAGGAAGGGGAGGGTGGAAGGAAGGGGAGGGTGGAAGGAAGGGGAGGGTGGAAGGAAGGGGAGGGTGGAAAGAAGGGGAGGGTGGAAGGAAGGGGAGGGTCGGTAGAGGGGGTAGGATAGAAAGAAGGGGTGGGTGGGGGTATCGAAATTCTTCGATCTGCCTCCCTAACGCAGTTGAAACCCCTCCGTTCATCTCGTGGAAGGTCGGAATTTGTTGCGTCATAATCGATCTGACGTGATTTCGGGTCCGCTGCGTGTCTGCTGAAGAGAAAGGACGGAGTGAAACTTTTATTTTTTTCGTCCGCTGTTTGGTTCAGGTTAGATTACTTAAATTGCTGAAATTGCTCAAACTGTTGATAGATTCTGCACGAAAAGTTTGAGAGATCAATTTTTGCTTGTGCATGTAGATGTGTTTACATGTGTACATTATCCATTATGCATTATCCCCGTTTTTTTCGATAGTTAGACCGCAGGTGGAGTATGTCTCCAGCATATGGGATCCTTATAAGAAGGGCCATATAATTCAGTGAGAATGAGTACAGCAGAGAGCTGCCAGATTCGTTAAACAAAAGTAATATTGAATGCGCCACATCATTATTAAAGGACTTAAAATGGAGATCTCTGGAAGACCGTAGACTGTGCTGAAGGTTAAGGATCCTAGAGAAACACAGGTTAGAATGTGTAGCAGAGGAATCCTCTGCTACACATTCTAACCTGTGTTTCTGAGGTTCCAACGATCATGACGATAAGATACGTGAGATCGATTGTAGGACGGAGCGTTACAGAGGCTCATTTTTTCCGAGAACAATACGAGACCATAACAAGAAAGACATTGTGAGTAAAAACTGTCTGGTATGCTTCGGTGCATCGCACCCCATGCCATCCACCTGATCGATGAATTGCAGGGCAAGATGTAGTTATCACGCCCGCTATATACAGGGTAATTACAAATGATCTTCTCAATTTTCAAATTTTACTATTATAAAATTAATAAAGAAACAGTTAAAAACAAGCTATATTACTAAAGAAACGGAAAGTTTTTTCAAAGCTGTTTAAGTTTAATATGACCTTCGTTTGTGGCTCAGCAGACATCTAGAAGGTATTCTGTTTCCTGCCATATATTTCGTCGCAAGTCATGCTGAGTTTTTTCAAGAGCCTCCTCACGTATCCTTTCCTTCAAATTATCCTAAACTGTTGGTATTGATGGAGCATAAACCTCATATTGACATATCCCGGGAGGAAGAAATCGAGAGGAGAGGAGGGGTTAGATAGGGCTAACAAGCCGGACAAGCGATGAACCCTCCACGTCCGATCCAAAGATCAGGAAATTGCCCATTCGGAAATTTTTTAATCTCATTGTAAAGAAAGTGGCAACAATCAATAGCGTTTTCAACAGGGGTTTTCTTTGCAGGTATAGCATGCTTTTCTACTGTCTCCCTTTTAGTTTTATTAAATATATGTTTTTTAAATATGAAATATCATTTGTAACCAGCCTGAATATTCAATTAAAATTTATGCTAGGGTTTGCATCTACTACTTTCTAAGGGAAGACGAAAGGAAATACGATTGAAACCAGGCTAGCATTATAAAATTTAAGTAAAAGAGTCCAATTCAAACTTTGTCGTGGTATCGTTAAGAGCGAAAGATAATCGCTTTTAATGAGGACAATCGCTGTGAATATCCGTCAACTTTTGTGCAGCTACTTATTTTTAATAAAATACGTTTATCGTTTATCGTGCGTAGCAAACAGACCTTCCGCATTGCTACAAAAAGCGCATTAAGAAACAAGATGATCCAAACGGAACTTATGATGCCTACTTTCTCCATAATTATTTTAAATTAAATGTGGTGTGGCAATTACTTATATATTTGCTTTTTATAGCTTTAAGATCACCGCGGATGAGTTGCTCTTTGTGTTTCCAAATTTCATAATTTAGCGTTATAAAATACTACAAATACATTCAAACGGAAAATTAAATTGCGTGGCAAAAGTAACGCGTGCATGTACTAAACCAAAGATCGGCAACCTATGGCACGCGTGCCAAAGCGTGGCACGCCAAGAGATTTAACATGGCAGGATAATTCAGAGAAAAATTGCGAAAATTATGCATTTAAAAAAAATTCACTTTTATTTTAAATATATTTTCTATTGCGATGAAAAAAGTTATATGCAGGATACTATAATAATAAGTTTTGTAAGCGTTCACCATAGTTATTCTAGCTTTCGGTAGATTTTTCGCTCACCCAATCCACTTTATAGACAAAATAAATTTAATAGTGGCACACGCGGATGCTCATGGATTATGAATATTGATTGAGTGGCAAACAGCATGAAAACTTTGCCGACCCCTGTACTAAACTATACCGAATCCAAGTTCAACAATAGTCGTTGCAATGGCAACACTCTCGTAATGAGTGATAAAAACTGCATGAACGCCAGTAATTAGGCAAAATTCGAAGAAATACGATTGATAAGCAAAGTTCTACGATAAAAATTAGAATCTCCATATTTTTCCTCAGAGGGTAGTACAAATCCCTCACGATATTACAATTCTAAGATTTTTTAATGTGCAAGAGAAAATTACCCTGCTCGATGGATTTGAGATTACCCATGTATATCAATTGGTAAGGATAGATCCTAGAATCAAATCCATGATTTTCAATCTTCACAATAAAAACATATCCTCTGGAGTTCGGTCCCAGTAGCAAGAGATTTCCACCAAGTGTCATGAAAATTGATCTATTTGTTCAAAAGTTAATAAGAGGGGACAGAAAGACAGACACAACGACGAAACTATAAGCCTATTTTCATTCTGGAAAGTAGACTTAAAAATTGAGCCAAATAACCGTGTGAGATATATTAAAATTGCGTTTTGATCTCTTGTGTTGAATCTTCTTCGCGGCTTTTTAATCGTTCCTAACCTACAGTTTTCATTATATGAAAATGATTCTGGTGAATTTTTGTTGTGTAGCCCACACAAATGCATCAATCCCCTTGCAACTCGTGGGCAAACTTAATTCCAATGTGGTTACCGAGCTGCAGTTGTTTCGTACCAGCAATAATGAATGTCGCCGCATGGATTAAAAAAATACCTTTCCTTCTAAAGTCAGTTGAGCTTTTCGAATCGATTCAAAGTCTACGGAAGAACGGCAGTTTTATGATTCCTTTTTTTGTAATTATCAGTAAAATCATCTGTTTATACATTCATCATTACCGCCAAATTTTGAATGAAGCGCCAATGTTGGTGAGATGGAGCATTAACAGAATTCTTCCTTCGCGTTTCTTTGTTTTTATGCTAGATAAGTTTAAGTATACCTAGAGATAACTCTTTTTTTAGCCATTAATGCCAGGGGCCATTAAGGTTGTTGTGGCAGAAGAATAAACTTGAGGTTTCGCTGAGTCAGGAAGCGAAGTTTTCTATTGAGGTTGAGGAGGGGATAGGATATGAAAGTGATTGAGGAGTATGTGCAAAGCGTGACCGCGTTCGGAAAGAGAGAGGGAGCATTCTTCTTCCTTTGTTTACGTCGAAGATTTCTCCCCCCTCTCAACCCTCTCCCTCACTATCCTCGGATATATATCGAAGTGGACCGTCTCTCACAGGAGAAAATCCCAGCGAGGCCTAACCAAAGAAAGGAAGAGGCGGACTCACTTCGCATACGGAGGAAATTGTATGGGACAATTTTCCAAAGCACCTAGCGCCATCTATCTTTTGAGTCATTTATCTGCCCATTTCTCCTGTTTTTTTCATATATACGTATTCATCCGGCGGCGCGCCATCTTGGAGTCGTGAATTCAGCGTGTCTGCCACTTCCCGTAGCCTGAGGTACGACGGCGTTGAAATCCATTTGGGCCGTGAATGGCGTTTTATACGTGCGCTGAGCCTCGGCTCCGCTCCCATATTTAAAAAAATATATGGTTACTTTTATATTCGCATGGAGATTAAGCTTTTCGCACCAGTGACGATTGTTACTTAGGCATTAAATCCGTTTAGTGTTTATTTCTAAATGAGTAAAAATGGTGTAATTTTTCGATTGATTCGGTAAAAACGTGGATTTAAAGGCAAGTATGGACGACTCAAATTGCAACCATACAACTGTGGTTTGACGGGATTCCATCAAGTGTTCGATAAATTCCGCCCCTAGAATCGTTTAAAACGTGACTATTTAAAAGGAAAATATGTTACTACGAAGATGGTATTCAGTTATAAATCGAGAAAGGAAACGATTGTAGTAAAATCATTTTTTGCTAGTTCAAGAAAAATATGCGGCTCTTTTTTTCACATTTCTTTGAAATTTTACATTGTCTCTATAGAAGGAATATAAATACCGTATTTACCAGAATCCAAGACGAGGCTTTGGTCCAAATTTCACCTTGCAAAAATCGGGGGTAGTCTTAAATTCGAGTAGGATGTCATATACCGTCAATACATCGCGGTCAATTCGTGGCGCATCAATTCTTTGCGTGTCAACACATCGCTCGACAAACTATTCGCGCGTGAAATCATTTCTAGACAAATTCGTCACGTGACAATTACGTTGCGAGACAAATTTCTCGCGAGACATTCGTCACGAGACAATTGAACGGCGGGTCACCATGACGACTTTGTCGAGAGATGAATTGACGCGCGATGAGTTTGTCGTGCAATGTATTGACGCTCGACGAACTAACCGCGACGAATTGATGCACGACGAAAGGACCGCGACGAGTTTCATAGAACCGTAGGAAGTATGGTTACGCGTTTAATCGATGTTTTTTAAAACAAATGAAACAAGATAAAATAATTGTGTCTATTGTTCATTGGAAACTTGCGAATTCAATTAATAAAGTCTTAATTAAAAAAATACATTTTTAAAATTATTTTTTTTTCAGAAATATTTTTAACAAAACAATTAATGAATAAACTAGTATACCTATATTGAATACGTGTGATCGAAATATACACCAAATACAGTCAGTGAGAAATTAGGTCATAACATCCTTTTTCCGTTTTGACAGTCTGCTAAAAGGGTGGGTCGTCTTAGATTCGAGGTCGTCTTGGATTCGGGTATATGCGGCAATTGTTTTAATTTATAGGGAAATATTATATATTTCATGGCATTCGATTCGGTAATTCATGAATGACGATTTGACAATGATTTGATCCTAGCCTTTGATTTACTCTTGGAAAGACTTGCGAGATTAATTTTGGACATATTAATATTTTTAATACTCAACTTGATTCATTATTTGTTTTTAGATTAAAATTATCTCATCGTGCCTGGATCTAGCATGAAGTTCATCGTTGATATATTTGTTTGATATGAATTTATCAATTCCTTTGGACAAAAATTCCGAAAATGTCCTGAGGTAATGGTAAAAACCTTAACAGTCTTGAGTATTTCTGAAAAACAGGAAAAACATCTTGCATTGACCCGGACTCGAACCTGCGTCTTCCACTTGTCGGAGGAGATATATTAACTGATTAGCTAACGAGTCAGTCTGATTTTGTCACTTTAAAATAGGATGTTTGCTTTTATAATTCTTCTTGCCCAACATACGCCTATCCTTACAAATTTCACCAACACTTTCATTTGTCCTCAACGGTCTCGTACATTTTTATATTTCCACCAGAAATTGTCGCTTTTTACATATTTAATTTCAATGGCAATGCTTTGCGATCAAAATAGTAATAAAACAAAGAATAATATTTTTAGTTTAAATATAATGGTATTTTCAATGCAGCCTTGCATATAATAGATAATGATAGATAAATCCTCTTTATTTGGGCGAGATTGAGACTAAAGTCGTTTCTTCCATCTAACCCAAGGAGGGTCTGCCCAAACGTGACAAGTGTAAATCAGGCAAAGAGGTGAACACAGTTATTCTGAATTTTCCTCTTACCTTTCCTCTTATATTCAAAATTACTCGTACATCACTCCAGAGGCGCTCCAATCCATACTTAAGTCCGGTCTAAAAAATCACGGGTTTGCAGCGAGCATGAGAGAGAAAGTGGAGAAAAATCGTTTCATTCTCCTTTGAGTAAACTGCCAAGAGAGTGCGAGAGAAAGTAAGAGAAGAAAGTAAAGTACCCTTCACTCCCTTTTTAGTTTTTTTCCTTTTCGCACGCCAAATTGTTCAAACGTTCCAATACTCGGAAGGCAGTGAGAAGAAAAAGAGAAGATAAACAAGAGGATGGGAACGGTGGGGTCGAAACGACAGTGGTTTTTTCGGAGAAAGAAGGGGGCTAAAGAAAAAAAGTAAAAAAACACCGTTTACGGAGAGAGAGAGAAAGAGAGGTGTCGGTCACCTTGACTACCAAAAAACTCTCTTCCTCTTCCCCCTTGAATTCAGGCGACCGCTTAACCCACACACTACCCTCTTGATCTCCTCCTCTCGTTTCTTTCTCACCTCCAGAGAAAGGAGACTTCACTTCTTTTCTTATGCTCGGAGAACTTCCTACTTCCTCCCTCTCTCTGCTAAGCTCTCTTTCTCCTCCCATATCTCCCTCCCTCCCTCCCTCTCCTTCTCTCTCCCTTCTTCCGAACCCCCTCCCTCGAACCTTCATGCATAATTCAGCGATGCAAGCTAGTTCTCAAGAAAAAAATACCTTCACCCACTCTTGCTCACGAGGCCTTACCGTGCACAGTAACACACACACCAACATACGCGCACAATAACCTCCGCCACGAAGTAGGAAAAGGTGGAAAGGTTTCCATTTCCACGCCGAGTGGTACAAAGTGAGATTGTGTTTTTTCGGGGCCGAGAATAAAAAAACGGCTGTTTTTTCCTCCCGTACGAAGAGAATGGAGGGGGGAAGGAGAAGGAATTGCATTAAAAAGTTGTGTGGAGGAGTAAGAGGGGTTAGGAAGAGGAATAAAACGAGAAGTCCTGGGCAGGAATAATACCTACAGGCTGGTTTCGTAACGTTGAGATCAACAGTTCATGGCTGAAGGGTAGTCGAGTGGAAAATAACCCATTTGTGCATTCATCTATGCTCAAACCAAGTTTGGCAATAATCGTCTCCGCTACAACACTCCAATAAAATTCGATTTAAAACAGCACAAAAGGTTATCGATCGCTATAAATCCAAGTAAATACGATCGATTATCAAAATTTTGTGATAAGAAATAGTTTCTCATTTCTTTTTATGCGTTCTTTGCACGAAGTGAACGCATATAGGGGAGGTCGTTTCCGTCCGTCCGTCCGCATGTTTAAACTAGAGAAGCGCTGGACGTATTTTAATTAAATTTGGTATTGAGGAGTTTTAGTAAAATGTGTCGACCGATATCAATTTTGGTTCAAATCGGACAATAATTACGACCACTTTACATGAATACCTACGTGTAGTTTACAATGTACCTGTTTCAACTCGGGAACTGCTTGACGTATTTTGATGAAATTTGATATTGTGACTTACTAAAATTGGTAGACTGATTCCAATTTTGGTCAAAATCAGACGAAAATAACGACCACTTAATATGAAGACCTACATGTATTTTACAACGTAACCCTGTTTCAACTCGGACATCGCTGGATGTATTTTGATGAAATTTGGTATTGGGGAGTTTTACTAAAATTTGTCAAACAATTCCAATTTAGGTTAAAATCGGAAGATAATAATGACCACTTTACATGAAGACCTACGTGTGGTTTACAACGTACCTCTCTCAACTCGGAAACCGTAGGACGTATTTTGATGAAATTTGATATTGGGGAGTTCCACTGAATTTTGTTGATCTCAAAGAACGCATTTGGAAACTCTATGTACTCCGACATGGAGTACACCTTTCCATACTTGTATTCCTCCCGCGTCCTTCAATAAGTGAAGGCGTATGCCAAAGAAACGAAGGGCGTGGAGGGATAGAGCCGCTAAAAGGGACCCTTCTTGAGCTATGTGCCACGAATTGACAGAAGGGCCGTCGCTAGGAGACGTGAAAATTTTGCGCGCAGAAAGTTTTCTTAGAGAAATGTATTTTTCTATTTTTTACATCTACATGATACCCTGCAAGTCACCTTTTCGGTGGATGACAGGGGACGCAGTGCACCAAAGGTTCCTAGTTTTCCTACGTTATATTTTCCTATTATGTTTTCTTATCGTGCTAGGGAAAAAAGTTTCCTCTATATAGCTCCGTTCTACAATCGATCTCGCGAATCTTATCCTCGCTGTCCTGCCCTCCGAGATACGTCGGGCTTCTGATAAGACCTACAATTTCATTCGCAAGTCCCTCCGACATAAAATTTTCAAGCAGATTAAATCTAGCGTGCAGCCTACGTTCCTCAAACGATGTCCATTTCAGACTTTCTATTAATGATGTTACGCTTTGTTTACTATCGTAATTTCTCTTTACAAATCTAGCTGCCCTGCGCTGAACCTTTTCTATCTCGTTAGTGAGTCCCTTTCCATAGGGATCCCACACAGCTGACGCATATTCGATCTACGGTCGATCCAAGGACAAATAACATAATTTTTTCACTTTTTGGAGCTACTTCGAACTATTCTTCCTATAAGAGCCAGCTTTTTGTTAGCGGCACTTATCAAACGGCGAATATGGGTGTTCCACGAGAGATCACGATGGATCGTGACTCCGAGATATTTAACCGAGTCTGAAGCTGGAATCTCTACTCCGTCCAACGAATAATTAACATCCAACGAGATATTTTTGGTTCTCCAGAAATTGATGACGCAACTTTTCTTTTGGTTGATCTCTAACTGCCATTCCTTACACCAGCGTTTCCCAAACTGTGTTCCTCGCGATGTAAATAGATGTTCCGTGGAAAAATTTCGATGATAGCGAAATTTTACTTCTAAAATATTATATTCAGATGATTTTTTCTTGTTATTCTTCGTTCTTTATAAAATAAAAGATACAAAAACTAACTCATTAAACCAACTTTTGAGCATTACGTGCGGCTATTTTTCGGTATAATACCCCTCCTCCCCTTGGAGCAGCATATGTGTGTTCCGTCAATACATTCCTAGCCCGAAAGTGTTCCGTGATCAAATTAGTTTGGAAAACGCTGCCTTACACCATGCAGAAATAGCTTATAGATCATTTTGGAGATACTGGTGGTCTTCCGGATAACCTATTTCTCTATAAATGACGGTGTCGTCCATGAAAAACCTTATTTTACTTCTGACTACTGAGCTGATATCGTCTATATAAATTAGAAATAATAACGGACCAACTACACATCCCTGCGGAACGCCAGAGACAACCTCCACTGAGTTCGAGACTTTCCATCTATATCAACCATCTGCTTCCTATGATTTAAAAATTCACAGATCCAATTGACAATTTTGGAATTAACGCCAAAGGTTTCTAATTTCGTTATTAACTTCCTGTGAGGTACCTTATCAAAGACTTTCCTAAAATCTAAGATGGCATCGACCTTCTTATTATATTCTCCGCTTCTCAGTATACAATTCACAAAAAGACCGAACTGAGTATCAAAACCTACCTACCTTTTCTGAAGCCGTGTTGAAAATCATCTAACAATGAATTACTATCAATAATTTTCTGGGTTCTCCTTGTCACCGCCCTTATGAATTGGAGTAACGTGCGCTAACATCAAGTCGTTAGGAACCTCTCCGCGGGAAATAGATTTCTCGAATATTAACCGAAGAAAAGTTGCTATTTCTTTAGCTAATTCTTTTAAAAAGCAAGCAGGGATTTCTTAGGTGCCAGTGGCTTTGTTAGGTCTAATGGAACTTAATTTAATTACTATTCCCACCTTAGAAAATACTATATCGTCCATCAGGCCCCTCCTTATAGCGGGTGCATAATAAACACATTGATCTTTGACGGCTGTAAATGCTTTTACAAAATGACCGTTTAACAAGTTGACTTTCTCTACGCTATCATGAATAACGGCACCCGAGGCATTACGCTGGGAAGGTATGGTAGGGCCTCTACCTTGGACCTCTCTCACATAGGACCATAACGGTTTAGTGTCCTCCTTCAAATAATTATTTAATACCTTATTCCTGAAGTTAATTAAAAGCCTTGCGCATAGAATTTCTCGCTTTAGCGCGGGATTCCTTATACGTTTGAACTATAACTGCTCGTCGGATGATGTAGACTGCATATTTCTTATTTTCGCGTGGCTTATTCTCTGACGCCTAAGCGCACTCCTAACTTGCTTATTGTACCAACGTGGCTCTTTATTGTCGATCTTCAATTTAATTGGAATGTAATTATCGATGCCCTCTAGCATTAGATCCTTGAATAATGTCCAGGACGACTCAGCACCTGATCGTTCGGTCATATCACGGAAGCCAGGTAGTATTTCTCGTAGACGCGACCTGAAGCTTGAAGTGTCTGCCTTAGCAAATATATAAAACTTTCTTTTAGGCTTAGGGTGCCTTTCGATTTTTAACTTACACTCTGCATATACGGCCAGATGATCGCTAATTCCATCTTCGATGGTGACTTTGTTTATTCTTTATAGAACGTTAGTTGCTAATAAATCTATTATGTTTTCCGATGGCGTTGACTTTTTGCCTAAATGAAGGGGAGAGTGGTCGCAGACTGTTTTAATTAATGCCTCACAGGATTTGCGTTATTTACCTATATATTCGAAACAGGTTTTCCCAATCAATTGAGAGACTATTATGATACCATCTTGATTTATCATTCTAAGCTTTAATAATTGCTTCTCGAGATTTAAAATGCAATCTTCACCAGCGTTAGGTGTCCTGTAAAATGAGCATAGAAGCACCTTTTTGGAGCCTTCTTTACCTATGCGGCACCAAACACTCTCGATATCCTCGTTACTTACCGGAATCTCACTGCTATCGTAGTGATCGCTAATCGCTATGAAAACTCCGCCGCACAATCTATTGGCGCGGTCTTTTCTATAGACACGATAGTCTCTAGGAAATATCTCCTGACTCTGAATCTCATCCGTTAACCAACTTTCTCTGCCTATCACGACGTCGGCGTGCAGACTGCGAATAATATGCTCGAACTCAGAAATTTTCCTACGGATGCTGCAGCAGTTCTGTACGACGACGTTTAATTTCTCATTATCACTTCGTATATTAATCAATCTCACCGTTGGCTTTCTCTTCCGCTCTAAAACTACATGCGCTCCCATCACAAGCACTCCCACGACTGTCTGGCATTGCATCAAAATTGGAACATTCTATCAATGACCTATCTCGACATTGGTGCTGCATGTTACTATGAATTTCCTCCTTATCTCTCGTATTACGTGTATTCACCTCACGCTCGGAATATATTTTATTATTACATAATCTATCGTCCTCGGTGAAGCCATCCTAAACTCTTAACTAATTTATATACAAACGCAAATGAGTCTTACAATATAAAAACAAAAGCTGAAATGGGAGAACGCTAAAGACTCTGCTCTAAAATTTAACGCGGGGAAGCTCTCCGTGAAGCGTACGAAAAAGGGTCAAACGAAGGTATATAGTGAAAGGCGTAAACAACACAAGAAAGATTAGTTCACGCACAGGAGATGGTAGTACACAACAACGAAAATATATAAATGCTATGGAGCGTAAAAATAAAACAACCTTACAAATGTAACAAGGATATACTAATACACAATAACTACTATGATATATTATTTTCGAAAGGGGAGAATGAAATTTCTAACAAAAAACAACGAGACTTAAGAGTTAACTATTGCGGTAGAAAAAAACTATAACGTAGATGTTATGACAAAAAAATTAGGTAACTTAACAGAATGTTAAATAAAATTTATGGAAGGATAACAAATAGAATAATGTAAATGTTAGTTCTACTTAACATTACAGATACAGCTACTCTTATGCTACTGCTACTCGAGTTGCTCGAAGATTCATAAGATCTCGCAGGAGCAAGTGAAAGGCACCTCCG